>VYZX01005684.1:226580-473459 GCA_013401335.1 Brachypteracias leptosomus
ATAATTATATATATATAATTATTATATATATACACACCAGTATAATATTTTTATATATATATAAAATCACCAGTATAATCATAATGCATATGTTTTATATACATATATAAAAAATTAAGTATTATCAATGCTGGTTTTCTGCTCCTCCTCCTGACAGCAATTTCAAAGAGAGCCGAACTGAGACTGGATTCCAGAGTGGTAGGTGAGGTACAGGCACATAAAAACCTTTGTAAGAAACATTCTGGGGTTGTCTCCAATTTCTTTTACAAACAAACAATGGTAAAGCCACACATTAAACCACCTCTGAACAGATGGGGTGTGGGGTGAAAGACAGGAAGGTTTGTACTGTCGAAGAGAACTGGATGTAGGATGTTACATGACTTACAGCTTCCTCCTCTGCATTCCTGAGTTGTTACACTACACACTGGGATAGAGATCAGGTTGCAGAAACCGATATCAAGATAATCAATACCTACTTCAGTCAGCCAGTGAGAACCAGGCTGGCTCAGCAGGGACTGAGAGCTGGTGCTGGGTTAGTCCCCTTTGCTGGTGGCTCCAATGTGGAATTACAGCTGGCTCTTGACGGGCCGGCTTCCAGGCTCGGCTGGAACTGACTGGCAGCTTTGCAGACAGTTTCATTTGCTCATAAAGTGCTAAGCAGAGAAATGATATCAATCAACTACACATAAATGAGGTGGTTTGTAACCAAAAAGGAGAAATAAAAAGACAGATGCACTCAAAGGTGTCTGCTCCTTTGGGTTATTACAGCCAACAGCCAGGACACATATCCACAAATGCAGCTGCAGTCTAATTTCAGCCTTGTCTTAAAAAGTCTCACATACAGATTTCTCTGGCATTATTCCCAATTTACATTTCAGTAAATTGTATCATTTCCATTCCCTGCCTCCTTCCAGGAGCAAAGTTCCCAGAGGTTCAGGGCTCCAGCAATCCCTACAGAAGCCACATTTCTCACTCAGTCCTGTCTCTACACCTGGGAAAATGGATGTACAGGCTGTGATCTGTAGGTACCATGGCCCCAGGTCAGAGCTCTATTACAGAGGGGAGGAAAGGAAAGAACATATCTGTCCCTAAAGCTAGCAATTTAAAGCAGTCCCTCTGTTGATAGATGGTCTATCTTTTTGTACAAGCATTGCTACAAGACCAAGGTGAAACACATTTGTGGCAAGCTTTCGAAATATCCATGTTCGAAAGCACCTCTCTATATAAATTATTACTAATATTATTAGCCTCTAAAGTAGGTTTCATCCTACGGAGACACTATCTTAATAAATCTGAAGACGATTCTAAAATGCAGTTTGTTGGAATACTCCTCATCCAGACTCTGACTGCCAGAAAAGTATGATTCCAGGAGAAAAGCAGAATAAATCTTAAAGCTGTAATGAAAGCACATTAACTTCCTACCTCTTCCCAGTCTTATTGCTATGCATGGCACAACTATCAACTTGGGGGGCTAGACTTGTTTCCATTACCATATATAATGAGGACATCACACCTGGAATGCTCTTTATGGTTTCTGAATAACAACAACAAGGTGCCCTGTGCTGAGCTCATCAGTGTCCTCCTATTTGTTTGGCTGGCCCCTTGCTTCTGTGTTTGCAGCCTGAGTAACCCTTATGGAAGTGTGGAAGGGACAGCAGTCAACATAGGAAATACTGAGAAGGTCAAAGCATGTCCTAGATGACCACATTTCACATAAAAATTCAAATACATCACTTATCATGCATTGTTATGAGAACATGCGACAGCACAGAACAGTTTTGTGAAAAAGGTATAAATATAATAATTCTCCAATATTCTGGGAAATCTTCCAGCCATACTTTCAGAATATGACATTTTCAATAGCAATCCTACCTCCAGGGGCATCTTATTTCCACACTCACCAAAATGAGGCCTTATACACCTGTGTTTTCTATTGGGAATATTCCCACTGGGTGCTTCTGCCACTAACTTGCAGGTGAAAAGGGAATGTTACGTGTTTAACTTGTTCAGGGTAACATTTTAGGGAATTAAAATAAATATGTGGAAATGTGTGTCAGAGGATTTCCTTACACTGCATGCCAGAAACAAAGAATATCTTTTGTACCACTATCACACTCCTTACCACTGGGTAAGGGGACTTGTTATCAGGGAGACAGTGCAAAGGCAGAGCAAAAAGTCCTGGCCTATATAATACAAAGTTTAGAGAACAGACTGCAGATGGGCAGGGAGATATGGAAAAGGGAGGAGGCTTGGGAAAGGGGACATAGTTGATGATTATGATTTTTTTTCCTTAAATCTTATTAAAGGACAATATGAAAGTGCTTTTTTTCCTCCTTAAATTCCACATTTTCATGTTCTCTATATATTATCACATATTTATGTACTGGTTTCCATGTCTGCCTGGTTACTTTGCCTGTAAACTCACAATAGCTCAGACCTCCTGAGAGAGTAAATTTCATTGATTCTAATATACACAGTTCTGAACATAGTTTTTAGCAATATTGGTATCAGAGAACATCTGTTTACTTTGAGTTAATCAAGATTAATATTTTATCTTCTGTCTGGCTAGAACACCCACCTATATGGAGCATTTTGCTTCAGCTGTAAAGATGATAATTTTAAGCAGTGTGATATTAAGTAAGCACACACTAAATTTTTGACAGGGTAGTATCAGGGTGATAAATCATTAAGATTGTTTTGTTTCACAGTCAATCCCATCTCAACGTCCTGAAATCACTCAGGAGTACATGATACACACGTGCCCAGCCACAGAGCTTATACAGACCGACCAGTGTGGCACCATGGACATCCCCCAGAAAGGCTGAGTCATATTTGGAACTTTCCTCCAGCTCTTTATTTTCACACTAACTATTGCAAAAGGGAGCCAAGGGCAGCCAGGGAGGTCCTGTGGCCTCACTGACCTATTTTCTCTCAAGAGGTCATAGCCAGGCTTGTAGAGAATTCTATTAATTCCTAAGCAGGTACCCATCACTAACACAGCAATCTGAATGTACGATCCCAAAGCCTCCAACTCCTGCTCCTGGGAAACACGGCTGTTTTGATCTTTCTATGCAGCCAACCAGTAAAAATGTTGCACATATTTTCTGCACCTATCCAAAGAAATTTATCTTTCACACCCTACTTGATGCCATATGTTGGAAGCTGAAAGAATGAAGGATTTAGCTGTCAGTCTCTGAAGGCAGCCCAGGCCCTCTTCCAACTGCACGCAGCGTCAGATCTCAAAGTATGACATTTCACTTTAGCTTCTGTCAGCACTATCTGCAGTGTATCACTGGTGCACTGTGGAAAATATTCTTGATAGGCAGCTCATATGTGCTGGATAAAGTGCTCATTAATCTTGCCTTTAAAGTACTGAGAAGTTGGGTGGTAAAATCCTCAAATGCCTGCGCTCGGCTCCGGCACGGGGCGGATGTTCCCACTGTACTCCCAGCCAACAAAGGAGGCTTCAAAAAAGCTGCCTGTGAAGTGATTGCAGCTCTGTTTGTTTGCTTTAGGTAGGCTGTTTTTCCTTACAGAAAAGTCTTCCTCCCAGTTGGATTCGTGTTGGCAGCGGGGCACAGTCACTGCAGCCACGTTGGTGGTGCTGCAAAGCAAAACCCTGTTGGGTACCAGCTGGGAAAGGGTTTCGCTGCTCCCGCATCCTCCGCGGCACATCCATGGCTGGGCACGAGCCTCAGGCTACAACCAACAAACAGAACCCATCCCCTCACCCACACAGTGGAGGTAAATTTTGAAAGAATGCTTTTGAATCGCCTCGAGAAATAAAAGCATGGGGTGATTTTTACAATCGCTTTCCCCCCCCATGCTCAAATATTTTGGTATTTTGCAGGAATAGCTCACTCTGTAAGAACCTGGCTCCCCGACAAATATCTTAAAAATGTTCCCACAAAGCAAGGATGCTCATGAAACATTTAATGAAAATACGGATTTTTGCTTGTTTTTAATCCCTTCCCTATTAATAAAAGATTGGGTTTTTTTAAAGATCCACTATTTATTTTTCTCCCTCTGCAACCTAATACTGTAGAAACACACAGTAAGTGAGGCATTTGCCAACAGCAACAAGAAAACAATAAAATGAAGCAGAATAGTATTTTTTAGCCCCCACCCCTGCACCTGAAACTCCCTGGGCAGAACATGTATGATATGAAATTCATTTTGACAAGGGACTATTAATCAATTCTGGTAATGATCCTCCAATTTATTATTACTGTTAAACTATTTTATGCTTATATTAGTGTCCACCTGGCTTCATAGCAAAACATGCTATACACCTCACTAATAGCTGAAATGCTTCATTTCATAACAAACTCAAACCCTAGTTTTGGATGGAGTCTTCCAGTGTAATTCTATCAGGAATAAAAAGCCAAAGGAGAAAATAAAAAATTCCAGAGACATGCCACTCTCTTTCAATACAGATTTCTATTGTAAGTGATACCCATAATAAAATACTCAAATGCAATTTATTTTAACTTTATTAATCTTTGTGGTCTGCAAATACTCCTACTCTAGGTAGATATGCTGGTTAAATCATGACCAAGCACCACACTAGACAATGAAATTAACCTGCAATGATCAGCTACAACAGAGCCTCCTAATGCCACAAAACTTCTTAATTTCAAACCAAGCTGGTAAGAAAGTAGCTGCACCAACTCCATGTCTACCTGAGGTCCTGCAGGAGACATGCAGAAAGATGTTCTTTGATTCATTCACGCCAAAGTATGAATGAATCAAAGAACTTACCCAGAAAGGTTCCTCAGACTCCGTTCATGCTTGTGAAGGAGAAGCATGGGCTCAGCATCCCACTCTCACTAGTGCCCATCCCTTATTTTCTCATGGTAAAGCAGGTTCTGGTCTATAGTCCAACTATCCACATTTATTAACATGTGAAAATACCCACACCATGGTTTCATACGCATGTAAAATCCTAAACCAAGTACCCTTTACTAGGGGTCCTCTCAGTAATAACATTCAGCCACAAACTCAAACTCACAGCTTAGTCTCAACTACCCTCTGCCAATATCTTAACATATATATCCTTCACAACCCATCTGCTTGGGAGGAATCTGGCAGAGGAGAAGTTCTGGCAGCATCTCTGAGCTATGCCCTACGGCACACAGAGGATATGGGGAATAAAGCACGGACAGCAGGTTCTCCAACTCAAACGTCCTGTCCCCCTGTGCAAGCTGACTGACAGCTCCAGCCTTGGAGCTCTGCGGTGGCTGTACCAGCAGAAAAATCATCTCCAAAGCTTTGCTGAAAAACATCCCTTCTTCCCTTAATTTCTGGGTCCCAAAACCATATGGTACAAATAACCAGTGGGCTACTAATGGTGTCGAAAGTGCATCAGTAAAAAGGGAAGCTCGTGTGCCAGAAATAAGCCTCCCTTGAGAATCCCACTGCAGGAAACCTGGAAATCAGCCATAGAGAACCCCAATCTATCGCTCACCACTAGCTTGAGAAAGAAGGCACACCAGATCTGAAGACAACCACCTGCTCAGTGAAACCTCTCAGGATGGAGCTCTGCCATACTGATCAGCTGGCTGGGATCATGCAGAAGGGAGTCTGGCATTTCAGGAATACCAACCAGACAGGACCACTCCAGTTAGAAAGAACACTTTAAGCAAGAGAAAACTACTGCTAAGTCAATGTCTAATTATCACCCAAATAACAACACTTAGATTTTCTGCCATGCCCCGGGATGCAAGAGGCTCAGACCAACCCATGCATGATACATGGGAAGGAAAGAGTGAGACCTCACAATACATCTGCCTCCTGACTTACTAAGCCTATAGAATGTCTAAAATTGGAGTTTTGAACAAATAAGGCTTGACTTGGTGCTACAGAAAGCACTAAGGAACTTGTACAAAACGCCTTTTAACTAAAACCTGTTGAAGCTTTAGACCTCCATATTAAGACTTCAAACACTCCATCTTACAAAGGTCAAGCATCCGAACAAGATTCTGAGGGATGTACAAATGTAATGACAGATGCTCATGCACAGCCAGTGCGTGCCAGAAGGGCTGTTCTGTGCATCAAGATGCACAAAGAGATTCCCTGACACGATCCCAGCTGTGCATGGACATCTACCTGCAAATCTGCACAAACACCTTATCAAAAAGCAGAGCCTGAATAAACATGCTCAGCAGACAAGGTTGTGCCCATGGTGTCTACCCAATGGTAGGCTAAACAGAGAGGGAGGGCAAAAAGACAGATCTTACCCCAAAAGGACAAAAGAGCAGGAGATCACTGAGTTCTTTAGAAAGGCCCCCATATAGTACGTGCCTACCTGGGGGGTCTGACCTGCCTGAGACAATTTAATTGTAGCACACAAAATAAGCAGCTCCCTCTGCCATGTCAGAGCGTGTAGCTCCACTTATCAGCACCTAAGCCATTTTCGGTGGAGCAGAACTGAAGTGTTTATGTGAAAGCTGCTTATGTGGCCAGCCACTGGAGAGTTCTCACTTTAAAGTAGCATAAAATAGGCACACTATTATGGGAATTAGGGACATTTCTCAACAGAGGGCCAGCTGGCAATCACAGCCAGACCTGGCTTCACCTCAAATGGGATTCTGCACATCTCACCCTGACCCACCACACATCTGGATACACCCAAAGCATGCTGAAATTCTACCACCATCTCTGTGAAGACCATCAGAGACTCCTGGCAGTGCCTTCAAAAGGGAGAGCCCTGCAGGCAGGGATGTCAGAGCAGCCTCGGAATGCTGGGGAATGGTTCATGAAGCTGTACTTGATGCAATCTCATGTTTTTGACTCACTACTATTTTACTTAGCAGACACATTTAGAAGCGTTACGAGTTTCCTCTGTGAAATTTAACTCACAGTGAAGGCTCTCTTCTGACATGTTACATATTTCAATCAAAAAAGTTATAACGTGCTGGAAGTGCCACGTACAGTTTCCTATTAACCTTCCAGTGGCTACCATCATGATATGTCATAGAGGAGATTCAGTTACATTTATTTTTCTGAGGAAGTATTCATACTGCCACAATAGGTAAAGCTGGCTTGAAAAATTCTGGAAGAACCTGAGGTATGAATGTCCTGTGATAAAGTTCCCATGAAGCATTTTGACTTCATGGAAACAAAACATTGTAGAAGGAATATTTAAATATTTCTAATTGATTTTTTTTCAGACACGCAATCACATGAGAAATTTCCATTACTTCTTGGAGGGTGAAATTCCAAAATTTCTCCCATTATGGAGATTTCCAATTTTACAGTGCTCCTGCCTGAGGCTCATTCTGCCCTTAATTCAGTGGGAATACTGAAATTCAGTATATATTCATATGAATCAACCTGTATATATATTATATCTATCTATATCTCTTAAGTTATTGAGTACTTGCACCCTTCCCATGCCAAAGTCAGCATCCCCAAAGGCAGCTGGTCCTGGCACATCAGGCACCAAGCAAGGACCATCTCTGGAGTGCTGCCAGTGACCTGCCCCATGGCACCAGCTGAACCTCTTCTCTCCCAGTCTCCCACCCTCAGGACATTCATGCTTTCCTTACCCAACCTTAGGAGATCTGGGGTTGAGGAGTGACCCCAAACATCTCGATGACATCTCCACCAGCCCATCCCAGCAGCTGTGGACCTTCAGCACAGAAGGCTTGAGCATTTATCCCTCTCCAAACTCTGCTGTACTCCAGCCACAACAGCCACAATCTTGTTTTTCAATATGACTAACCACAAATCTAGCAGTGAATTGCAGCACAGACCCACTATTTAGAGTGTTTGGCATTATTTGTCATTTCTGTTGTGTTTCATAAGAATTTCCTTCCAGAATGTGGTGGATATATTAATGATGGGGAAAGCTGCTGTTTTAACAGCAATACAGTATCCCAATAACGTTTTTGTTTCCAAGTATTTTCATCTCAAGACTACAATTTCAGGCAATTAAGCATTTCAGCATCCCTGGAAAACAAGTAATTATTGTCACTTCCATCTAGCAGACTGAGGATCTGGCAAACACCAGTTGCTGACTAAAACAGACACTGGAAATGGGATGTTAGTTGCTGCACAGAATAAAACCTGGGAGTCATCTCTCCCAGGACACGATCCCACCCAGGCCAGAGGAAGACAATGGGGAAGAAGTGGGAAAACTGGGCATTTTATCCCAACCCCAAGAACCGCAGCTCAGCTCAGTTCCAAGCAGTTTCAAGCTGTCTTTTATTTATCATTTATTATTATGGTTATTTCAAAGCTGTGAATGCTTCTCAGCCATTTCAATGCCATATTTCCCGCTGAAGATGCTCACTAAATTCTTCGTGTCAGTGACATCTTGTGGCAATGATCTCTTTGTGACAGAGAATGGCACGAGAGTGACAGGGAGAGAGCTGAGGGACAGCAGAAATCCTGGCTGCCAGCCCACCACGTTCCTGTTTGGTCCAGGGCGAAGCTAAACACTGAGCAGTCAAGAGTTTATAACCCCTTTCAGGCTACAATCCTTAAGTGTTATCCAAAAGAAAATATATATGTTTACACCAAATGCAGAAACTAAACACAATTTCTCAAATTTCTTGTCCTTTGTACCACTTGAATGCTCGGACTTCTAAAGTCCATATGAATCACCCCAAGAGCTCCCCAGCTCACGATGCAAATTTGGCATAAAATGCATTTAAACAAATTGCTCGAGTTCATAAGGACTCAAATAATTTTGTTTTCTCTTTTTCTCATTCTTTCTTTTGTAGAATAAAAAGGGATTAGTGCATGTCCAGCTATCTAAACTGAGCCCTTTTAGGAAAAAAAATGTTGACAAAGGAGAATGTATATTTTTATAGCTCTGAAATCCATGCAGAAAATAAGTATTTCTAAGATAAATACCGCAACTTCATAACTTCAAAACGTATTTGATGACACAAAATCAATTTTCTTTAGCTGCATTTCATTTCCTTCTGTTCTAATACTTTCTTTTTCAGACTTTCTTCTGTCACTTCATGTTGTTGGGTCTAGTGAGTGTAAAAAAATCCACTGAGAAGTCTATGGCTTGATACACAGTCCACTTAAGCAAGCAGGAATTTTTACTCCTGGCAAATCTGAGGTCAAGCCCTGGATAACCTTAAACAGAAAGGTATTTTTTGCATTATGGTTGTTTCTCAAACACTCCCAACATTCAGCTTATTTACACATCTTTGCACGTCAGCACTTGCTGGAAATTCTGTATCTCAGCATTGTTATTAAGCTCATCTCCACACAGGTTACTTGCATGGGATTTTAAAAGTTGGGAAAAGAAGGATCCTGGAAGGAGAGAAGCAAGGGAAGCAAACCAGAACTGGGTAATTAGGGACATTCAGACTGCTAAAAGGTCACATTAAAAGTAACGTATCTGAACTATGTGGGTGTTCACATCGTGCTGAATGCAGAGTCTTGCATTGGGAAGTACAAAAGACAGACAACAACCAGCCTTTTACAGCCTGAGGAGAAAACATGTAGGAAAGGCAGAAATTTTAACAGGCAAACAGCAAGGCAGTAGATAATTCCATGTATCTCTCAGTCTCTTTTGTTCAGAAAATTGGTCTGCTCAGCACCCAACACAGATTTCAGGCCCTGGGAATCCCACTACTCTGTGCTACAGCAGGACATCTAAAGATGTTCATTTCTCACTGCAGTCCTGTCTCAGAGTAAACATGGAATGTTCTGGAAAAAGCACTAGGCAAAACCCAAAATTTTTGTCAATTGCTATTTAAACATTTGTTCAGTCTCCTGCCTACTCTCCCCATAATTGTTTCCCATTTAGACAAGTAATTAAAAAGCAATTGTGCTATTTTACACGTGTTACCATCCATTTACTTTTCCACTGCATATTTGAAAAAATGCAAAACGAGAGCACTTGAGCCTGGATTTAGACAGTCTAAATTCCACTTGAGTTCCCACACCTCACGTTTCCAATTAGCAAGGTGTCTCTGCAGAGCCAGCAACCAGGAATCAGGAGCTGAAAAGCCCAGAGCCATCTGAGTCTGGACCTCTGTTAAAGCACCTTGTGGCAAAAGAACAGGGTCTTGAATCAGCAGAAGGGTTTCTGAGCTGGGGCATAGCTTCCATACGTGGTTTCAGTCAAGGTTAGTTCATCAACTGGGTTTAAAGACAGGTTATTGGTGATTTATGTCATAAACAGGGGTAGCAACTTAAAAAAAAAAATATTTTTTTATCCCTAACCTAATCCAAAATTTCCCTGTGGCATTCATGTAATGCTCAGTCCTTCAACTGACTCAAGGCTGCACTAAACAGTTGGAAAAGGTGGCTCTAGTAAGGACTCTTGTTGAAGAAAACCTAAAGAACAGAACTTTTCCTATGAGGAACAAACATCTGAACTAGATAAAGAGTTTCTGAGTACTGAGGGAAGTGCCTGACCTGTATTTAGAAGCACACATGAAGGAACGCCATCTATCCCCTGAAGGTTCCTAGCTCCCAATAGGCTGAAATATTGGGAACAGAAATCTGGAAGTCTCGTGCCTTCAGAAAGCCAAAACTCTGCAGATGCTTTGTCACCAAGATCCATTCCCATGCCAGGTTATGTCTGTTCTGCATGTGTTCATTCTTAAATAATACAGCACCCCTTGTAAAAGCCACAGGCCTCCTCCCCAGCTGGGTGACACTTGCTGCATTTGGGTGACAGTGCTCTGTATTCCTACAGATCAGGGGGTTTTAAACAAGATGGGCTCTTGGCATCTGTGGCCTTTGGAAATGCATTTTGTAACATCAGCATGGACAGAACATAAGGAGTTTGGTTGTCTGCAAACAGCATGAAGCAGAGCACCTCCAGGAACGTGCCAGAACAAGGAGCCTGTGCATGCACTGGCTGCTGGGGAAACACTATGAACGTGTTAACTCTTTTCTTCCTCATTTTGGTCAAGAGGGACACGGCGAGGATGGCATTTCATTTTCTCACAGACAACAGTCAAGATTTGACCAGTGCATCAAGGCCAAAGACAACCCAAAGCACACGTTGAACAGAGAGAAAAGCAGCATCACTGCCTGAAGATTGTTGAATCGGGTGAAGTCACCTGCAAAACCTTCCAGGAACAACTCAGACTCCACAGACAACGCGAGCGTGTTGGATTGGCTTCAAGAAGGCAAATCACTATAATCCCCTTTTCAAGGCAAAACAATTTGAAGCTCACTTTCTGAAAGTTAGGCACCTAAGCACAAGTGGCCTTATTCCCAACAGCAGCGAGCACTGAGGCTCTCAAAAAGATGAATGGAAGCTGTGATTGCTCACCACTGCTGACAATCAGGTGGCTTGTAGTTAAGTGTCTACATCTGCAAAAGAAAAAAAAAGCTGGCTCAAAGGCTTCATTTTTCCTGCAAGCACAAGCTGGGGTATTTGAGAGCAGCCAATAGTCTGAACGCCTTCCTCACAAAGTCTTGCAACCTCCAGCAAAAATTACGAAAAGCATCGCACGGGTAATGCTGGTATTCACAATCTGCAGTTGTACCTTCCTAAATATTTTAAAAATTTGACATCAGTTGTAGGCATAGGTACCCACAAAGTGTGTGCCTTCCACATCACAGGTTCCCCTGGGATCCCAGCATCAGGCAGCTCTGGGCTTACTCTGAAGGGAATATTGCTGACCGAAGCCCATTTGCTGGGAAGGATGGATAAGAAACTAAGAATTTCTTTAAATAAATTCTTTAAAGTCGGCTCCATTAGGCTGGAGCTCACTTAGGCTGTATATTCTTGGTGTATTTGGGGTGGGGCTATGACTAGTCAGATCTGCTTAATAAATCTTTCCCCCATTTAGTCCATTTATTTTAAGGATCAGCTGCTCAGTAAAACACAGAAGGATCACTTCTCACCAAGAACACAGAATCAGCATTCCTGCCTCTGAGATCCTGTCCTTCATGCATAGAAAAGAGTGCCCATAAATCCAGAATGGTAGATCTGAAAAGCTGAAACAGGATTTATTTGGATGCCTTCCACACACTGCAGCTATATTTCATAACCACTTACAGTGCTCAGTAAATTTTGGCATAGCTGTTCCTGAAAACACACACTTTTCATGGGGGTGGATAATTAACTGTACACCTTGTACCCACTCAAGAAGTATTAGACTGACTACATTACAAGCAGGATCTGAAATCTGTTGCTACTGCACTATAACTCTTCCTGAAGAGGTGTTTGAAGTTCTAAGCATGATGACAATTTAGAAATATTTAAAAACACAACCTAGACCCCTTCTTTGCGTTCTCGCCAGGATCTCAGTCACCACATTATCTCCCTGTTCACTGTCCAATTTTCTGCTTTCAAACAATTAAAATGAGGAAGCATTATTCTGTGCATAGGGAATGTCCTGATGTCTAAATCAAGTTAAAGAAGAGGGAAACAAAATTTTTTCTTTTAAAAAAAATCTTTTTTGTTGTTTTTTGGGGAGGAGATCATTTCATCACCTACAGCACAATACACCGGTTCAAAGCCTGACCCCAAGGAAAGCAAGAGAGAAGAAAGTGAATATTGAGAAGGGTGTCAGCTACTATATCTAGGAGAGAAGGAATTAAATTAATGAAGAGAAATGAAGGCTGAATATTAAGACAGGGGAGGAACTTGCCATAGAGAGGCTTCTTTCTCTTAATGCAGCACAACACTTCCATGCATGCTTTTTTTCCCTTCCAGAAAGATTTACAATCTCTGTATGTGTGTATTAGATGCTTGACTTCCTATGGCTTTCAAAAAGAATTAGGTGCCCTAACTGTCCTCTACGCCTTTGGAAGTTTTCTCCTCAGACCCTAACTAATCCTTATTCATTTCACTTGGTCCATTTCCAGGCTGAAAATTAAGCACTCAAGTGCTTTGCATAAGATTATGGGATGCTGCTGCAGAAGCAAGGCTGAAGTCCCACCATGTGGAACATTCTGAAGGACCAGCATGCTGATAAATGCACAAGGGTGGCCAACCAACCTTGCTCTGCAGAGCAGGCTGGAAAGAGCAACCCAAAACCTCCTCTCCATTTCTGTTTCTCCTCTCCAGAAATCTGGTTATGTAATGACAAACTTGGAGTTCCAAAATAGAGTTGCAGCTTCTGTGCAAAGGGAAGTTTTTCCTAAAGGGAGTCTTTTTATGCTCAAGTACAATAGATACCCATGTAACTATGAACCACCATTTTAATTTTCCTTTTTGCCTCATCAAGTACTTACTGAGCAGAAGGTACTACCTGTGATAAATGCTACCTGTCAAGACTTTACTTTGATCATGCTTCAAGAAGGAAGGATTTCCAAATCATTTGCTTGGAAATTTTTTAATTCTTAAGTGGGTTGTTTGTTTGCCTCAAAGGAAGCACTAACCTATTTTACGTTGTCAAAAATCTATTTTTAAACAAAGTTTTTCCTTTGTACTTTAAACATTCCCTAAAAATACTTCTTAGGCTCATTTTGTAAAATTAAAATGAAGTAGATGTTTAAACTACTGTCTGATTCAGCAGCTCTGTCACTGTGCTTACCCACTGCCTGTGGAAGGATCAAATCTGGCCAATGGCTCTGTTCACCTGAATTAGGGTGTTGAGTTAATGCTGTCATTTGTCATGGCACTGAACTCCCTCGAACTGTGTCAAATCACAAACACCACCAATTCCTACTTTTGCTTAAGATTCCTTTAACAAAGTCACAAGCAGAGCACAAGTATTACAGCCCTCTCACTAGCCCTTCCTATGGTTTATATTTAGTGTCAAAAATAAAAGGAGGAGGCTTGGTGTGGGAGGTGGTTTAAAAGGTCACCTCTATAGCTTATAGAAAGGATTTGCCTTGCTTCACTAAGCCCCAGACACTGTACTTCAATTTTACCAGTTAAATTTGACTTTGCAGGACTGGGCGGGAGGGAGCGATTTATCCCGTGTGGTCAGCAAGAATCCACAGGGCAATGCATCACAGCCACACGAGCCTCCCTGGCTTGGCTCTCATTTAGGAGAAAAACCCAAAGCAACCTGGTTTTCCTCATAAAATGAAAGATTTAGAAATACACTGATATTCTGAGCTGTCATGCTGGAAGTGACTGGCGGCCTTTTTATGGAAGACAACAAACAAAAACAGCCAGGATGCTGCTATAACCTAAAAATCACCTGTTAACAGAGGGGTCCCAGTGCTAATATTACCTGATTTAATCAGCAGTAAAAGCAGTAGCAGGAGAATGATCCTGCAGGCAATGGAGACTGATTTCTGCCTTTGGAGGATGCTCTTCTCCACTCCTTCAAGTCATGTCTAAGGGAATTATTCGCAGGAAACGGAGGAGCTAGACCCCTCTGTTTTGGCACTTGCTGTTCTTAGACTCAAGAACTTCATTAAAATCCTTTCACGTTAAAAAAAAAAAGAAAATCTTGGAGGAAGGAAGAAATAAAGCTTTTTCCCCCATTTTATTTACAGACACTGCTAAGCCTCCTTAAGCTACTTTTGACTCGCTGTCTTATACCCTGACAAAGCAGATGTGAAGAAGGCAGATATATAACAGTACAGCATGCACAGCAGGGCTGCCAACTGTCAATAAATTTATGAACAGTTTGTAGATCTACAGGAGTTTTGTGAACATTCTTATTCTTTCAGTAAAAACTGGCAAGCTCTCCTGCATCTTGGCAAAAAAATATATAAAATTGCAATTTGAGAACATGCTGGTCTACTTCCACCTGAAAAAAAAACCCCCACAAAACATAACCCTGATGTTGCTGGATCAGATCATTTCTGCACAGAGCTCTCTTTTCAATCCCTCTGATGCTGGAAGGGATAATGGAGTTGCTGATGTTTAAAAGTAATTGGCAAATGAATTCTGAGGGATACTGAATATTGTGCAACAAAACGCGAATGCAGTTTAGTTAACCACTAAAATAGAAATACTTTGTTTCAAAATAACTTTACTGACACTGGAGTTTTAAAAATAACCACCTCGAAATACTTTCTATGAGTAATCGCATGGGATATTTCCCTTTCTGCCCCCAAACTGGGTAGGTTGCCATTCAAATGCTAATCTGCACAAACAGCCATGAGCTTTATTTTCACTCATCAACTTGAATGTGCAAAATCTGTGCTCCCAAAATGTAAAGGCTGCACTGAAACCGTTTTGCATAACTGGCTTAATATGCATGAAATTATAGGGACATCCTACAAATTAGTCATTGCGTGCTTTGTGCTCGCACCTGTTCCAGCATCTAGAACCTGCCATTTGCCTGGATGGGTTCAACAGCAAAACCACACACCCAGACACCCAGGAGATATAAACTGCAGCGTATGACCTGGTGCAGGTGTAATTCCAGAGGTCACCTGCCATCCAGAACCATTTAGAATATCAGGCCCCAAGCTCCCTTCGCTACATCTACTTCTTAAGCTGAGTTTTTGCCTCTCCAATTTTACAGATTGCCAAGGTTCGATTTAGAGCAGTGCGGCAAGAACACTATTGGAGAGGAGCCTTGCCTACCAATTTTTATTGTAACAGGCTTGAATTTATTCCAGCTGGCTTTCTGCAAATGCAAATAGGGCAGCCAAAGATTTTACATCCAAGATTAAGCAGAATTTTAAAGGCAGGAAGCATGTCTGCCTGTAACAGCATCTCCTGAGGTTCCACGTCTCTTAGCACCGCTGAAAAAATTATGAAGAAGCTACAAAATGTCCATTCTCAGTAGTTTTCCTGGTCCTATAGCCAGAAGTAAAAGATTTTTAGGGCTCATGCTATCTGTCAGGCCTCACAATGCTTACTTCAATATATTATCCATGCTATGTTTCTATTAGCTACTATTATCAGCACCAAGTGTTGAAGGCCAGGTTGGATGGAGCTTTGAGCAACCTGATCTAGTGGGAGGTGTCCCTGCCCATGGTAGGGGGTTGGACTGGATGATCTTTAAAAGTCTGTTCTAACCCAAACCATTCGATGACTCTATCAGGGACCTAATAAAATAAAATTAAGGAACTGAGGCTATGTCTTCACCTTCTTCCTTTTTTTTTTTTTCCATTTGGGTAATGACAAACATGAGCCTTTCATAACAATTTATTTGTATCCTTCTTGAAAGTTATTTTAAAGGTGCAAATTTGAACTGTACAAGTGAAAGCAGCTGTAATGTTTCTCAGCACCCCAAATGTCAGAAAAGGTGTGTGCACACACAAACACCCCACCACGAGCAGGGGAGGGAAGGAGAGAGCAAGAGCACACACACATACCCAGACAATCAATCTGGTGGGAAGAAAAAAAAAATTGCCTTATATCAAACTGAGATTAAGTGAGTTTCTGCCACTGCTGAATGACTTGGGAACTCTATTCACTTTAATGTACTATGAGCTGTCACTCCCATCTTTGCACAAAGACACTGAGTTTCTCAAGAGCAGCTCAAAAAAGTATTCAACATTTTCTGTACTTTCTGCATGTATTTTTTTCCATTAAAATGATACTGCTGCATGTTAGCAGGAAAAACACAGACCTCTTGTCTCCCCCATTTTTCTGCTTGTATATATTATCTATGGGGAAAGCTGGCTCCAACCCTTGCATTTAGGCTACCTAACACTTGCTATTATAAAATAATATCATCATGACCTTTTTTTGATTTCTTAACACTGTCATTGTTTGCAGCTTGCCTTAGAAATTCAGAAAAAGCCCTGAAGGCTTTTCCTTGGTCCATGAAATTTTGTTTCAGATTTGACGGGTAATGAGTCGCAAATCTCCGCTGTTCCTCTCCCTTTGGCAGCAGTGCTTTGGTTGTCTCCAGAAAACATCTGGACCCAAGGCAACAGCACATTGAACTAACCTGCAAGAGCTTTTACTCCACTCCTGCCCCGTTCATGGACATGGTTCATGAACCTGCACTCTGTGACACCTATTTTAGACCATCCAAAATGAATTTTTCACTGTGGCCACGGCTACACGATGCCTTGAGACTGCTGAACTCGGTCTTTAGATACACCCCTTTGAACTCCTGACTTTCCAATGCCATGCCTGTGCATTATGTAGGACTTCACACAGCACATTAACAGAGATGCCAGGAGACCAGCATTAACCTTTTGCCCATTTGTGCAACAGAAAACAGGCAGAGCATTAACAGCAATTTAGCTGCATGTGCTCCTGAGTCCCCAAACCCACGTCCTACCACCAGGAGAGCAGCCCCAGCTCTTGCTCGTGGTGGTTCCAAGATGGAGCTGCAGTTCGGGGCACACCAGCCATTCACAGGAGGCAGCCCGGGGGCAGCAGCAGCACTGAAAGCTGTTTTGCAGCTGGTGTGTACCTATGACAAGAACACTTTCAGCTCCAGTAATTCTCTTATACTGCAGTAGGGACAAGATGACAAATCTGATTATATTAAAGTCCATTCTTTCACCCAGCCTTCCAAATTTTACAAGTTCACCATATGCTTTAATGGAAGAATATCCTGCCTCTCTTTAGGTAACTATTGTTTCAGATTTAATGGATTCAACCCTCTCATGCGTGCATTGCCACGAACCCTGACAAGTCAGCTCCTGTATATTCATGGGCAAACACTCCTCTTGCCAAGACCCTGAGCTGTACGCCTGGTATCTGACACAGAGCAGCTAAATAATGTTTGCAAATGGGTCTTCTCCATTTGCAACCAAATTTTAAAAGATACTCAGGTGTCTATTTACTAATTATGTCAAATTGACATTAGAAGCTTATATATATAAACAGGGAGGAAGGAAGGAAGAGAAATTGTCTCATTTACTTTGCTACCTCACAATTTAATCGTATTCTACTGCATCAGAGTTTTTTTTTCTTTTTTAATTTCATAGAAGACACATTGTTCAGTTTGTCAGTGAGAGAAAACTCCTCCTAGGTACTGCAAAGAGCTCCTTACTGGCATCGTATACAATTTGTAGGTAATTCACACTAAATTATATCTCCCATTCCACTGTGTATTGCAGAACAAAAAGATATGCCTGCAAGAATGACAACCTTACATCTGCATAGAGAGTCTGTGATTATTATACAATAAGGCACATTCTTCCCACATACAACTTGTGGAAACGTGGATGACCTAAATCAAGGGCCACATTTTGACACCACTTGTATCAATGGGACGTTGACACCAAATAGGACGAAAGATAAATTTCTCTCTCAATTACACTGAATAAAACCCCACAAAATACACTGGAGAGAAGGGTGGTGGAGGTTTGGGTGGGATTTTTTTCTTTGCTTTGTTTTTTTTTTAGAAGTGTAAAATTTCAGATCTAGTCTAATGCTATTTTTTTTTCCTCTTGGTATGTGGGTGTCAGGATGTCACAGGTTCTTCTTCACCTCATGAAATATGATTTTGCTAATGTTTCCCTCACACTCTAACACAAAGTCAAGTAGGCGGTATGTACTGGCTTCCAGAAGTGTGAAGCCCCATTATATTTTGTAATAAATTCAAATGTGGTCTGCAGGAAATGAGAGAGTTTATTCAGGAGAAGAAATGGATTTTTACTCTTCAGTATCAGTGTACACAAACCTGCACCCATGTTCACATATGGACTAACACTGACCTATGGAGAAACCCCAAAATAAGCATAAACAGCAGCAGAAACTGTGTGTCTTACTAATCCAGGAGAAAATTCTGGGGCACGTAGGTGTGAGGCTATTTAAAGGACTCCCCAAAATGTCAAAATGTTAGCAGATTTCATGGCTTTTTGCACCTGTGAAGGGAGGGATTGCAAATAATGCTGTTTTCAGCACAGGTGGAGGCAGTGCTGAGGCACAGGGAAACACACGGAGCCTGGGTCAACACTGGCTTTTCGTTCCCCTCCTTATATCAAGAAGAAAAAAGCAGAATGGCAGCTCACCAGAAGGATTTTAGAGAAACCCAAAGCGTGGAAGTCAGAAGTAGAAATCCAGAGCAGCTTCTTGCATATAGTGTTAACAGCAAAACCATAAGTCACTTGAGCAAGTTTTCTCCTAGGAATATTCCATCTACAAAAGCAACTGGGAGATGCTCACCCCCAAGGTGGGTGCCACCCATCCCATCAGATAGATGTCAGGGACTTTGTTGCAAAGGGATTTGCTGGTTCTTCCTTTCTCCCTGGTGTGAAAGAGGAAGAACCAAGAATCCCACTGGGAAGATCAGAAGGAATTTTGCTGTCAGCCCCATCACAGGCCCTTGCAGAAGTGGGTCTGCACACCCGTGAGATCCCACCAACAGCCACCACTGCAGGAGATTCAGAAAAGCCCTGGAAGCACCCTCAGAGGAGCAACCACAGGAGAAGGAGAACATTTGTGAAATTGCTCTTTTCCTCATACTGCTTCCATCAATATAGAAGATCAAACAAAAACTCTAATTACAGTGTCTGTATACATGCTAGCTCACACATAACTAATCCCTATCCTAATGAGTGCACTATTTTAACATTTGAATTCTAAGGAATCAAGCCTTTGGAGAGCTTTTTAAAAACACCAAGCAGTTGGGGTGCCTGATGTTCTTCCTCCTGAGATTTTGTCACTTAGAAGATATATATATAAAAATGCTCCTTTCCAAAGCAAGGCCCCAAATGAAATTTTTGCCCTGAACACCATCCTTCATAATTTGCATGTAGCTAAATACTTTCCACTTTCTGCTAATTTCAACACTATTTACAGTATAATGATGCCTAACTTTAATTGAATATTTAAATAAATGGTTTTTAATATATGAATGCTTAGTGTTTGCAATAGGAAGAGGCAACCTTGCTATAGGTAATTACATCCTACTTTGGAGTTTATTTCAATCATAAAATAACCAAAGGAATGGGAACACAATTTCAGCTAGAATTGTATGTTTACTCGTATATAATTAATAAGCCCTGCATCCAGCTTGCATTCCAAACTCCTCAAATGAATCTCTTTAGGCAGGAAATAACACGTCTAATTGGTCTAAATGGACTAACCCCCTCCCTCTGCCAGATGAAGCCCCTCTAGCCCACTGCACCACATTATAACTCTTGCTAAGACACACGGGAAAAGGGTCATTTGGATGGGAAAAAAGGTCAGTTCCTATAAGGCAAATAAGTAAGGGGAATAAGTTTCCTTTATGCTTGAATATTAATCACTTATATGTGAATAATAAACATGCCCCATGAGCCTAAATGATCCACTCATGTTTGTAAATGAGCTATCCATAGAGATTATTCTCACATAAACTCCTGCAAGACCCAATCCTGCTGCTGCTGAAGTAACATCTCTATAAACCTCATTACGCCTTGAATTTGTCAGCCCCATAATACAACATTACAGTCTTATCATTACAGGATAGCATTTGTCAAACTTCAACCTCACTGTCAGCCTCTCTAAGCTATGGATACGCAAACCCATCCTTCCAGAAATGATGATTCCATTAATTCCTTGCAAAACATACACACACATACACGTTATTCAAACCAACCGATGTTGGGAGCTGCTCTACCCAGGCTAATACTCACTGCACACAACACTAATCCACACAGATACCTTTTCAAAGCAGCTACCAGTGCATAGGAGAATTTCCACATTACTTACACGTGGTAAAATTCACAAAGGTGACACCTTACTTAAGACACCATCGCTGCCAAATGTGTAACTCTTACAACTGAAATGGTGCCATGTGTTACCAACTTCACCGCTCGCCTCGCTGGAAGTTGTGCAGATAATTAAAAGCTACTCCAGGTTACATAATAAGATTATTCTTCTAGGGAGCAAGTGCTTTAAAAGCCTCAGTTTGCTTCCACAGCACTTGGCTGTTTGTTTTGTTTCTTAGAAATGTTCTATTTTAATAAGAGCAGCTTTATATGGGTTCTAGTGCTTTAATGTAAAACACATGAATATGAATGTGCAGTATTTACAGGAGATTTTCCCCCCTGCATTCTGCTCCATTTTGTCATATTGTCTCCAGTAGATATGTGATTTTTATTTTCCCTTTAGCAGCGAGGTAATTTGCCCATGTTATTTGCTCTGTGGGCATCCTCATAACACATTCTGAATTTATTTCATGATGTCTCTTGAAAGCACTGTGAATCCAAGACATGCCAAATCAAACTAATGAAGTAACCCCTGCGCTAACAAACCCTCCCTGTCTCAACTCCATTAGAAGCAGAAAGGACATAAGACTGATAGACAAATATTAAAGATATAATTCTTTTGGACTTTGTCCACATGTTCACAAGATAATGAGACCTTAACAAAGACACAGATACTCTTATGAAATATTTGATTTGACATTTCATTTGAGGTGAAAATTGCCAGTCCTCCTAATGACATCTTTTCTTACCAGGTACAAGAAAAAAAAACAACCAACAAACCAGACTGAACTATAAAAACTTGCTTTTTTCACAGCACCGATTTTGATCTAATCATGCCAATTTTCAGTGAAGAATTTTAAAATGAATATAATCAAAAGCTGGCAAGAAAAAAAAATAAATTAAAAAAGCAAGCTGCTGGTGACTCACCAAGAGTTCCTTTAATTTTAAGAGATCAACACCATGAAACAACCTTGTTGATATCACTATTATTCCCTAATTTGTGGCTGGCTCAGGCCTCTATGATTGAAAATGCTCTACAGGAAGCAAAGAGGCTGAATGTAAAGTGAAAATGGATCCTTCTCCAAGTTAACACTACTTATCTTGAAATACTGAGGGGGTTAAAACCAGTTTACATCAACCTACACATTTTCATTCCTCTAGTTGCATCTTCAGCTCAGTCTGTGACCTTACAATGCAATGTGTCAAAAAGAGGAGGCATCTGAATCTTTTATTCCAGCTGTAGTATTGCGTCCTGCATACACTTATACATTTTGTTTATGCTCCAGTGTCACATCCCATTCCACATTGGTCACTCAAACACAGCTGCCAAAAGTTATTTTTATTAAAGCCTTTCAATGTGTTGGTAGGGGAAGGAGGTCAGGGCTGAGCTGCCTCCTTTTTTTGTTTGCTTGCATTTTGCTGGGTTTTTTTAGAATAGAAGAGAAAATATCAAGAATACAGAAGAAAGGAAAAGCTTCCCAGACAATACCCCAGAACAAGTAAATGCCATGGCAGATATTCACTCCAGGAAGATAAAAGAAACACTCAAGGAGAAAGTTCCATTCTATGTGTTTATTCTTCAAGAGATGACAAGGGCTGTAAAGCAATAATTGTAACTTTACTAACTCCGTGGCTTTATCCCAACAAAAGCAAAGGTACCCCACTGTAAATGCTGTAGAAAAAGGTGGTGAGATATCCTCACAACTGGTCTTTGCTTAATCTACAGCCAGATGGCAGCAATCAGCCCTCAGGGGTTCTGTAGAGCTCTAACATCATTCCTGAGGCTTGATCTCCAAATCACTGTGCACAATGGCCCAATCCAGATGAGATACGAGCAATGTGCTTCATTTCAGTCATTTAGCTAATACAACTGCAATCATTGGCCTTATCATTCCTTTCTTCTCCCCATCACCCTTTCAGGAAAATTCTGAAACACGGGCAGGTTCATTCCTGTACAAGACAAGATTTGTGCCATCCTTTAACTCTAGGACCAAGCTCCTTTATGATCATACCATAAAGGTCTGACAAACACTTCCAGGCTTTCCTGAATGAAAATCCCTGTGTCAAAAGCCACACAGAGTGACCTGCAGATCCCTGCATTTCCCAAAGCCATGTCATTGGGCAAAAAGAACAATGCAACAGGAACTAAATCCCGTGCTGAAACTGCAGCAGCAACCTCAAGAAAGCAATTTTCAAGCTTGCAAATCCATTACACCTACTTGGGGGGTTACTTTCCTATAATGACCAAACCTTAATAGGATTCAGGTGCTGTTTAACATCTTTGTTGGTGACTTGGACAGTAGGATTGAGTGCACCCTCAGCAAGCTGTGTGGTCAACACACTGGAGGGAAGGGAGGCCATCCAGAGGGACCTTGACACACGGGTTGGGGCAATCCCAAGAGCAAATACAAACTGGGCAGAGAATGGATTAGGAGGACTTGGGGGTGTTGGTCGACAAGAAGCTCAACATGGCTCAGCAATGTGCACCTGCAGTCCAGAAAGACAACTGTGTTCTGGGCTGCATCAAAAGAAGACAGGCAGAGAGAGTTGGGGTTGCTCAGCCTGGAGAAGACAAGGCTCCAGGGAGATTTTCTAGCAGCCTTCAAGTACTTAAAGGTACCTATAGGAAAGATGAGGAGGGACTCTTCATCAAGAAGTGTAGTGATAGGACACGGGGTGATGGCTTTAAACTGAAAGAGGGTAGACTTTAACTAGATATAACAAAGAAATTCTTCACTCTGAGGGTAGTGATGCACTAGAGGCCGTGGATGCTTCATCCCTTCAAGTGATTAAAGCCAGGTTGGATAGAGTTTTGAGTGAAAGGTGTCCCTGCCATGGAAGGGGGTTTGAAACTAAACAATCTTTAAGGTCCCTTCCAACACAAACAATTCCACGATTCTATGATCATTTGGAGCAATCGTTCCTCACCAAGTTACCCCATTATTAACATTCCATTAAAAAATAAAGCTCATTGTAAACTACTGTAGTCTTGGAAGACCCAGAGGGGGGGGAAAATGAAGAAAGAGAAACAGTGAAGAAGAGAAAGGGAAAAGAGACATGACAGTAGCCTGTGCCAAAGTCATCTTTGCACATAGTAGCAGCACAACCTTAACATTATACACTCAAAGGTCTTGGACATGTTTGATGTCAAATGACCTCAGTGAATCACAAAGAACCTTGCTCTCCTTGGCTACACATGCTTCATGAAAGATGAATAAACATAAGCTGGTCTGCTATTGTGTATGTGTGCTCAGAGTAATCTTGAGGTATTATTGTGAATCCTTCCAGACCGTCTAAGCCCCCTATGAAAGGCATGTTATAAAAGATATTCATCATCTGCTAAGAAGCTACATCTGGGACATTCCAGCTCCTAGGTAGTCACTAAAACCATTTAACAGGGAGAAATGGCAATCAGCAAGATAATCAACTTGTACCACCCAAGAGAGAAATCACCCAATCCCTCTTTTGAACACTCATGTCTTCTTAAGGAGATTAAAATCTGGAGTTGATTTTTAAGTACAGCTACAGACAAAAGAGGGATAAAAATATTTTTTAATGCTTCCAGAATATTAAAACACAATCTGGAATGATCAATAAGAACCCAAAGCAGTTTTATTGGTTATGAAAAACTGGACTGTGAAATGCTAAATTGGAAAGGCTAAAAAAAACCCCAAATCAATCCTTATTTATAGCATCATTCCCTTGACAGTTGTAAATAGCATCATTTTCACGGTTATAAAATGCACTGGCACCTTGAGCACAGGTCAGTAGTGAGATCCAGGACAGCAGACAAGCCCATGCTTAGGGAAGAGGGGATTTCCAAGACCCCAAAAGTGGCCACTATGAAGAGTAGCAAAGCTAATACACCTCAGTATTTGAATAGTATCCTCTACTTGAGGAGAGAACTTCTTCTGCCCAGATATAACTATAAATATACATTTCTCAAGAACTGCTGGTGACTCTTAATTATTTTTGTTGCTGTTAACATGCTGGACATATTGCACTGAATTTCACAGCTTGTAATGGAAGAACTGTTTATCATAAATTATAAATTTTTGTTGTGAGCAGAAATATCGATCTACCAGCAAACAGCAATTTTATTTACTCAATATCCATAAGAAGAGGCTTATAGAAGTAATTTTAATTATTAAGTCTGTGTTCAGCAATTATATGTTATGTACAAATTTCATTTCTTTTGTTAATTTTAATAAAAAGTCCATTCCGTGCCTGCTGTGTTCCTCTTCCACAAAGGCATTTAAAAGATTAGTCTTAATTATGGGTTTCAATATACAATGTGAGGAAGAAAAAAACTCAACAAAACCACCAACAATGATGGATGGACTGCGTGGCTTTCTGCTAATTTCTCAGCAGGCACAAACCCTGTGGCATTAAAAATACAGAAGGAAAATGACTCCTAAAGTTATTGAGGGAAAAATATCACCACAAAGCAAACTCATGCAATATCTGTGTCATGCAGTGCAGACAGCACAAGCCAAATCTCCAACATTTCCCATGTGCAATTAAGTTGTGTTTTAGATGATTTTTTTGGGTCAGATTCTCCAAGAGCATTTTGCTGGCCCAAAGATTCAGCCCAGTGCCTCGTAATAAGTGAATTATGTACCTGATCAGACTCATTTCACTGGGTGTTTGGGAGCCACATGATTTCGGCATTCTGCAAATCCCACCAGGCACCTGCCTGCGTCCTTGGGGAGCTGAATCCCCTCGGACAGCTGGATGAACACCACACGTGTCCACACATCTGCCAACCTACAGACAGGGAGGAGCACACACGGATGCACATTGCCTACATCAAACACAGCACCTCTCTGGGTCTTACACACTTAAGCACATCAGCAATCAACATCAATGGACCTCCTCACTCATCTGCATGCATGGAACACTCCTCGATGCACTCAGAGTAGTTAGCAACAAACACTAATGAAGGAGATATGATGATGATGGAGCTACGTGAACATTATCTGGTTTGAAAGTTTCTGCTGTTGCTACCACGTCCTTATCGCAGACGAGCACCTGGAGCTGAGGAACGTGTGAACACACCAGTACCTGGGTGACAGCTCAGGAAAGCAGATCTCAGTTCTCCATTCCCACCACTCCTGTTCCCCCCTAGCCCAGCTCATTTCTGGGGCCCAGATGGACTCTGCTCACTGGGAGATGTCACATTCACTCCTCATGCCAAGTCCCCCTGAGCTCAGCAGCCATGCTGCCCGCTTGAATCGAACGATTCATCAGCCCCTCTCCATTTGCCCAGGATCTCAATGTGCTCATTCTTTTTTTCTCCTCTCTGCCCTTTTTCTCCAGTTCAGTTCAGTCTGAATTTCATTAGAGCCTTTCTTCCCAGTGTCTCAGTACATCCACATTCATCCACATTAACTCTGAATGGCAAAGTCTCACTATCTGTTGGGAATGCTGACAACAGATTGTTTCATAATTAATTGAAAGGCAAAACCTGGACATTCTCAATCAATGCTGATGGGAATTACTTTGTCCAGCTTCAGGAAATCAGCAGTGCATGGCACAGGGAAACCAATGTTCAAGTTAAACACTAGTTATTTCTCTGTGAGCTAAATATACAATTTAAAATTTGTGCTTATTTTAAGAAACCTTTTAGAAGCACTGCTTCGATGGTGAGTAGTGTAGACATTTGGGGGTAGATTATATCTGGTTAAATTAGCTAATATTTGCCTTCAAGACAAGATTATGTAATATTATAGCTTCCACTTTCAAAGTCAATATGGATGTGCAACAGGGATCAGACATCCACAGTATATAACTATCCTAGCAGAAACATGGAAAAAGGGCTCTGCTTTTTACAGCACCCTTAAAAATTTAAAGATAATTCAGTGCACACTTAACCACCTCGTGCCCAATGCCTGTGAGATACCTGTGACACAGAGGACATGCTCTACAGCACTTGCACATGTGCTCCTATTCCACCAAGTATGGACTAGATTCTGCTTTAGGTAAAGCTGAAATGACTCTGCATGAAGTTATTCTATAGCAGTGCTAATGCAGTTTATACTTGAGTGCATCATGTGAACTGTAAGATAGAAATTGCCATTTGAGATGAGCCCAATGGTCTAGAACCTCCTCCCCAGTTGCAGTCCAGCCCTGTGCTGCAGAGCCCATCTAACAACCTCCCAGCAGCCAGCTACACAAGATATTATCAGCACAAGGATGTTGCTCATTACTCCCTTAATTAGAGCTTGCTCCAAAGAATGAAGGTTTATAGTCTTTACTAATCCAACTACGGCCATCTTTCGTACCTAAGTAATCAGGGCTCTCACAAATCTTATCAAGCTTTATGTCCCGTAAGATTTAATACACTGGATCAGATCGAAGGTCCTGCAATGAACTGAATCTTCTCTCTGCCAAGAGCCAGTAGTAGATGCTTTAGACATATAATAAAAAGGCACATAACATATATATATATTAAAAAAATATATAATATACATATACATATGTATGTTTTATGTATTTTATATATACATACATATAATATACGTATGTATGTTTTATATATTTTATATATGCATACATATAATAAAAAGGCACATAAACATGTTATATATATTTTAGATGTTTATTGATGTGCCTTTTTATTATATATGTGTATATATTAAATATATAAAACATACATATATATTATATATATACATACATGTAATAAAAAGGCACATCAATAAACATAAGTATATGTTTTATATATTTTATACATATATACATATATATGTGCATGCCAATGCATACAACTAGAATGCAATTTTAAATATATATAAATAAACTTTCTAATAATGAACGATTTAAAATCCTTCAGCAATCCAACATGCAGGACAAAGCAGCAAACCTGTGTGTAGGTGAAAATGAGTGAAAGCAGAGGTTGAGCAACCAAACACTGGAGATTTGCTGGCTGGGAAGCTGTGCCAGCCCAAGCCTCACGTGAGCAGGTGTACAACACCCTTTTCCTACCCTGTTTTCCAATGGCCATGATCTGGGGCCACCTTTGCTGAGTGGCAAGGAGCAAACGAGTTTAAAACAGACAGAAGGAAAAGCCATGCTCCTATTTTTTTCCAGGCATAATTGGGAAGAATGGCTATGTTACACAAAGAAATTCAGCACATTTTTATTATTCTGAGAAGCTGACAGAAGAGCTGCATTTTCAAAAGGAATCAACTTTTGTAAGGAATAGAGTACTGAAATATTTAACCATTTGAAAGGCCAAAGCTCCCTGTTCGCAGGTTTGATCCTTGTGCTCTCACTTGACTGAACCATGGAAACAAAAGAAGGAATATTCTCTTAACATTGACTCAAACCAAACTAACAGAGATTTCAAGTAACACTTTTAAAATGCTCCCTTTATTCTCTTCAAGATGCTTTATTAAAATACAAGTTAATCTCATACTATATATTAAAGTATTGTACCTAGTGACAATATAGTAAAGGATCTGTCAGGTTTTTCATTACAAAACCCTATTCTAAGCCACAGAAAAAAAAAAATCCCTCTGGGCTGAACCTTGGCATACAAGAAACTTGAAAGAAATCCATTTTGTGGTTTTTTGAATTCTAAGAGCGCAAAGAAAATTGATTTAAAATGTTTAAGAGACTATGTCGTGCTTGTGTAACTCAAAAAATAAAATTCCTGTTTCTAAACAAAATCTTGCTGGTTTATTAGTCTCTACCATAAGAAAGGCAGTTTTGCTTTTAAAAACAACCACCCCCTCCTCAAAATTAAAGATCTTCCACCCTTCCCAGATGTATTTTCTATATATAAGAACTTGTCCAATGCTACATAGCATCTCACTGAACTCAGATGGAAATATCCTGCATACATCAAGAATGTGCTCAAATGAGTAGATATAAGTGATTTTAAAAAGACCTGAAAGAATAATAGAAAAGGGAGAATAATGATGACAGCAACTCTGTAAGCCACATGAAAACAGTCTGATTTCTGCCTTTGAAGGAACATTTACAACATGAGTGGCTGCAAATGTTCTCAGCCCACTGGTCTCCAAACGTGGACCCATTTTTGCAGCTGATGGTGCGGATCAGCTGGTGAATGCTCCTCACCACGGCAAGGGACTCAACTCACCTTCCTGGTAACTTCTGCTCATCACCAACAAAATCCCCATGTAGCTGTTCCTTCTACACGTTGGGATTTAATCCAACGCCAGCTGATTGTTATGGCTGTAACAGCAGCAACTACTTTGCTCCTCTCCTCTGCTGATACTCTTGGGTTGCCCCATGACCCACAAAATCCCCTTTCTCCTCTAGGGACCAAATGTCCTCGCCATCCCTCCCCCTGCTTTGGCTGCTTTTAACTTTCTGTGGCCTGGAGCCAGCACGACCCCTGCCCCATGATTGAACTCCTCGCAGAAACTGTGATTGTTTCTCCCCTGAAGTTTTGAAATCCTCGCTCGATGGGCAGATTAAAGGGAGCAGACATCGACCCCTGGCAGTGGGTGAGGGCTGGAGCCTGACTCAGCCCTCGCACTGACACGCTCCCGCTGAACTCAATGGGAGTTAATCTGTAAAATGACTGGCTGGAAATTGAATCAGGATGTCAAAAGTCAGTTCTTTATCTTCACAATCCCAAATCTTTATTAAGTTCTCACTCAACCAAAACTTGGCAAAATCAATGGGGCAAATCTCAAAGTGCTTACTCGGTTTTTACAGTGTTAGGACTAAAGCAAATTTCTATTGACTCCAGTAGGAGCTTATTTGAGACAGGACTCAAAAAACAGAGTGAAAACCCTGTGAGATGCTCAAAAGTAGCTTGAGGTTTTATCCCTGGTACATTTTCCTCTCTAGGATGAGGAAAATGAGATATTCGTATCCACAGAAAATCTTTAGAAGTGAGTTCTTGCCAAAAAACTTTTACAAAACCCTTCGTTCTTCCTTCAGCACCCTGTTTCCACCAGTGCTGTTGTTCACCCATATAACACCTTCTTTTCACCCCTTCCTACAGCACGAACAAATATTCTTCACATTCCTTAACAGATCTTGGGGTAGGAGCAGAAAGGCTTAAGAAATTCCTTGTAAGGTAGTTTTGTAGCCACGACTGGTGCTCTTGTTTCTAATTTCCATGCCAGATTAGCAAACTGTGCTCTCCCTCATTTACCCTTTCTGCCTCCAACTATTACTGTGCAGCACGATACCCTCAGGTTTCTGTTTGGTTTCATTCCCTGCTTCCCCTGCCTTTCCTTCCCCTTTGCAGTCACGGTAGGTTCTTTGTCTGTTGGCAACTGAGATTTTGGACTTTTTGTCCACAACTGCCAAACTAAATTCACTTGTGCTAAAGCTACTTCTCAACTGCATGGCAGGACCATGATGGAGCAGGGACACAAGTCTACCTCTGGATCCCACAAAGCTGTGATCTGGCTCCCACATTTTTAGGTGCAGTCCCTATGTCCTCCAGCACAGCATTGCTGCCTCATGACTTCTGAGAAAGCATTTAACTGGCTGTATCAAATGATGTATTTTTGATACTACACTGGCAAAGGTGCTGGTAGAAGTTCAATTACAGATTCTCTTCTTGTTCAGTATGTTCTTTCAAAGGACAACAATGTCTCTCTTCATCTTAGAGCTTTATTTTACTGCTCTGAACAAGGTTGCAAGGTTTGGAGCCGCCGGAATGGAATCCATCCTAAATAACCACAAAACGCAGCCTTTGTGATGTAATAATCTTACAGAATAGGAGTATTTGTGTACCTCCACTGAAATAAAATGGGAGCACAATCATCCTCTGATATCATTACAGGGCTGATGGAAGTCATTCTTGAGTTTAAAGGATATTTTATGCAGATAACTCTACTAAGTACATAAGGAATTTAAGCACATAACATCAACAGTTCCCTGAGATGAGAGTTCATTCTGAAATGAAGCAGCCCATTTATCTCTCTCAGTAGTGCTCTTTGCACTATCCACTTTAATTTTCCAACAGAAAGGTGAATAATAGAATTATTCAGATAATCCTCTCCGACCCCTCCCCCAGTCCCAAAATCAATACAAACTTTGATTTGCCTTGAATTCTCTCCCTAACCTCCAATGAACACATAATTCAAATCCTCATGGGTATGCACACTTCATACAACATGCAGCATTAGTGCCTCGTGATGCCTTGGATTTGGCATCTCTTAGTAATGCAGGAGCTGCCTGGATGCAGCCCAGAGAACAGGGGTTCTAATGCTCCCAACCTTCGTTTACCAGCTGATATTAAGAAACACTGTAAAGACAATCATTATTCTTTGTCTGGTTTCTAATTTATTCTGTGGCTGAAAGACTCATTCCAGCACAAAATTCTCCATCCAGTGCCCAGTACGACCGCAAAAAACTACTTACAGGTTAAGCAAGGAGGAAACGTTTTAATCTATGGGCTGCTTAGCTTTTATATATTTGTGCTCTGACAGATAATTGCTTTCTTTGATTAAAAAAGCAAAGGAGAAAACGAGCTGCACCGTGGCACTATTCAGTTTATTACAAAACAGAACGAGGCGAGGCAGTAAATTTCCCCGTGTCCCAAGTTCCAGGATCTTGTATCATGATACGGAGCTATCCTCCTGGCTCGCACTGTCAGCAAGACCAGATGGGTCTGATTAGTTCCAACCCAGAAATACAAATGGTTGACAGTCTGTACGAGACAACAGGGAACAGAGAACTCAGTGAAGTGAAATGCTAGAAACCTCCAACTGCACACAGATATTCGCTGCTCCTCAGCCTACAATAAAGGAAGCGCCAGGAAACGAGTAAGTTTGGCCCTTAGTCAACAAGCGTGCTGAGCTAAAAGTAGAAGGGCAATCCAGTTCCTGCATGAGTTCCTTTGTTTAATACATCAGTTACTTAAATATAGTTTAAATGCTAAATCCTGATGCTCCTCAGACTGTAGTGATGGGAGGAGTCCCTTGAGCAATGATATGGGCATAACTACACTCTCCACTGTAGATGGAGCTGAAAGACCTTGTGGCACTAGAGAATTTTTCCATTTGCTTACCTTAGTGATGAATAAAATTTGTAGAAATGTGCACCTTGCATTTACAGAATCAGATAGGTGTTAGAGAAGTAATTATTAAGCCTGCTAAGACTGAAACTAAGAGTGTGGCATCCTTTAAATGGCTGCAGCTCTGCACAGCTACTGAAATCCTTCCCTCTGGTTGTGAAAAGTAAACAATAAACTCCTAATAATTGTGGAATACTTGTTTTGTTTCATAAGCTCAAATTACTTTTAGAGTGTTGCACAGGAGGGAAGGCCCATCTGCCTCTGAATATAGCCACATGAATATTACAAGACAGCAATAACTGCAGCACGATGGATACTTGCTTAGGAATCAGGATATCAGAGTAGGTCTCAATTCCCTGCTCTTCCAATCAGTCATTTCCCTCCCTGTGTCATCTATATTCTTGGAGATGTACTGAAGAACAGTGCTCAGTACTGGAGATCACGTAAATGCCTCAGAGAGAGAAATATAATCATATATTTAAAATTGAAAAAGGGAAAAAAAAATTGCCTTAAGGACAGCCTGGGTAAGCTCTGTCCAGTTGATCTACAAAATACTTTATAGTCTCTGAGAAGCTCATTAGTACCAACGGATATATGCATTCGAATCTCTATGAATACACAAGGGTAACATCGTGGATAAATATCTTCCTTTTTCTTTTTAATAAAGAGTTCCTATGGACCACAGATTACAGGATGTCTGGTTTCCTTCTGCGGTCACTCACTTCCCGACAGCAGCGCATAAATGGACCAATTGTTTCATTTATTCTTTCCTGGTACAATGGAAATCCAGTTAGGGAAATGCAAGGGTAGTATTGTCAAATTCCCCCTCTTTTGCTAAGAATCTCAGTGTAATTTCATACAATAGGACTATCCTTCCTTCAGTAAAAATGAGGAAACCTGGCACAGAGTAGGTGAAACTAAGAAGCAGTCGCAGAGTTCAAGAGCCTCCGCTCCAGCCACCAGCTGCCTTCCCACAGGGATGCAAACACCACATCACACTGTGGACTGCACGTTTGCAAACATAATGCCCACTCAATTGGCACATTAACTCCAATAAGTCATCCTCTCCACCTGAAAAAAGTTTACATGGACAGGTCTGTCAGCTACAGAAACATAAAGAACCGTTGGAGATGTGGTTGCAACACTCACTACTCGCAGACACCCCGATGGACACAACAGCTGAGCTGGTGGATAGCCCAGAGCCAGTGAAATAGTAACTGCTATTGCTTTCATTTCCCTCAGAAATTTTAACCTCTACACATAGGTTTAATATGATTCTTTTATTTAATCTACAGCAAATCATGAAACCTGCTATTTTTACCATGATCAGCCCCTGAAACTTTGTCAGCTCTACCCAGGAGATTTGTTATACAAATCCTACCAAACTCAATGAAGATATCTCTACCAACTTCAGGGCCACAGGATACAGCCCCTGCCTGTAAGTCTTGTGAAATATTGTGAGTTTTTTGAGGGGCTCCAGCCTTGGGAAACATGTGACATCATTTCACCACTCACTAAAAGCAAAGAGGCTTTTAGTATTCCTCACTATCAAGGAAACTTGAAAAAAACACCTCTGAAAGCTCTAAAACTAAGATACAAATATAAGCAATGTTTTAAATGAGTCAGGTCCCTTCACATCACTCTGGGTTTTGGAGGTCTGATGCTTGTTTCCCATGCAAAACTGCATTAAAGTAATAACTACAATATTTACCTCCTTCACAGGGGTGTTGTGAGAGTGGCTGCAAATGTTTCCACGGTGTTTTGAATATGTAAAGTACTATATGTTTTAAATATTATTCTTATTTGCATACGACAATGCAAACAAACTGTATTCTGGATTCCAACTGGGGAAAAAAAAAAGGTAAATTAAAACTCAAACCTATCTACCACAATCATAAATGAAGGAAACCTCATTGACAATAGTAATGCTAATCATCTAATCTCAGTGCTGCATCGTGCTTCAAATGGTCAAGTAAGGTCTCCAAAAAGAACAGATATGACAACCTGCATATTCTGCATAATTATTTCAATGAACACTTAGGTGTTTTCTGAAAGGAATTTGTCACTCCAGCAATGCCAAACACTACACCTGAATATTTGTGCTTACACACAAAGCAGAACTCTGCCATTTATCACTGAAAAGACAACAATGATTTCAAGATCGAGGGCTTGCATGTAGCACATCATTCATGGGAAAATACTGTAGAAAATCTCTTAAAATGCAGAAATGGTTCTTCTGGGTGACATTCTTCCTTCTTTAAATCATTAGGAATGATTTAGAATTGGCTGACACTATTGTTTCATCGAATGGTACCAGGAGCTGTTTAACCCTGCCTGCCACCCAGGAGGAAGATGAGTTCTTATCTCTGAACAAATAAAAGGCAATCAAACATCAGAGGTCAGATGACATTCATATATAAATAAAAGGCACACACATCTTGCTTTGGATGAGTACTTCCTGAGGAATCACCTGTAGGTACCTAAAGCCAAAAGATTTTCCAAATCCTGGTATATGAGTATATGTGTACTCCAAAGGAAGAATTCTTGAGAGAGTTGTTCCACATTTAAACCAGGGTTCTTATTTCAATTTTGATTTTTTATCAGCTATGCAGGTAAGGGCCAGAGACGAACTAGAACCATGGCTGCAAACTTTGACACCTGGGTTGCCCTCCATTTATGGGTGACTTTTACCCAGAGCACTGGTTTGGGTCCTGCCTTGAATTATTCAAGACAGAAACACTAGATAAATCTGAGTCTAATAAAGCCAGAGGGATCTCTCTGCCGTAATATCATTACTAACAGTGCAAGAGATGGGGGGTTTTGACCAGAATACAAAGATGCAGAAATGCCTGGAAGAAAACAGTAATTATTATAAAAGGTCCTAAAATCATCTGCAGGAGCGTTTGAGGCGAGTGGCTGTAGTTGCACAAAATTAAATGTGCTGTCATAACCCGTGGCCCCTGCGAGTGCAGGAGCCCTGCTGAGTTCAAAGGAGCAGGAGGATGGTGCTGATGGAAGGGAGCAGCATGGAGACAACCTGGACTCTGGGCAGGACACGATGGGGCTGAGCTGCCCAGTCCAGCCTCAGAGCCTGGGAAGATAATTACCTCCTCAAACATCTCTGAAGCACCTGTTTATGTCAGCAAGCTTTCAGTTGTGTTTCATTATTCTTCCTTCCTAAAGTGAGGGAAAGAAATCACAGACCCACGTCCCCACTCCTGCTGGCCTCTGCTCTTGGGGAGACAATGTAGGAAAATAAAAGCAGCCACAACTGAAGTTGCAAAATCCTGCAGGCTACCAGACAGAGAACCAGTTTGGCACCTGCCTTTGCAATGGTCCCATAATGCTTAACTCATTCATCCCACATAGCTCCTCCTGGCTGCAGGGGTTTTCTGGAACATGCTCAGGCCATGTTTCTGCCCCAGGCATGTCTACAAACACCCCGTCCCTCAGCTGATGCTCTGCAGGCTGAGGATGCTACCTCCAGGCTGCACATGGATTTCTGCACACCAGACCCAACGGCAAATTCTTCCTCGGTGCCGAGCAAGAGGAAAACAGAAGGGAGAAAATAAACACTTGTTCCAAGAAGCTACTTACAAAATAACCACGGAATTGTGTGCTGGAGAGAAAAACTGCCACCTGCACTGATCCTCCTAAAGCTTTATCCTGCAGCAGGAGGACAGGAAGAGAGAAGAGGCACAAGTAGGCAGTTTAGGAAACAGCAGAAGTGCCGGGCTACACCTGCATTATCCCCCAGGCTCTTCTCACCCTCTGGGGAGCACTTTCATGCCCACTAACCTGTACCCATCAGCACCTGCTGTTCTGTGAGGCTCTGATGGAAAACCCCACAGCCAGTGAACACACAAAGAAAGCTGACTTGCTGGAGACTGACTGCTCTCAAATGACTGATTGATCGGGGAAGGCGCAGAGTGGGTAAGCACTGTTTCTATTACTCAGGTGAAGGATTTTCTCTGCTAGGCAGTTTTTGCACATTTCCTTAACTGGAGAACACTTTCTACCCCCCCGCAGGGTAAACTTACACAGGAAACAACAACAGCCAAGAAGTCACCTTTGGAAAGAATGAATCATAGAATCATTTAGGTTGGAAAAGGCATCTAGAATCAAGTCCAACCTTCATCCCAACATCTCCCTGACCACTAGACCATGTCCTGAAGCACCACACCTACTTGTTTTTTGAACAATCTCCAGGAATGGTGACTCCACCAACCTCCCTGGGCAGCCTGTGCCAGTGCCTGACCACTCTTTCAGTAAAAACTTCTTCCTAATATCCAACCTAAACCTTCCCTGGTGCAACCTGAGGTCATTACCTCTTGCCCTGCCATTGTAACAGTCTTTATCTGAACCAATCCACATATTGTGTTCACATGTGTAGAAATACACCATGTATAGAAGAGGGTTATTTTTAACCCTGGCACTAACCATGAGCTACCTTTGGTTGTGATACAAATTCAAATCCACACTTACAGGTAGGTAGGAAAGACAGATTTTGTGGTTGACCTCAACAAGGTCACCCACAATGTAATACTCCTGCTACGTGAACCTAGCTGCACTTAGACTGCAAGAGAGAAAGATGGAATAATTAAATTTAATTCAGGAATCCAGAACGAGGAACAGAGGGATAAATCTTATTAGGAACATGGGATTAATAACTTCACATAAATAATAGTGTCAGGAATTGCATTTTGATGATTCAACAGTTCTGCTATAAATAATTCACATCAATAAAAGAGAGATAACATCAAATTCAGTTGGAACATTGGTTAATCTGAGCATAAAGTGAAGGACTTCACTCAAACCAAAGGACAGCTGTAAGTAACTGCTCTCCTGTATGGGAATCAGCACTGAGTATTTTCTGCACATTCACATGCGTTACAAATTGCTTTCCAAGGTTACAAAAGAGTAGATAAGGGGGTGAAGAAGGATAAAAAAAGCTGGCAGTGGACACAGCTTAAATGCCTACATTGAAAATCAACACAGAAAAAACAAGTCCTGGGTGATCCCTTGTGTGCCACGGCGAGAAATACTTCATCCTTTCTAATTTAGAAAAATAGCTGCGTTTGCTTGCAAAGGGTAGTGGCAAAAAGGACATTGACAAGAAGAGTAGCATAAACCTGAACCCACGTACCAGGACTTTCTGGTTGCCCATTCCAGCCTGTCCTCATGGTTGCCACCTCAACAGCACAAACAGAATTCTCTGAGCCACCCCCGCTAACGATAAGCATGAAAACACATATTAAATAAGCCATGGAGCAAGAAATCCCAAGGGGCAGGTGAAGAACCAAGGGATAAATGACTTGTCCAATCTCATAGAGGAGGTTGGGGTAGACCTTGATATCACACCCAGGTTTCCTGAGTCCTGGGGTATAACACAGGCTGCAAAATTATCCTTGTCCTTGGTTTCGAATGCGATCAACAACGGGATCAATATTAATAATGCATTTGTAAGGCTTATTATTTTTCAATGGCGCTCTTCATCCCAGGGAGGTTTCCAAAGCACTTTAACAATTATTTATATATGAAAGTCATTTTTCCCAAAGAAATGCAGCCATCCTTGAGATACAAGGTGGCAGCTGTGCTACAGTGCAAAGCAACAGTAAAACGAGCTGAGGCCACAAACCAAGGAAAGAGGCTGCGCCGAGCAGGGACTGCGGGAAGTATTTAGGTAACAGACTGCAAGATTTAATTACACAACTTGGAATCTGGCCAGCAGGCATGAACAAATGTTTTCAGTGTGTTGTGTTTAAATATTTTAATTTACTTTTTTCTTATAAACATTATTGCAAAAATAATGAAAAATGGAAAAGGATACTTGTTAGGCAATGCGTTCCCAGAACGTGAAAAAAGTTGATATTTTAATCCTCAAAAATGCTATCAAATGCATAGAAAGTTCAAGTACTATTGAGATTTCCTTGGAAAAAGGCATAGATGCTTTACTGTAAAGCACAAAGAACACCATCATCGGAAAAACAGGCAGCATCTGTGACAATTAGTAATGTTTTATAATTTTTTCTTTCTTTAAGCATAATAAAAACCTCCAGATTCCCTTGACTTCAGTAGATCATGGCTTAGACCGTCTGTCCTGAGTTAATTCAGCAACTTAACTTACAAATCTTTTTTTTTTCTCCAAGTTCTTCCAATGCCATTTTGTTTTAATGAACTGGTATTTAGTGTGTCAGAGTACAACCAATCTGTCCTGACCCCACCTGGCCGTGTCCCTTCACCCAACGTGTGCAAGCAGACCGAAGGTCACCAAGACACCTTTGAGATCTTAATTAGCACTGCAGGGCCCTCCAACCTAACCAGCCAATGTTCTACTGTTCATCACATCCCTGAAATTACCCACATTCATCTATCAGGCTTAAGGAGATCTGAAAGACTGAACGTAGGAAGCCATGTGATGGACCATGCATCAAAGGCACTCTACCAACCAACACCAACACATCATAATGGATTACCTTGGAAACCCCTGCTCAAATCTAGACATACCCTCTTGGACCAAAAGCTGTTGTTTTGTAAGAATGCAACAACAGGTTTAGTTTTCTGTGGCTTAGAGGTTACAGTGGAGATACCAGTAAATGATATCAGCACGGAGAGTGGGAATATGATACATTGAGCATGTTGTGTCTTAATGACAGATGAGGCTGCTATCAAATGATTTGATAAGCATGCACCAAACCCTTATTACTGAGCATTGGGTCAATGACACATAATTATGCACAAATAACATATGTCATGGGTGATTGATAACCCTCCAGCCCACCAATAAAAGACATACATTCTTCATGGTTGGGCCAAATCACATCCCATAAACTACTTAAATCATTAGTTTGCTATCCATTTTTCACCTCACACTTAGCAAATCACCTTGACATCTGCCAGTCACTTCAGTCTCAGAGATCTTCTTTAGGAAAAGCCTTTTTGTGGTGAACTTCATTAGACATCAGTGGAATCCTACCTGTTTACAGTTCTGAATATCTTAGAACAAATCTTTCATGAACATAGTACCTACTGTAAAACTATCACTTGAAGGCTGAGTGTTTTTTGACTTTTGCTTTTTAAAAAAATCTTTTCCCACATTTTATTTTTATTATGGTCCATTTTGTCTTGTTGTTCACTGCTACAGCCACACAGAACTTTAACACAAGGAAGTTATTTTAAAAATCAGGAATAACAATGTATGTCTAAGAAGCAACATGAAATATTCTGTTGCTGGTTCCTCAGCAATAGCACATGTCACATTTTGCACGAATGTGCCCAACTAATACATACCCATAATACCCCAAAGTTTGCAGACCTTTCAAACACACCCAGTGTTTAAAGTATAAATGGAGAGGATTTCCTTCCAGGATCCCAATTTTCAGGATCTGTCACAGCTGAATGTCCTCATCTAACATTTCTCATCTCTCCTGCTAGATGCATATGAAAGACTTCTCTGCCAGAGGCGTGCCCAGGAACTTCAATCAGCTTGGGTTCATGCTGGTGTTTTCAACTAAGCTTTAAGTCAGGAGGACAAGCCTGGATTTAGGTGGTGTCAGCAGCAGACAGAAAGAAGGTTCAGTCAACATGACTTGCTGGGTGCTTTTTGGTTTTTTCTTTCCCCCCATTTGAGAAAAAAAATGTGGAAGAGCAACAGAGGAGCAGAAAGCACTAAGAGTAGACATTGAGTAGTGGCAACAAAGCCATATTAGCATTCACCTTCTCCCCTCCTGAGTGCCTCTTTCTACTGCCTATCCTATCTCCATCTACCTCAATTCTGCCCCAAAAGACCTAACAGAAGATGCTACACATACAATCCAACTCCTGCTTAAGCCAAAGGTGTTACTCCCTGAATGTTCTGCTTTTCTTGGCGCCACCTGAAAACCCCTGTTGAGCTGAGGCAAACCCACTGCAGCCACTCCTGCAATACTTCATCCATCCATAAGTCAGGATGGGAATCATGGCCGGGGGACCATCCCACAGGGCTCCCAAAGTCCTGTCCTCATGTAAGTTCCAATTTGTACACAGCCCTGCTGCAAAAACACATCGCTGGGACCACCTCTCATCTCCCTTAAAGTGTTGTTTATTTCTGCTAATTCGGACCTGAACTATGAAATATTAAGAAGTTATTAGTTAGAATACAGAAAAGTCTCTGGAAATAGACCAGTCCTGTAACCACAGCTCTCACTGTTCTTCATACATTAATCAATAGCTCATATTTAATTAATTAGCACCAAGTTCACTTGGTGATGAAAGTAGAGTTTCCATGAATAGGAAAATAAATTACTGTGAAAATCCAGCTACCAGGCTGTTCTAAAGACTCTCTCCCACTGACTTACATGCAATAATGGATGTCCCTTCTTTATAGTATTAGGCTTTTTGAGCTTTTTTTTAATTTTGTTTTTTCAGAAGGAAAGAAAAGACAGCTCTTTTTTTTTTCCAGCTGAGAAAGAAATATCTTAAACTCATATTGCAGAAAAGCCACCTCCCTGTAATGGCAACATCACAGATTGATTCAGTTAGATGGCATCAGCCATCCATGTATTGCCAAGCTACAGATCAGCACTGACTTAAGCACATCCTAACTTCTCAAGACAGCACTTGAGTCTAAAAGTACAGAACATTTACCAATTAGAAAGCCAACCCAAAGCGTTTATTTACAACCAGAAATTTAATAAACTGCTTATAGACTATAGAGTAAACACCTCTTCTGCCGCTGAGCAAAGGATGTTTAATATTCAGGATCTATCTGCAATGTTATCATGTCCTCTTCATTAGAGCATCAGTTTTGTTAATTAGCATTTACTCATGTGAGTAGTCCCCTTGACTTTAATTGATCCATTTTCATGAATAAGTAGAACATAATTTTATAGTTAAAGAATTCAGTTCCTAGTGAATGCAACCAGCCGCTGTTCTCAAAGTTTAATTCTTAGCATAATAAGGAAATAAAAATGAGTACAACACTTTCCATCAGATAGAAGAGAAATGTGTGTAAGGCAACGGTAGGAACAAGAATGAGGCCAAGACAAGACACCTGGGCTATCAGAGCTGTTCTGCTTGCTCCTCAGCACAGCAAAAATGTGTTGGAGGAGACCTTTCAGACCATCAAGTCCAAGCACTGCCAGGTCACCACTAAACTCTCTCTCAGCTCCACATCTCCACGGCTTTGAAACCCCTCCAGGGATGGGGAATCCACCACTACCCTGAGCAGCCTGTTCCAGGGTTTGACAACCCTTTTGGAGAAGACATTTTTCCTAATGTCCAACCTAAACCTCCTCTGATGCAACCTGAGGTCATTTCCTCTTTATCACTTATTACTTGGGAGAAGAGACCTACACCCACATGGCTCCATCCTCCTTTCAGGCAGTTGTAGAGAGTGAGAAGGTCTCTCCTGAGCCTCCTTTTCTGAAGGCTGAAGGAGCCCAGTTCCCTCAGCCACTCCTCCTAGACTGCCCTTCAAAATTTGGGGAGTTAAGAGACCATAAGATGATCTAGTGAGAACTGAGGTTTTAGAAGAAAGAGCAGCAGTACAAGCTCCATCTGCTTTCCCAGGATTTGCTCTCATGCTCTCACTTCTCATATCTGCTCTGTGCTTATAAATGAACCTCCTTCTTTATACTCTTTTTTTATTCTTCAAACGAAAGGCTTCAAGGTAGATTATGGAATTTTTCTTATAATGATCCTTATCAGTAGAATAGTTTAACAAAAGACTGTAGTGGCTGCAATTTGGACAATAATTAAAGATGGTAGCCTGTGTTTTTCTTTCAAAATTCCTTATCACATTTCAGGCATATCAGATTATGGATTTAAACAGAGATACGAGCACGGGTCACTGTAAACTCCTCTGGGCTGACAGAGTATGTGAGTGTAAAAGATCACCTCCATTTGTAAAACTGCTCACGGCCATAGCTGGCAGTTGGTCACATTTCATCACAGGCTTCATGCCTTTAATTTTATCCTTAATTCAGAGTTTGAGGACACAGAGTCGTAAGATCCCCAATAAATCTTTAACTTTATAAACTAGAAAGAAGTCACTTTAAATAATTCAGAAAGAATTAATATGTTTCAGGAAGCAAGCCAATTTCCTAAGCTAATTGCTGTGTATATTTTTTTAGAGGATATCTTTGAAAAGGTGGCTTTAATCACCAGGTGCCTTTAGAGTTTTTCTCATGTGACTGATTAGAGCCACACATCTAATGGGCTGGAAAACCACAACTGAGAAATGCTGGTCTTTTAGATACACTGCTCCCTCTGATTACTTTGCAACCTTGTCATTCCCTAATTTTCATATACAAGGTAATATTCTCTTAACAATGTGAAGGGGAGAGAACTGAGTTTATGTGAAACTGAAAAACAGAGGCCTCTTCAGCCAGGACCTGCACCTAATCTGGTTAAAATATCACCCATTTTTTCCAGAAAGGCTTTTGCTTCCAAGGAGACTGACATCAGCTCTGGTAGAACAGCTGAAACACTATAAAGAATATGGGCAGCACGTGAATCCTTTGCCAAACACCACAGGATTCTGATGCCTTAAAACTATTCCAAATCCCTATGAAGAGAAGAAAAGGAGAACACAATCTAACATCTCTTTGAAGATTCACTACAAAGTTATTTCCTTTAGTTTGGTGAAGAGGTAAATAGCAGAGCAAACCAGGGAAACGGTTCCTTTCATGTGACACAGATGGATGACCTCCCAGTTCTGTTTCAGACCACATTATGCTTTGATATATTAACTGTAACATAATATTTATCAGCTAGTGGTATAAATCGCTTTGAAGATTAAGTCCCCCAAACCAGGTTTGGGTGGTTTTGAACACAATTAAAAAGAGGTATTTTGAAAACATTATTTTCTCAAACAACACCTATTTTAAATGCCTGGCAAGGTGGCATCACAGTGGCTTTGGGAGTGGAGGTGTAGGGGATGAGGTAGAGTCAGCAGACAGCAATGGGCAAGAACTGGTCCTTACCCACAGCAGGTTGGCAACAGTTGGCTACCAAGTTCACAGCAATCAGCAGATAGAGCCTGGTGCACATGCTCCACCATCTCTTTAGCTGGCAAAGCCCCACTAACCACCTCATGGAGAGAGATGCCATCGATGGACACATCTCCATGGCACAGGAGGCACAGCATCCTTTCCACATGCAGGTATTTTGCAGGTTCTCAACTTGCAGCACAGGTACGGTAGAATACAGAGTACTTGGGTTTGCCCAGAGATCTCAGTAGATGCTTCATATGTGAGCATCATTAGGATCATTATTTATTAGTAATTTTATCATGATATGTTATAATATCCCATTCCTTGCCTTTCAAGATCTGAATAATTAACATACCCTTTTTCTTTTACTATAGCACACTGGAAAGGCACAAAGTATTCACTAAGAGAGAGAGAGAAAAAAATAATAAACCACAACAAATTATACATACAGCCAATAAAGAAAATCAATTAATTCAATGAGACATAAGATGTTAAACTACCATCCAAGTTGATGTAGCTGCTGGTTATTATCAATAGTCTGTTGAGTAATTGCCTTTGCTATTACTAGAGTAGGATGTCACAGAATGCACATTACATAATTTAGACACTTTGCAGCCTGGATCATAAATGTATTGATTACATCAACTAGGGGTCAGGTAGACAGATCATAAATCACTCTTGATCTACCATATTTAGCTCATTGCTTTTGATGAACTCCATGAATGGTTTCCAAATCTCACAGACTGAAGTATTTTACTGGGGTATGTGCTGCATGTACATAATTTTTTTTTTTTGTCAGGAATATCCATTCTTGCTGGTTTCTTCTTTTTTTGCCTCACTATCAGTGAAGCCAGACTTGATGGTGTCATGAATGGGGAGGGGGAAGAATGGGGGAGTGCAGATGCTGCAATCAACTTTACACTGATGATGATTTCCTTATCAGAAAGTCTGAGAAACTGCTTTGGTAGGTAGTAAAGTGGATGACCAAAGACAGCGTGAAATTTGGATTACAACTGAGTACACAAAAGGAAGTGGCAGCTGCAGTAGGGAAAGCAGCATTTTGGTTAGCTGAAGAACAGGAGAGGGAAGAGTTGAGCTTGCAAAAGTAGTTCTACTGGGATGCTACAGACAGAGCTAGTGGCCATGGGAAGACCTCCTGGAATATTTAACCCTTGCAGACACAGAACCAAGCTTTGGGTTGCTGTTTTCCTCCAAGCCTCAGGAGGGGATTTATTGTTTCAGTGAAAGGAAGATGACATGTTCTCTACCAGTAATGCCCAAGCATGAAAGTCATTCAGAAAAAAGAAGCCATCAATGATTGCAGAGCTACCTAGTGAACCATGGTGCTGAAAAGTCAGTATCACTACTAAGCATCCAAAGCTCATCTGCAGCCCTCCAGTGCTCACTGTTCCCATACATCCACACTATTCTCCTCCTCTGGATGATCTCTGTGGCACTGGACTCCCTCCTAGAGAACACAGCTTCTCTTCAGCTACTCTTCTGCTGCTGCTGTGATGGGCTGTGTTGAGCTGAGGCTTCTAAGGACTGATGAAGCACGTAACCAACCCCCAAAGTTACACTTTTTGACTTTCCTGCTACTAAATACACACAGGTAGCTGCACACTGTCATCACAGCAGAAACCCAAAGCTGCTGCAATGCTTTTAACTACCTACCAGGAGTAGGAGTCTGGCCAGAGCTCTCTGCAGCTCAGTTTAGGTTAGGTTCTTCCATGAGTTCCATTATTTTAAGAAATCTTTAATAAATCTTTACCTTATTTTTTTTTTTAAACAAAATCAGGAGGATACTCTTTAGATTTTCCTCCTTTCCAGTGAACAATTTGATTCTGATGGAGAAAAAGAAAGAAGGGAAGAAAAGCAAGGAAAAGAAGCAAAATTTAGTCTGCTCATATCTTTCCAGAGCATTTTCTGGGAAACTAGCTCTATTGCCCATGTCTCATTATCTCAGATTATTATTTAGCATATCTCAGCCCAACCTGGTCCCCTGTGAATGCCATTTTGTCATGCCATGCAGACACAATCTCTGCCCCTACAGCCCCAAATCAATTATCTGGCCCTTCCTTTTCTATTCACCAACGATAGTGACTCAAGAAAGAAGATTTTTGCTGTTTCTTTGGCAAAGTTTTCAATTCCACTCACATTCTATTTCAGCTTCTCCAGGAACCATTTTATTAGTTGGAGAACTCATTGTTTGAAGTAGAGGGTAATCAGTTTAAAAGGAAGGGATACAGACAGATGCCAAACTATGCATGGAGAATTAGAAATATCTATAAGACCAGGTAGCTAAAAAATGAAAAGCTGAAGCATCCTATTTAAATTGGAGTCAAGCTATCATAAGACTGGGTAAAAAAATAAGACGAATGGCAATTAATGCAACTCCTGCTGTATTAGAGACTAACATTAATCAGTAACAAGAAGAAACGATGGGTTTTTAAACACCCACTGTTATCTCACAGAAGGGTAGTTAATATAGGAAGCATACAGCAGGGTGATTTGTTTCTGCTTTTCTCCTTCCCCACTTTCCACCATTTCCTTTTCCATTATAAGAAACATTTGCACAGAAAACATCTGGGGTTTGCCCCTAGGTAAGATAGTTATAGCAGAATTTTATGACATGATTCTAAGAAGAACTGGCAATTGATATTAATTGAATAGCTTTTTTTTTCCCCCTGAATAATATTTTAATGGGCAGAATACATTACTGGATAAAAACAACTGATCAGTCATTTAATAATTTGGCAAGCTGTAGCACAGGTAACAGAAGGTATCAGAAAAAAACCCTTAACTGATCCAAGTGAGTCATAAAAGGCAAACTAAAAAGCTACTCACAAAATACTTGGTCATGCTAGAAGCTTGTATGCTAACTCCTGGCTCCTTGCAAAATGCCCCAGTGATGCTGTAAAAGCTGATACCATCACTGGAGGTGCCAGAGGAAAGTCACAGAGAGGGGCTGATAGGACACAGTGAGCAAGATACACCAGCTGAACAGGTAAAAAAGGCAAATGTGATCGTTTTCATTAAAAAAATACAGATAAATGGAAGATTAAGTTAACTTAGTTGTGCTTGTGCATGTGACATGAGCAAGCAGATGTAAATACAGAAGTAAGTACATGTGATGGTGTGAAATCCAATATTATACCTATGCTGGTAACTGCTACAGGAGGTTCAGAAGGTTGTGGAATATAATAATCGTGGACAAGCTCACAGATATGCTGCAATGTCCTATTCTGAATTAAACAGGTTACCCACTGTTCTGAGAACAAGCATTAAAAACAAACTCCCCCTTTGGATTCCTATCCTGGCAATATTTATTAGATTCAGCATCACTATTTTTTTCTCCAACTCCTGCATTAGAATTCCCTTTCTCATGTAGGCGGTTTTGACTTTTTCTCCTTTATATTTTCATAATTTTTTGAACGTTTTCCTTAACCACTGCTGCAGAAAAACAAGCCAGTTAAATAGAAATGAAAAGAAACGCATGGGAGAGAGAGTATAGAAGAATAAAGTTATTACTGGACTCTTGTTTTGGTTTTGATGGCATTCATAAAGGAAAATGCTTTTGGAATGAATCTCTCACACAATCACAAGGAGTGAACAGTTAAAAGAGCTCACAGAGTTGGGCTTTATCCACAGCTCTACCAGTGCGTCACTGAATGACCTTGCACACACCTTTCTGCCTCAGTTTCTCTGGGTGTAAAATAACTGCAATGATCCTGACTTCCTGAAATGCCTCATTGCCTCAGGATCTACTCATGAAAAATACTATTAGAAGAGCTGAGTATAATTATGATCAGTTTCTGAGCAGTCTACTGTAAGCTGGTGAGGTGAATCAGCTGACTCAGTAATGAAAAGTCAGTTTTCCTCCTCAAGGTGTTACAAGAAATTGTTATCTGAAAGACTTAGGATGTGACCTTCAAAAGAATTCAGCTCCCTGGAGTTCCAATTTCTGGCACATTTTCAGACATCCAGAAATGACTGCATTTCCAAGTGAGCTTCTCCCACAACGCATCCCATCATATGCTGAAAGGTTCTCCTAAAACTCCCCAACTTTGCTTAGCTGCTGGAAACGAGGACTTGGCTGTTCCAGGAATGTCTCCATCCCTCGTTATCGCTGTGGGGCCGATTTCAGCATCTGAACCTGTGTATTTTCACAAGGAAAAAAAGAGATAGCATATGCCATATCTCTCCACTCTTGCTGTTGAAAAAAGCCTGACCATGTGGCAAACAAGCATGGAGATTTCCTCTGTCCTCTTCCTCCTCTATCTGCTTTAATCCCACTGGCAACTCCAATTAGGGAAAGCACTAACAACAAAAATTAATTCTCGTGAAAAGACAACGAAGACCTGAGGGCAAAACAGCTTTTTTCTTACCCACAGTGTCTGCAGGGTCTTATTTCAGTACGAAAATGGTTTTATCCTGGAAGGGGAATGTAGTTTGGGGAAGGAAAACAGCATTTAGGCAGCATCTCGGTGTCCAGGATGTGTGCGTGCCCAAGCAAGTGTGTAAATCTGATGCTGTCAGCAAAACTTGCTGCCTTCTGACAGACATCCTTGTGCAGCCTTCAAAACTCCTCCAGTCAATCCTCTCACCTGTCAGCCTGAGAGATAACCCGGACTGGTCTCTCCCTTTTGTTTTTTCTCCATGAAAATAATAAAAGAGGTACAGTTCTGTCATTCGGAAACATGAAGGTTCCGGGATTCTCCGGCACAGCCTCTGAGGGCTTATTTTAAATATTTTTCTCTTCCAGCTCACTTAAAATTGTAACAAATAAAGCTAAATGATGGTGTTAATTTTGTCTGCTGTTTCATGGGCTGCTGCAGTCTTCAGTCTTCTGCGGCCGTCCACCCTCCAGCAGCACCCGCCGCGGAGCTGGAGCAGAGGGGCCTCCGCTGACTTTACACGATGCCTCAGCTAATAACAATCTGTCAATTTGTCTTCCTCCACTGTTCTCTACTACATTCCACAGGGGGGAACACACACAAAAAAACCTTCCCAAAGCTTTTCTTTTTTTTTTTTTCCTGCATACGTATGTCTATATAATTATCAAAGCATCACTTAATGTTCACTAAGACAGATCGCGTCACTGAACAATTCATTTTCCAACACCGCAGCCTGGTACGACTGGGCCTTTTGGCAGTAATTGAATCCAGTCTACTGCTGTCAAAACAGAGAATTTATGAATAATAAATTGATTGTAGCCAGCAAAGCTAAGTCGGAGAGATAGCAGGTTATGTCAAAGAATAAGAAGAAATTTAAAAACACAATAAAGATTAATTTAGAATCAAACCTGCGATGCTTCCACAGTGGACAATAAAAGCAAATAAAACTGTCACTCTTATATGACATAATCTATGGTGCCACAAAGCACAGGAGCTCGCAGACAGAAAGAAGGGAAGCAAAACCATACGCATGCCCAAAATGTTAGTGCAGATATAAGAGGCAACATAAGAATTCAACACAGTGGTGTGTTGTCATAGCCCTAATGATTTTTAGGTTAGGTTATCACCGTTTATAGGAAGAGGAGATGTGATTTATTAGACCAACTGATAGGCAGAATAAAAGCAGGCAAGCTTTCTGGCATGTATTTGTGAGATCTTTGGACTTGCAACAATCATATTTCAAGGTTTCTGTACAACCAAAAGGCAAAAATACAGATACAAAGGAACTCCACCCAGCAAAGAAACAGCAAGAATTAATGGCCACAGACTGAAGGCAGAAAATAAGCTGTAGGGTGAGACTTTCTTTACAGGGAAGGCACTTAGGAGATGGAACAAAGGGTCAAAAGGAGGGGCATGTTCCACATCTCGCCGCTTTCAAATCACGACTGGCTGCCTGTTTGGAAAGAGCATTTTAACAGCATAGAAGTTACAGGAGCAACAGAGTCACTGGGTAAATCCTCCAGTGTGTGATCTATGGAAAGTCACTCAGTGCCCTATCAGTCCCTCGGGGCCCTGGACTGCGTTAAACTCTGCATGTCCTGAGAGCCACCAAGGGCTCTGTGAGCCCAGGCTCCATGCTGAAGTTCATCTGCTAAAAGGAGCTAATTAAGACAGCTTGGTTGGTTCAGAGAGGATACTCCAGCAATTTCTGATGTATCTCCTGCTACTCCTGTTGCCTGGGAAATTGTTTTCTCTCAAGCTTTCTCTAGTTCCTGGCTCTGACCACAGAATTAACAATCCCACCAAGGTTCCACAAATGTCTGGTTTGGGATTCCTCACAAATTCAGAGCTGGTCTGACTTGATGTTCTTCAGCATTGCTTCACCAGTTGTGACTGGGAATTTACGAGGGCAAAGAGTGCAAGCCCACACCTGCCCAAACCCCCAGCTTCTGACACTTGCTCTGCACACACTGCCCAAGCTCCCTGCACATCACCCGCAGGTCAAACCACAGGAATGGCATGCATGGACTAATAGCAGCAGATGGTCTTCTAGCCTAATGGCTCCCAGGGAGCCCATGGACTCGATAAAGTAATCATCAGCAACACATTATGTCGGTTTCATGAGAAATTGTCCTTCAGGAATGTGAAGTTAACACAGGATCAAGACCTCTCTTCAAAAGTTGGTCATTAACAGCTGGTCAATTATTCTACTTTGAAATAAAACAAGTAAACATAACTGAACTCAATTTATATAAGCCACAAAGAAAATTTCCTAACTGCTCCCAATCCATCCTTTATTTAAAACAAAGAGTTGAAACAATGTAAACATTAAAAAAAAAAAAAAGGTATGATCTAGAGCACAGATATCTCTTCCATACAGTAAAGTGGAGGTAGCCCCTTCCAACGCAGTGGATTTATGAAGAGGGTGCTAGAATACGGAGAAAACACTGTTAGGATGAGGTCTGCTCAGGTGACAGTTTGACTTCAACATGAATTTTTAGTTGGGGCACATCCTGATACCTACCATCTAGATTTCCAGCCCCTGCATTTCCAGCTTTGCACATGTGCAAAGCTCTGCAGAAACCCACCACATCTACAAAGCTCTACTTTGAAGCTGGAAATTTGAAAAAGAAGCGAAAACAAAACAAAACAAACCCCCAACCCATCTGCTAGTAAATGAAGCCATAGGTTTTACTGGCACTGTTTTCAATAAGGAAATTGTTCTCTGGACAAGATTGATTCCAAGGACAAGATACAGTAATTGGGGCAAACAAGAGAAAACTTTCAGAACTACAGTGCATTGACTACCTGCCTGAAAACATCTATGGATTCAGAGATACTCGGGTCAATTCCAAGGGCAAAAGTCACCATTTCAGAACAATGAAAACAGTAGAAGCTTTCTACAAACCTCTGTTGACTTTGCTAAGAACACAAACTCTGAAATAAAGGAGAGAAACCTACCTATACATTTGTATGCAAGTCTGTATTCAGAAAAAAATTCTCTGTGCCATGACCTCTTATCATAGCTGATCTTATTATATTCTTTCTGGGTGGTATCGAGTGGTTCTATCATTATTAATAAGACATGTTGATATGACATTAATAAGACAAGCTAAGTTCTCCCCCCACAGCCTGACAGAATACAGAGTAGCTGATAGGTTCATGTTCTTTCAAAATTGATGGACTTCTCTTATTACCCAAGCCTTCCACCTGCCAACTGCTCTCCCTCCTCATCTAAGAGGCCTGGAGAGATGCAGGATAGTGTGGATGGGATATGGAATAAAATATTCCACAAGCTTATCTTTACCCACCTTGTCCTCTCTCCCCTTCTACCCGTTGCCAAATATCAGGATGAGGCAGTAACAAGGGACTCTGCATCCCATGGAAGAACTCTGTAGAACTCTCCCCTTCAGCAGACCCTCTCTTTAGCACACGTATGTTTGACTTGACTGAAGAAGTTCCCAAGGAACTCAGCCATGGTGGAAAGCAAATGTATTCAGGAGGAGGAATGATGCTTTTTCAAGGAAGGACCAAAATAGTACTAATGCTGGGTATACTTCCATCATCTTTCAGAAAAGGATCTTAAAGTGCTTTGCAAATAACCAGCCTGCAACATCTCTCTTGTTTTAAGCATTGTTAATGTGCAAGGTCAAGCCTTGCACTGTGTCACAGACATTAAAAGCTACAAAAACGGCCAAGAAACTCTCTCCCATGCAGAGGACTGATTTTTTTTTTTTTCTTTCTTTCTTTTTCTGATCCCATCTTGGGATGAACCTCAGACTTCCATTAAAAAAAAATGCATTGTGCTTCCAAAAGTCCAATAGTCCATGCTTACTTGTGAGGGATGGGACATAAGGACTCATGGCCCTTCCCTACTGGTGGCTCACATCTGCTGGATATCCAGCTACTGCTACTACTTGTGTAGGTACCTGTAAAAATGCACTGTGGCTTTTCAACAAAAAACCCCAACATTTGAGATTTTTACTTATGAAAACTTCCTCAAAAGTTATATAATCCTATGGAAAGTTTCAGCATTCATTATCTGGTACAGTGCAACCAAACCCTTCTCCATCAAACCTCTCTCCAACCTGGACGCCAGCTGGCACCATCCCATCATCCAGCTAAAATAGATGGACATGGGGCAGGGAGCTTGGCAAGTGCAGCTGTGGGAAAGAGCTGATTCCTTGGATTAGTGGAGAGGAGGAGCAGGAGAGCAATGGGAAATGCTATCTTCTATTTTCAGGAAAAAAACCCACACCACCAACCCCCAAAGCGGGTAGTCTTCCCTCCTCCTCCAACTCTGCCCTGCCTCTACTCACATGCTCCACATATTTACAATTACTGCCTTAACATGCTGGCATGGTACCACCCTCCAACAAAGACCTTACAATCTCTTGTGTCCTTCCAAAGTGATTATATCATATAATAATATTGTTATCTACTGGATGAAGTCTTGGTCCTATTTAAGTGAGGCTTCTGCCTTAAATGAAGACAACATTTCATTCCTGTTTACTTGATTCCTATCCTGCCCTTGCTTGAATGTATCCCAAATGTACATGTGCTTTTAAGACAGGTTATAAATTTTATCAGCTCCACCACATTCCTCCTGCACAGAATATGCCACAGACTTGCTAAAAATGAACAAATACCTACAGTAGCACTGCATGAATCTATGCCCCCATCAAAGAAGAGAAGACCTAATTCCACTGAAAACTCTTACTGCACATATGGCAGCGACATACCACACATAAAACCAAATCACTAGTACTTAATTTAGGAAATTTGCCACTTTACAGCCATAATTCAGATTTCAGAGGTCCCAAGTTCTGTGACAGAATGCAGGCGTGCCCATAAACAAGGACGTGTACACAAGACTATCTTCTGCTCAGCAGTTTGCACAGGTACACGAGTATTTATAGTCATCAAGAATAAAAAAAGACTTCTTCTTTTCCAAGGAAGCATTTTACAGAAGCTCTATTCTTCTTAGAACCACTGAAAAGGCACAGATGACAATCTGGTTTTGAATACTGTAATGCTCATCACATCTCATCCCTTTTCAACCTTTGGGGCTCTGGATGTCACTGGTGAAATTTTACCCTCCACCACCCTAAAGTAAATCCAGGCTACATCAGTGGCCTTAGCTGGAATGACTCAAGTTTTGAGCTCGTTTCCTAGAGCATGAAAAATGTTATTTGTAAGAAAATGAAGTTGTTGTATTTTTCTCTCCATTAACATTGATGTGTTTCATATAACAAATACTGGATGTAGTCACTGTATGCACTGCCAATGATGAGAGAAATGCAGTAGAAGATTGGAACCTAATTGTTAAATGATCTTTCTGATTGTAAGAAAATTAATGGCACACTGTGGGCCATGTAGTGCATGCCTTGGAAATCTCAATGCAAGTTCCCAAGTCATTTAAATAATTTCAGTTTATACATTTAATTTGCTTTTAATGCAGTCATTTAATTTGTTTTTGTTTTGTTTTTTTAAAGAAAAGCACCACGTATTAGGCATCTTTATGCACGCACATGCACATCCAGAATTTCAAAGAAAGTGCCATTTTCAAGCAAATTATATGAAATGTAAAATTAACAAAATGCAAATAATATAAACAATCCAAATTAAATATTAAAACAATGCTACGTCTGAATGACTGAATTTTATTTTCATAAGAAGCTCAACTATAAACCATTCTTACCAATGCAACACCCAGCTGTTTGGTGTTTAGCATCGGAATAACATTATTCTAGTGCAGCTGCTGTTATTGTTTGCTGTATTTCTGCCAACTCGAGGAAGCCAGAGATGTTCGTCTAGCAAAGAGGGACAGCTCTGATGAAAGCTCCAGTTTGACAGATGCTCCCATCAACAACTTTGTTACTCTGATTGACTACATGGTATTTTAGGCAAATTAACCTGTCCAAAAAAATTCTTTATTGCTATGCTTGTGGCACAGATGGAAATATGAACTTGACAATTCTGGGTACTAGCTTAGCAATTAACTGAGATGTTTCAATAGACTAATGAACTTTCATTCAAAGCATGCTCCCTGTCAGGAGAAGAGACAGGCTGTTGTTTGAGACAGTGCTACAGAATGTCAAATAGATCTCAACAGCGATGCTGCTATGAAATCTGAGATATTAGGAAGACACAGAAAGAAAGTCATTTAACACCTTTATAATCTCAGGAGATCTGAGATGAATCTTCATTATCAGAGTTGGAAATTCTACCGCATTTTACAGCCCTTTTGCTGTAATTCACACCCTGCGTAATAACAGTTCTCCAGTCACTGAGGCTGCTCAGTTCTGAATGGTCACCCTCTATTAGAAAGGGCAAAAAAAAAAAATATCAAGTTGTCATTCTTCTGTTTCATTAAGATATTAACATTGAACTGAAAAATTATCTGAGCCTAAGAAACTAGTACAGGAAAACCCAATTATCTGAAACAGTAAAAGGAGAACTATGCATAATTAGTATACATAGATAAATATTAAAGGGATTAATTTGTTTGGGGATAAATGAATCTAGGTTCTAGGGTAGACTAAAGAAAACATGCAGAAATGACTTAAAAACATGCAATTTGATAAACTGCATTGACCTTTCTGGGATCCAACTAATATTTTGACAGTTGCACTGTATTTCTTTTGCTGGGGAGGAGCTAAAACTGTCCCATGACAGTCATGGACCTAACCTGGAGTGAAAACCCGCACTGTGACAAAATATAATCCACTTTTGCTACACACCTCGTAAACAGCTTGACTCTCATCATAAAATATTAAAGCCTAATACTGCAGTTGGTTCCCTCTAAGTATCAAGACTTGGAGTAGCCCCAAGCATGTCAAACATGCATTGGAAATGCTACATTTTTAAAGCAAGGCGGTAACTGATAGATGGTAATATTAGGTCGAAAAACCTTTGAATAGTTTTTAAGTCCTAAAACCATTAACTACCTGACGACTTAATAGCTCTAAAATGACCATTAAAATTTAAAATGGGCTTTTTAAGAACTAGCCAATAAATAAAATAATATGAAAATACTGCACTGCTTCTGTATTTAACCCTACGATGAGTAAATTGCTTCTCCTACTTTAACTGCAATATTCCCACCGCTTTCAAAGTAATTCCACGTATTAGCCTGTAACTTGGACAACTGCCACACCAGAACAGATCTTTGAGCTGACAAATTAATAAACCAGGTAAGATGGGCAAACAGCCCTGACCTGTGTCTCCACTTCACTTCCCAGGTATACCAAGGGCAAGGTTTGAGCTCCTGCTGCCGAGCCCCCAAGTGCCTCAGTCCTGTCAGGGCAGAGCAAAGCCCAACCCCTCGTCAATATAAACCACTGGATAACACATTTATCTTTGTTTCTTTCTCAAACTCTTATTTTCTGCTTACTTCTATTCCTCTGGAAATTATGCTCATAGCCATAGGTGGCATAATTAATTACGCAGGCTATTATTGCACACGACATACCTATTTCTTACATTTAACCACCAGAGCAAGCTGTTTAGCAATGACAAATGGGAATACATGGTTCCAGTGTTACGCTTCTAGCTAAGGACAGAATCACAGAAAACAGGCTGGTTGTGTCGAGCAGAATCTTGCAGGGATGTTTTCTATCCACCATCTCACAGCAGCTTGCTCTCAACATTCCTTCTTCCGCACAATTTCCCAGTATCAACTTAGGAACGTTTCTTAACCTTTTGGTACATCTCACAAAACCCAAGGCAGCCAGAAGGCCAACGGCCATTTAGGCATCTTTAGGCAGCTACACATGATATTCACCAACACACCCCTCACCTGAAACGCTTGCCCTGATGCCACTGGCTCAAATGATGAACACCACGGTTCAGAGCTAAGGCGGACAATTCAAAGCAAACAGGGTTTGGGAAAGAGACTGTGTGAGGAATTACTCCAGCCAGAACGGTCAAGGCAGGTTGAGTCTCTCGAGAGGAACAGCAGTCTTGTTAGCAGCAAGCTGGAGGTCAACCGATAGCCTTGTAAGGAGACAGAAAAAAATAATGGGAATCTCTTTGTTTAAAGGTGGTATTAGAGCACAAAGCTCTGAGGAGCAGTGAAACAGGACCTCTGGCACGCCGACGCACCATGCTGAGATCAGTGCGGTATTTCTGTCTCCAAGCATTTGTTTTATATTCTCTATCACACGGGCTGGGAGCAGAATGTTAACGCTGAAGCTCAACCAGAACTGCTTTGTCTGCCAAGGCTTCGCCGTGGAACGGGGAGAAACAGGCAGACGACCTATTGACTACACAGATCAATTCCTTTTGTTATCCTGGCCCATGAAACTCTGCCAAATTTCAGCACCAGTGAAATCATCTGAAATTCCCTTTTAACTTGAGGATGAGGTTTCCAGCTCTTTCAAACAGCCTGCTCTGATAGCAAGTAATGGAAAGACACCGCTGAAAGAAACATTGCAGTGAAAGGCCAAGAAAAGTTCTGTTTGCAGGAAAGTGGAGTTAAAAGGCTTGCCTCGGTACCTGTAATCAAACAGCCAGATTAAAGGCAGTGCTGGATTTCCTGAAGCCCACAGAAATTTTCAGGAAGGCCCCGCTCACACCCTGGGAAGGCAATGATTCAGTGGCTGCTTTTTCTGTTTGAAAAGCTTTCCTATTTCTCCCTCCATTTTATTCGTAGCACACTGAAGATGAAAGACTTGGTGACTGTCACATGCCCGGTACCTCCTGCAGCACCGAGTGCATCAGAGTGTAGAGAAAATGAGCTCCATAACATAGGAGGAAAATAAAGCTGGGAGGACTGGTGAGATACTGCCAACATAACAGAGCAATGGTGGAGAATCGCAGCCCCATCTCAAGTAAGTAATGGGGCCAACTTTGCGTGAGGACAAACCTGGGATGTATTTTCTGATGCTCTGAACTGATGGAAAGAGAAGGAGAAGGCGGCATTATCTGAAGGAGGAAAATATCTAGAGATATATAAACACAAACATATATACATCAAAATATTTACAGCTGTAAGCTTTCGTAAATCACTGCACTGCCTTCAGTCTGCAAAACATTTCTGGTGATTTCAACAACTAATTAACTGGTATTTTTTCCCCCCTCATTCTCCTAGCTCTTTATTCATTATAAAAATGACAGTCGTAACTCCTATAAAATGTTGATTTGATTCAAGACACTTAGTAAATTTACCACCAACCCTTCCAAAGCCAGATTAAGGAACGCCCTACCAACCTGTTCCCAGTTTATAAATAAATTCTACTTCCTGACGCAGAAATTAAATGTGGTGTTTGGGTAAGGTGGTGAACTGCAGCCAGACTTATGTTTTATGTAAATCTATGACAAACAGGCTAATAAGCATTCTTCATTTTTTATTATGTTTTTGAAGATACCTCACCAATTTCTCCTTTGCATTTGCTAATTCCCTACATTTGTCAAGTTCCATTTTTCTGTATGAACAATATACTGTGTAGAATACTTTGAGCCCTCCTCTGCAAATAAATCTGATATACACATCCTTCTTTAACTATTAGTTGATTTCTTTTTGATCAGTCAATTCCTAAAAACCAACCCTAAACAACCTTTCACTTCTCATAGCAAAGTTTTTTACTTCCTTGAGACATTAAACCAACAACTAGAGTCCCATTTAGGTTGAAATGGTAAATTCTGCTTCAGTGCTTGCTGCTGTCCACATGTGCTTATTATGGGTGTAAAGGTTTGTTCTTGTTTCAGAATTGGGAGTTGGAGGCTGCATCCTGCCCATTACATTTCATTATCACCATAAGGTCACCTACTCCTCCTGCCTATTACAATGATGGATCGTACCTCATACTACATTTGCAGTTTTTTCATGTAGACATCATTTTCTTATTATGGTTTACATTGTGCTTAGCACCATAGGACTCCATCCCAAGATGGTAGCAGAAAACAGTAAGTATAAAATGCTCGTAGTAATTATCAGTAGAGAATAATTAGACGAACAAGACTGTGACCTCCCAGTGACAAACCACAATAAAACGGCGGTACATAAAGTGTTCAGGATTCTTAAAAGCATCAGCACCAGCAGAAGCTGTGCTGATGATAGAGACAAGGCAAGAAGCCACAGACAGAAATGCTGTAATGCTCTCCCGGAGCATTTCCAGCCGCTGCAGACATCTGTCTGTGCTCCTCTTTAAAGGAGAAAGACGGGCTCACCTGGAAGTTGGTGAATCATCCACAGAAGGAGCATCTCTGTCTGCACCGACTGCAGAGGACACCTGGGGAGAACGGGCTTCTGCCTTAGTCACCTCATTTGGAGCCCAACACTGAGGAATTTGAGCACTCCCCTCTGATCAATGGTAAATGGGGCATGGACCGCATGACGGGAGCTTTATTAAGGAAGGTTTGCTTTATGACACCAAACCTGTAATGTTTTGCTCTGAACTCACTTCTCTTAGATGATGAGATAACTCAGTATTATTAGAGAGGTTCCTTAGTGATTCAGAGGAGGACACATGAGGAAGCAGTGTGCACCTTGCAGAGCACTTAATGCTAAAAATCAGAGACATTCAGGAACAGAAGCTGTTCAGAGAGTCGATGATAAGGCACAGCAGCCACCCAGAGTCCTGCCCAGATTCGCTGGTGATGTCAATCAACACAGCTCCACTGATTACAATCACAGTTAAATATTAGACTTGAACTGAGAATCCGTCTCATGGTCTCTTTTGTTCAGAGGTCTCTATATACTTATTTCTCATTTTTCAGTCAGGCAACTGAAAACACTAATAGAAAAGAAGCATCCCCATGAAGGTGATAATGAGATGGTAAATCTAGCGATTCTCCCGGTGTTCCTGTAAGCAACACAAAAGGAGCTGTTTGAAGTAGAGGTTTCCATCGGAAACGCAGAGGGTAATATTTTAAATACTGCATTTATTCAATAAAAATATTTTAGTGAAGCTGCACAGGCTACATTCTTGCAAGGAGTCCTCTCACATCCTCTGGGTAATGAGTCACAATTATAGCCAGGAGCTCCAGGATCACGCTGCATCCGCTCCATGGGCAGAAGGTGCAGGAGGTTTGACTCCAGTGGTTCACATCTCTGGGGCAGTGGACAAATGTGGCTGTGCCACCACAAACCAGCTCCCTCCATTTCATCCTGGTTATATATTTAGCATTTTTTCTTTTCCCTGTAATACCCCGAAAGGACCTATTTTATTTGATATGCAGCTCAGTGCTTTAGCAACTTTCACTTTGCCATTATTGATGGAATTTCCATCCTTTCTAATGCTTGGAATGGGGAATTATCAAAAATACCATTAAAAATATTAATGATTCTGTCACTAAATGGCACATTTTTAATGGCACCTACTGTATTAAACCAAGTATGCTGTGAGCAAAATGGATATTTATTGAAAAGTACGTTTAGTTTGCAAAGCTTGGGTATTGTCCAGCACGACTGGCTGTACGCATTAAGCAAATCCCTGTCCAGAGCTTACAACACAATTTCCCCTCATTAGTGCAAAGTGAGTGACATGCTGAACTTTTGTGGGAAGACATATTACAAGAAATAAGAGAAGCTGGTGTCTGGAAGCTAACTGCTGGGTCATTACTGTGCGATAACTCAATAGCAGTTATGAAAACTGACCTACAAGAGCATCCCAGGGAACGGTTCCTTCCTGCTCGTTACACCACAAACTGAGAGCCAGATATGCTCTCTCATGGACATTTCTATTCCACAGAAAACAGAGGAGGTAGTAATAAACTAGAGGCAGAAAAAAAGATCTCCCTTTACCAACTCACCTCCTGATGATGGGGAAGAGATGGATTTGAGACTGCCTAAGTCTGTGGGGCTCAGCTTTTGGTAGCAGCAGATGGTTCGCTCGCTTCCAGCGCCTCGGAGGCATCATTCCCTTCATCAGCTGGAAAGGGGGAAAAAAACTTTCTCTCCCTACTCCCTTCTTTCAAAAATCTCATCCACAGAGTGCTGTGTGGGAAGGATGGCTGCTACTCCGCTGCTTCCCCAGAGCTCCCAAGCTGCTATAACTCAGCTGAGCACCATCTACTGAAACAATCGTTTGTTTATATTAAATCTTACTTCAAACATGATAATGGTATCATTTTATATTTATACAGTGCTATTCATCCCAGAGGATCCCCAAATGTTCCAGCTACTTATGGGCAGCAGCTGTTTAATAGTGGATGGTATGAGTGCACAGCAGTGCAGGGCAGAAGCAGAGAAGAGCTTTGCATCCAGCAGAAACTACAGGGGGAATTTAGGCAGGTGAAACAGAATTACCCAAACTGCAATTTAGCCAAGCCGCCTGGGGCTAACATCTCCCTGCTCACAAAATGTTGTCCTTAACAATTCAGAGGGCATTCATCTGTTGACAAATAGAGAGAAATGTCTTTGGATATTCATGCAGCTTGCTCAACTCAAAAGCAAATTGAAAATTATAATAAAACCTGTTCCACATTCTTCATTCATTAAAACTGTGTTTATGCCGCGTTATTTCTGGGCATATTAGCATCTGCTGGGAAGAGCTCATTAAATGACCATTAGCCTGGTCTCCTTTCCTTCCAAGACAGTGCAGAAGTTGAAGTCTGTCCTTCCTTTGTGGCACCACACACATAAATGGCAACAAGACAGAATTTCATTTTGGCAAGAAAGAGAACAGAAAAAGTTTCTTGTTGGAAGCAACTGTGAAATAGAAGGAAGAAAGTGCAGGGAAAAAGGTTGCTGAGTAGCAAGCTTAGGAAGAAGTGCTGCCACAACCATTGAGGAATGACTTCTGTCACCCACAAAAAAACACAGGGACAACCTTGGCCACTCATCTGTAGAGACTTGCCTCACATTCATGGAGATCTGGTCCATCAGGAAGTCAAAAAATAACTCACGGCATTGGAAGAGCCCTTAGAGCAAGGGTGATAGAAGAAATAATGCTTTCCCAGATGCTTCTGTAACCAGAACATCTGAAGCAGACTGGGAGCAGCTATGGACCTGACAGGCAGAGCCTGCATTCCTCTACAGGAGGAGAAAAAGTGAGAACAGTTAAGTTGAGGAGAGAAAGAATCAGATTTGACATGGGAAGCACCAAAACCCAAAGCAATTCTCAAGTTCCCATGGTTTCCACACTACTCTAAAGATGACACATTTACATTGCTTTGCTTTTCTTTTTAAAACAAATTACTTCTCACTCCTACCAGCAGATCAGAAAACACGAGAGCTGGAGTTAACAGTCACAAAAGTAATATTGCAACTGGAGAAATGAAAAGATGGGAAGAACCTTGCACTCCAGGAAATAAATAAAACAAGGTGAGGTCTAAAATTTGTATTTGGGGATTTTTATTTTATGGAAAGCTTCTCTGGCAGAGAGAGTGCATCAGGGCACTGGTTTTATGGCTTGTGTAACCATCTTTGCCTGACATCTTCTCCCTCTTGCTCTTACTTACTTTACTTTTCGATTTACCAGGAACATTTATTAATAAGGAGCAAAAGAAATTGTAATACAGGGCTAGGGCACTACAGTTATCTCCCTTATTACCACATCTGTGACTTTCTTTCAAAACATCTCATTTGGATCACAGTTCAAAACAGTGGCAGGCAGTCACTGAATAACCCAGCAACCGTCCTCATGAGCACTCATAAGCAAAATTTGCAGGTTTACCAGACCAGGAGATTATCTCTTTCCCTGGAGTTATGACTATTGGGTGCTTTAGCCTCATTTATTAAGGAAACAATATCTAAGAATTCTCTGTGTCATCCTTACCCACTCCCTTCCAGGTAACTTCAGCAGCTTTCAGCCCACTCCAGCTGAATTTGTCAGAAAGAGTGATCTCAAGAACTTCATTTTTCAACAAGTTCCAGAAAAACCAGGCAGCTGGGGAGAAACTGTACCAGTAACCCCACTGAGGAAAGCTGCTGAGCTCCTACCACATTCCCAGGAACCCCTCAAGGACAGAGTCCCCACAAACACCCAGCCACAGACAGTGCTGCCACCACAGCACGGGCTCTGGAGAAGCCCCAGCAGCAAACCAGGCTTCTGCCATTCACCTGCTTATAACTGTTTGCTAATCTTCTCTGTCACAACTGATCCGGCCAAATAGGTTTTGGAAACTTCCCAACCATACTGTGTGTCAGTGAGCTCCACAGACTAATTAGACACTGCAGAAAAAGCTTTTCCTTTGGGGGGCCTTCAGTTTCGCTATCCCCCCCCCTTCCTTGCAACCCAGAAGGAATTATATAGTCTACATCTCAGACAGTAATTACTATCACCTTCTCCACTTAATTGATCTGGCTCCAGTGAGCAATAAGAAATTAAAATAATTAGCAGATATGCCTCGTGTTTCTAAAGTCTCACCTACACTGTGTAGCCTATTTACTCAGGAATCAGCTGGGTCCATCCACTCCATGGCCATGCTGCACGTTCTGGCTCAGCAAGTCATCTCACCAGCCAAGTTTGAAGAAGTTCCCCACCTAAGACTCAAAGCCCAGCTGTAGCTGCCAGTCGGCACATTCTCGACCACCAGCCCTTCTCAAACAGCTCTTTCTGAAGCTCATTTGGAAAAAAACTGAGGCTCAGTGCTCGGCGGTCCCCTGGAGAGACTGAGGATTACGAGTAGGTCTTCGTGCTGCCAACACTTCTACATTTGCTCCACTTCTGCTGGAGACAGAGAAACACATACGTGCAAGTTGGGAAGAGAGGGCTCAAGTCTTGAAGTAAAAATAGCATATTTAAGGGATTAATTTCATTTTTGTTCCTAGTGATTTCGGCATTGCATTAATTAATGTTCCATCTTGACTGCTGAGCATGGACAGATTTATTTTTTTTTATTAAGAAGAGAGAGCTCTCAGCACCATGTGGTTTTTCCCAAGCACTTGCTCCTCCAGTAGCTAAATGTGGAGATATCACTTAAAGCAAACTGTGTCCTCTCTCTGCCCTTAGCAAATAGTCAGTGATTTCTTTTTTTAATTTTCCCTTCTATGCAAAAATAATCTGCATCTATTGCCCTCCTTTCAAGAAACAGAGAAAACCCAGACCCCAGCAAAGTTCAGCCTCTCCCCCCCTGCACTCTGTAAATTTAGTCAACAATATTAATCCACATCGAACAATTCTGCAGAGTACAACAACAAGCTGGTTACACAGACACGGATGCATTTGGAATTTAAATGAGTTCCTGTTATTCTCTTGAAGCCTGCACAGTGCTGAAGAAGCCTGTCTAATGTCTCTTAAACAGCGAAAAGAAAAAAAAATCCATTTAAAATATTTTTAACTATTCTGCTGGTACTATTGTCTGTACTCCTGAAGGAGAGAGTGTTTCTAGATTTGCAACCCCCTCCAATTAACGGCAGTCATCAAAGATACACATTACCCTGGTTGTCTTGACAATGCTTTATGATTAAAAGACTCAAATACCTTCAACTTATCACGCACTTAAAAATATAATGAAAACAAAGAATAATTTAGCATTCTGCAAGTTTGTTGTTTCTTTGTTCCTTCTACTTTAAAATTCTTTTATTAACATGATTTATTATTTCTGTTGCAATGCTACTGATGAGGCCGACTCATTGTGGTAGGAGCAATACAAACAACAGAAATAATGACAGCATATGCTACTTGTCTAACCTGCATCCACACAATATATTCCCCCACTTTCAACTCAAAATCCTGTTGGGCTAATGCTTATCAGGGAAATTTGGATATTTGTGCATAATTCTCCAAGGTGAATCAGGCCATAGCTGCTCTTCCTGCACAGCCTCCACTGAATTAGAACACGTTATTCCCTTGTTCTCTTTTCTCCAACACATCAAGGGATTATTGGAGGCGAGGAAAGGGAATCTTGGCTACCTTTCAAAGTAGGCTCCCGTCCATTTGCCTTCTCTTGAACAGTACCAGGTTGCATAAGTTAATGTGGACTGCACTCCCCTACTTCTGCCTTCAAAGCATCCCTTCCACCAAAGTGCTCATTAGGGAACTCTCCGACCCATCACCAATAACCTCTATTCCTTGCCCTCTTCTATTGCTGAATATAACCTGAAGTTCCAGCCTGCTGTCTCTAACATTCAGGAAAGCCTTTTTATTCCTCCATATGAACTGGACACATGAGCAAGGATGTCACTGGACAAGCAGAAGTGCTCAGTGCCTGCAGATTCCCTTTCACTGGGGCAGTAACAGAAATGAAGGCTCAGATTGAAATGAAAGTCTGAATATTGACTGTATGAAGTGCAACAGGCTCTCAGGCTGAAGATAAATTCCATCATTAGAGTCCCTTGCCTTAGATAAAAGCCCAATTTCACTCTGGCCCTACAACACTGTACCCCCCAAAAAAAACCCCTAAAGTAACTTAGAGTGGTGATTTTCACAGTAAAAGCTGGGTACCATTTGTATGCTGAATTGATCATGACAAAGGAATGTATTTGCTTTCCAAGGCCTAAATACTAAATACTATTTTCCCTGAAATCTTTGCTTGAGAAAAAAAACCTCTTGCTCTCATTTGAGCGAAAAATTTTCGTTGTCTTTTCTCCTGGGCTCTTAAGAGCTCCTTTATGCATTTTATTGTAAAGAAAGAAGGAAGAATTATGGTAATTTAATGTTTATTCTTCTTTGTGAACCACTCTCGGCTCTTCTGTATAAATAACTAAATGCTCTTATTAGTCCTAACATACTGAGAAATACACTCTATTCGAGACTGTCTCAGTGTGAAATCTATGGAAAATCAACTTGTGTCTCTTGCCCTTATTTTTCCAAGAGGAGTTTGATATTTGCTTCTAGTTTTTTCTTACCTGCTGTTCTGACAGCAGCATCCCCCCAGGTATCAGGAACGGGGAAGGAGCGTGCTCTTACTGGGACAGCAATTTTCTATTTTATGATCAGACTATCCAGCCCTTAATTTATTTCAACAGCGTGTGTCTGTCAGCACATAGAATCTGTTCTGCAGGCTCCATGGGGCTGGGGCAGACACCAAGAGAACAGGCACCAGCACCAGGAGCATTGATGCCAGTATTCCCAGGTATTACTGCTAGAGATGTTCCTGGGACAAAGCATCATGAATTGCAAAGCCCTTGCCACAGCCCTGGGATGCTCACATCACAAGGCATGGGGCAGCCAGGATGATAAGCACTGCACTAACACCACACATCCCTCTTGTTTTAATTGAAATGCAAGATTCAGGAAAGACTGTAATTCTAGGGAGAATTTCACATCTCCAAAGTATCTGTGATAGTACATCAAACTGCATTTTTTTTCCCCACCCAAGTCTGAAATTTCCATGCACTTCAGGCCAAAACACTTTTAATACAGCAGAAGGACAACGAGGCTGGTTGTGAAGTCAGGGAGAAGAAAAATGGCAGTTCAGATTTTGAACGGATTGAACTGCCCGGTGGAAATATCTCTCCCTTCTCACTAACGAGGTAGAAAGCTGAGAAGCAACTGTGCTCCTTACTCAAGTGAAAGAGAACATGAAAATTAAGTACAGCATCTGCTTCAGCAACGGCTCCAGAGAACTCAGCAAAGAGGAGCAGAGATCAAGCCGACCTGGACTGCAGCACCAGCTCTGAATGTGCCTTTTTGCCTCGGGGAAACTACAGATCCTCTCCTGCCACTTTTTTGCCATCTGAAAAATGATGGTGATAATATTAATTACCTACCTGAGACAGTTATGCTGAGCTACAAACTTTATCCCCGCAGTATGGCACATTTCTGTAGGACTATAAAAGCAGAAACGTTTGAGCTTTTATAATCCTTTCCACGCTACAGCTGTATCTGTAAGCACCCAGAGCTCAAATTGGCAAGTATTTGTTCTTTATTCTCATATTGATTTCAATAGGACTTCTGAGCATGGAGTGTTTTGAGGAGCAGTTTACATGCATAAGTCTTGGAGCAGCACATCATCACTGAATAGAAATAAATACACGGTAAAGAATAACAGCTGCAAAGCACAAGGGGATATTCTACGTCAGAAGCAAAAAATCCACAACCTCAAAAGAAGAAAACAGTTCAGGAAAACTTGTTTTCTTCTCTGAAGTATGGAGATCAGCAGACATTAAACACAAATACATAATATTATACATGTATCTCTGTAAACACATAATTTTCTGTCTTTTTAAAATTCTTCAAAATGGTAAGGAAGACTACACAAGTGACTTGTTGATTGCGCTGTGAATCTAAGAACTCTCAAATTATTGCTGCTATCTATTCATAATTTCAGAAGCTAAGTTGTTTTTTAAAAAAAATCAAATCATGACAGTAGTAATTGGATCTTTCAAGTTATTTTTCCCCCTCTCAGTACAATAACTGCTTGTGTGTGTTAATATTCCTTTCCTATTTGGTTTGGGGTTTTTTTTACAAATGCAAATATTGATGATGCAAACTTTAGGAACAGGAATTTTTTCAGCAGAGGATATAAACATTAGGAAAAGAAAAGAGAAATGCTGGGCTCAGGTAGCACATGCTGAGAACTACATTTTAAGAAACTTTCCACGTGTTTGAGGTGGGGAGGTTGTGCAAAAACCCTCCCAAAGATCCTCCAAGCACCACAGCTGTGCCCAATCCTGCACCCACTGAACCTGGGAGCTGCTCAGCTATAAGCTCTCACCAGTACACCTAGTTAGGAGGGATCCCTCCTGGCTCAATGATCTGGCCAACAGTGCATAATGTCAACCGTGGCCCACAGCTCTTCGGCAGCATGGAGAAGTCTTCCTCATATGGGCTCCAACCCCCTTGGCTTTGGGGCATGCAGGTATTTTTGGAAGTCAAGGCACTACCAAGTACTAGACAGTACGAGAAGAACTGAGTACTAGATGCAGGGATAATGATGAATACTCACTGCCAGGCAAAGAGTTGTTTAATATATGCCAAGTGACAGCAGCAAGAAGGTGACTTCCTCAGTCAACAGAAGATGTTCCTTTGCTTCCCTGCAGATCAGCTCTCAATACAAAACTTGCACAAGGAAAGGTGGCAGCAGGTTTCCTTCTCATGTTAAGGAGGGTAAGCTCCAAATTCTCCTTTTGTGTGGTACCTTCCTTTACAGACACGACTGCAATAAAACTTTTTAAAAGGGACATAATTCTGCATAGAATAGAAATATTGAAGTTTACAAGAAGGAGCTACAGAGGAGCTCTTACAACTGGGCTTCTGCCTGACAAAGTTAAATGCTCGATTCTTACAAAGAAGGCAGCTCCTCAAGAACGCCACCAAGGCTGGATCACAGAAAGGGTGAATGCCACCAACTCCTTGTCTTCATGCTGATCAAAATGCAATTTGTGCAGAAGAGGCTGGATGAACCTCAAGTGCACAGCTGCTTGGTTTACAGTTTCATTTTTTACATTCTGAAAGTTTATGTGATCTAATTAGCCATTTTATGCCACAAAAACACATTTTGGCACTGCTGGACTTGGAATGACTCAAATGCAAGGGGTTTGCCTACAAAAGAGGCAGACGAGTGTATGGAAAATAAGTGTTATGCTTCAATTTCAGAGACATTATGATGGGGAAGCTGAGCTAAGCTACACTTGCACGGAGATGGCTTCACTGATTTGAAGCTTTCACATTATACATTTGTTTAAATCGAGCTAAGAAAAAACAGTGACAACACCTGGCAGGAGTACCTAAGTATTATTCAATTTTAATGAAAAGGCTAAGAAAGCAAGAGGCAGGAAAAGCACTACATGTTCACCCGTGTGCTCCCAGGCTGGCTGCACCACCGACCCTCCAGCCCCACCACAACCAAGCAGCAGCTCAGGTGACACCAGGGACTTCATCACGGAGCCATCCTGCTCCCAAAGCCCTCAAGTTTCTCATTGCACACCGCCTGCCCTCTCCTGTAGCAGCTCCTCTGCCTCTGATTTTATCTGGTTCCCCAAGAGTGTGGATTATGTGACTACTCATTTCCAAGCACCGGAGCTGTTAAAGGGGTTATCCGAGGTGTGGGTTTTGCCAGGGAAAACACAGCAATTAGCTTCCTCTATCTGCAGTTATTCGGCAGCACAGACACCCCAGGGAAGACATCCCGGCCGTGAATATATCCAAGATATCTGGGTAAACAAAAACATATCATCTCCGGAGCCAAATGTCAGCCAGTCACTTTTAAAAAGCCTTAAGATAAAACATCTACCTGTGCTTAGAGAGCTGACACCAACCCACACACTACTTGACCCAAACCAACACTTAAGCAGGACCCAAGATGCTGCTCCTGCATAACCCTCTTCCGAGAAAAACTTTTCTTGCATACTTGTATCATGGAGGAAAAAACCACACAAATTAAAATGCCTGAATTGAGACATTACCAGCAGATCAAAAAACAAGACAAAGTCTCTTGTTAACATCTTGTTCGCTGTTTTCACGCCACCATTCGTGATAACAGCAAAGTATTAAAGCATAAATTAGTCATAGAACAGCTGCATATTTAAAATACATGCTCTACTTGAATTCAACTCACAGGGTCGTAGAATCACAGAATGGTTTAGGTTGGAAGGGACCTATCAAGATCATCTAGTTCCAACCCTGCCACCACAGCAGGGACACCTCCCACTAGACCAGGCTGCCCAGGACCTCATCCAACCTGGTCTTGAATACCTCCAGGGATGGGCTAGAATCTGGTAACAGGAAAGGGATGAGTATTCCCAGTTGTCTTCACTCAAAACACAGTCCTCTGGCTGTGAAGCCCCACGAGGGACCCAGAATAACCAGCGCTCATCGCTATCACTTCATTGTGTTAAAACTGTAATTTGAGTAACCCAAAGCAAATCATTACACTACAGAGTACATTGAAAGTTTCAGAGCAATAAGCACTTTGTTTAAAAGATTTGTGAATGCAAACATGTCTAACCTACACACGCAGGAAGAAAACCTCAACCTCTTGCTGCTTGTCCTTTCTTTAACCCAACTCATACGGAATGTCATCTAGTTTCAACTGACAGTGACTGATAAAAAGGATAAAATATCTTTTATCACTATTTAGAATATGAACATCTTGGTTATGCATGAAGGTGCATTTGGTTCTCTTAAATTGTTTCTAGGTTTATTTTTTTTCATTAAACGAGAAAACTTATTGTGTATCTCATTGTTTGCAGCAACATGGTTGCATCCCAACTTGGATCAGGCTCACTGGGTTTGACAATGTACCCATATTTGATGAAAGACAGCCCTTACAAAACAATTGGCTGGGAAATAGCATGATTTTACAGTAAAAAAAAATACGGCACAGATTATAAAAGATGAAGCTGTCAGAAAAATAAAAACCTATGCACTTGAACACACAGATGAGGAAAGGGATCAGATCTTTTCCTATCATTTGACATGCTTTTTAGCAGTGTGCTAGCCCTTGGAAAACACATTGAATGGACATCTATTAAGCACCTTCTTCTATGACCAAACATTAAACTCTCTTCTCATCACTAATTTATATATTAACCATTTATACAGGAGTAATTAAAAAAAGCATCATGGCACGTGAATGCTGGTGTATAGAAGAGCACGTGCAATGTCCATGGTCTGCATTTATTATGAGATGTGATGATGTGCTAGAATGGTTTTCACACTATTATTTGCTCTGTGCTAAGACTTCTCTACACCAAGGAGGTTCTCATTCTCCTGAGTCATTAAATCCCACAGATTTCTCATGCTTTATAAGGTTTAACCATCAATTCATATTTCCTTGCTAATTTCTTTTAACAAAACTTTCAGAAAGACAATGCAAACAAGCATCTTCCCAGAGATCAAGGATACTTAAAGTATGGAATGAATACATTTTGAGTGAGGATCAGAAGAGTTACACATGCCAGGAAAACTTGCTGAAATCATGTTCTTCAGATGGGCATTCTAAGTGGTGATGGGTTACCTCATACCCCTCACATGACTGACTGCTGGAAAAAGCTGCAGAATGGCACCAATTTCCCAGCAGAGACAGGACATTAAACATGCAATTAATTGCATGTGATGATGTGCCAGATATTCGCCTGCCAGTTCTGGCCCATACCAGTTCCATTTACTAGTTGGACTCTTGCCCCATGTTTGGTAAGGGCAATTTTCAGCAGTAAGTCCCATATATACTCCTTATGCCACAGTACGTGTATAAATTGAAGGATGCAGCAATACCTGCTCCCATACACACACCACCAGTGACATCACATGAAGATCTGCTCTGTTATCATCTAGGATAGATGCATAATCAATTGCCTTGATTTACTAAGCTTTTCTACTTTCTAAACGAGTTGCAACACCTACCACAATTTCCAGCCCAGTTTTAGAAACCTCAATCATTTACTCCATTAAATCAGAAGGAGAAACACAAGCTGCTGGTGGGAGCATGTTCTGTTTCTTATACGCAATTCTGTGACAGCAAAACACACCATAAAAATGCATTTGCTGTTTTAGCTGACATATAACACAATATTCTGAAAGAAAATATTAGCCTTGCCACTGCTACAGCTAGTGATATGTCCCCTCGAATTTAGTACGTGCAATAGGCTAGAGGATAAAAACATCCCAGAGATACCACAAGAATTTATAAGTCAATGATCTGCTTATGAGGAATGGAGACTGCTGATGCAAGCTGCAGTCTCACTGATAAAAAAATGGATTTCCCATAGCATTGCCGGTAGCGCTGGGAACTAATTGGCCTGAGTTTACTCCTGCTGACTACCCTGTGTTCATTTTGGCTTGCTCTGGAGGACCCAATCAATCACAAGCCCAAGCTGCAACTGACCCGTAGGCAGCCACAATTAAAACTCAGCTCCTACTTACTTAAAGGTAGAAAGTGAATTTAACCTGATCTAAGTAAGAGAGAGTGGGGTTGAAATGTTTTGCTTGCGGTCCCCAAGATGTTGTATCACTTTAAACAACCCTTTTCCTCCTAAGCAGTGTTTTTCATTGCCCACAACCTTGAGGAAAGCTCCCACACCATTATCACAGACAGTTTCCCTCCCAGATGCAGGGCAGAGAGGTGAGGATGCCACAGCAGCTCAGCATCCTGAGGATCAGGCCCAGGGTTCTTAAGGAACTCTCTGACTTGCTTTAATGAATGCTCTCTCTAAAACTAATTACGTGCTTGCACTCACAGCACTTTTCTGGGCATTTGACAATTTATTTGCCTATGTGCTACAGAAAAGCAATCTGCAAGAAAAAAAAGCTCTTGGAATAAGCCATGGGCTGCAATATATTTAGAAGCAGGTCATGCACATCCGTGGAATTGTAAACACAAGCACACTTGGATTATGAATCTGTTTCCAGACAGGTGCTTCCTGAAGAGACACGTTTTACAGAGCTTTATAAAGGTGGGGATGGGAAGGTGGCAATCCCAGCAACACGGCTAGCACTTCATCCAGCACACAGGAGGGGATATAAACTTCCAGCTATTGCAGAGCTTTCACATCTGTGCTTCCAAGTGCTTCTTCTGGGATGCATCAACTATGGCTACATATCATGTCTTGCCCAACCTTGCCTCTCATTCTCCTCCTGCCGAGAAACTGGCATTTGTTCTCCTCACTATGAATCTAAAACTCACTTCTCTCATATGGTGCAATTTCATTTTTAGAAATTTACAGCAGGGTTAAATTTGGTGCTGTGGTTTCTAAACCTACTGTACATGAGACAAACTGAACTGATTTAATACCACTAGACAAAAGCTGTACTTAAAAATGCAGATCCTAGGGAAGTTACACAGAACAGAATCCCATTAACAAATAAAAAAAACCTCACCTCAATACTAGCTCTGTATTTTCAGAGGCCTTGTTAAAAAAAACAAAGCCAAAAATTATTTTCAATGGATGATGAATTTCAAAACTTTGTCCACTATATACTCAGCCAGGTAGCCACAAAATCTCTTCCCTTCTAAAATTCTTTTTCAGACTGTGCAGTTTTAGCATTCAGAAAGTAGCAGCTGTTTTTCTCAAAAGGAATGAGTTAAGGGACAAGCAAGTCGTATTTCAAGCTGTTCACATTTTTGGCCAACTTCAAATCTCTTTGTACATTTCTGTCTGAACCCTCTTCCCCACATGCAGCAAGAAACACGTCTGCTCAGGTTAAAGAAAACAACCAAGCAGTCAAGTATAAATGGAGAAGTTCCTCTCTGAACCAGCAGGAATTATGATGCTTTACGCATTTCCTTGGCTTAAACAACTGATCATGGAAAACATAAATTGGTATTTCACTGTCAAACTAAAAAGATGCTGAAACGTTGGATATACTGGCCTCTTCCCTAGCTAATAATACACATTTTCTCAACCAGTAACATGCATTTTCTCAGCACTTAAGTCCCTTCTCCTTTGTAAATATCTAGCAAAAGATTCCTTCCTGCAAACTGTAGCAGGATTTTTTTAGTGCCACACGTGTGCCCACTTTTTAGATCCATTTCATAAAATAAGCAGCATTTCCTACTCAAAGTTACATGAAGAAAGTAATTACCAGTTAGATAAAACAGGACAGGACTTCAAGACCAGGTTGGATGGAGCCTCACATAACCTGGTCTAGTGGGAGGTGTTCCTGATATGGCAGGGGGTTGGAACTAGATGATCTTCAAGGTCCCTTCCAAACCAAACCATTCTATGATTCTATGACTAAACAAGTGCTGGTCTTTTGGGACATGGGGATGCCCTGCTCTTGAATGATGTCCAGACTTCTTGGACTCCTTTGCCCTTCAGGACTGACTCCCAAAGGACTCTCTCCACCAGGCTCCTAAACAGCTCAAAATCTGCCTTCCAGACATTCAAGGTGGCAGTTTTGCTGACCTGTCTCCTTACTGCTCCAAGAATTGAAAACTCTGTAATTTCATGATCACTATGCCCAAGATGGCCTCCAATCTACACATGACCAACAAGTCCTTCTCTATTCACCAAGAACAGGCCCAGCAGGGCACCTTCTCTAGTTACCTCACCAGCTGTGTCAGGAAGGTCTCTTCAACATACTCCAGGAATCTCTTGGACTGTTTCCTCTCTGCTATATTTATTTCCAGCTGACATCTGGTATGTCAAAGTCCCCAATGAGAACAAGGGCTTGAGATTGTTGAGACTTCTCCCAGCTGCTTATAGAATATTTTGTCTGCCTCTTCATCCTGGTTGGGCTGTCCATAAGAGACTCCCCCATGACATCTACCCTGTTGGTCTTCCACCTCATTCTTACCCATAAACAATCATCATTAAGCTCTGTTCAGCATCTCATTCACCAGAGATATTGAAAAGTAAGAAAATTTATGGGAAGAAAACCATCATCAGAAGTTGCCTTTTTAGAGATTCCTGCACAGCAGTGGAGCAAACATGAGAGCTGAATTTCTATACAAACCTCCTGCCTTTGGACCAGGACCTGACCCTGCAGTCACAGGATATTCACTATCACACCATGCTGCCAAGAGCAGACACCTCACTCTAATTTCTTGCTGCTTCTCCCTGCTCGGTGCAGACAGGGCTGGATTTATAATTGCTGGGCCCTTCAGGTCAGAGTCACCACCCTGCCATCAGGAGATGTGTGAGAGACCAGGGCAAGCCTAACAGCTTCTCAAAAACAATGCTCCCTCTTCCCAGCCCCATTGCCCTTTCCCATTAATGGCATTCTGCTTTATTCCGCTCTTCTTTGTGCTTCAATCCCTTGGGCTCCTCAGGCAGTGGCTGCTAAATTATAAAATGATTTTGAGAGGTTTGGTTAGATGTACCATCTTGTTACACGATAGCTTTTTATAGGTATCATATGGGAGATGCCAGTCCCTGAGGGTGCTGCTCTCCCAGTCCCTACCCTTGGTTCTTTCAGACTACAGGATTTTAAGCGGTACTTGCCCAGAAAAAAAATGGCTTTTTTCTTCTTCTTGTTTTAAGTTTATTAATACTGTCACATCAAATCTCAATGCAAAGTGATGCAAAATGTCATACACTAAAAATAATGTGTTGGAAATGGGTCAGTACTGAAATACTTGCGCTGTTTACAAACCAGTTTTTTATTTCCTCCAGTTTGAAGCTCTTTTAACCCAATTCTCAAGTATACCGACACAACGGGGAGTTAAATCCTGATGAATTTTAGGAGAAATAGAGACAGAACTGAGTATTTAGGTCACTGTTAGTGAAGTTATTTTGAGGGGAATTCATCGTTTTTGTGTAAAATAATGAAAATCCTTGCTTTTGACCTCACTACTCCAACCATTATGGCTCCATACAAGGTACTAAGGTGCCCACTCGGTACTTGCAGTGAGAAAAGAGATGGGAAGAGCATGAGTGGAAGACCACTATTGAATAATTCAGGCTGGAAGGGACACTGAGAGGTCATCTAGAAAAACCTGCCACCCAAACCAGGAGGGGGAAAAAAAAAGGAGAAAGATGGCTTGTAAATTTTAACAGACTTGGAAGACAGAGAGAAAGGGAGATGGTAAAGATGGCTTGAGAGACAGAGAGAACTGTTTAAAGCTTTACAGAGAACAGAATGGACACCAAGACAAGGAGGGATGGAGCTCTCACTACCTTTCATGGAGAACAGACATATACATAAAATAGATCAGCTGGAGGAGGACCACCAAAGGAGCAGATACATTGTGGGAAGTTCATCTAGCTAAGACAATCATGTACTTCTGTGACATGCCAAGACACATGAGAAAGTCATTCTGCTGTAAGAGACACGTGCAGTTCACAGAAATAAACAAAACTGGTCAACAATGTCCAAGTAGCTGTCATCTTTTCAGCAAATAATTAACATGAAGCTGGAGTATTACTCTGGGAAGTAGCTGGCTTGGATTGTGCTGGGTACTGAACAATGACACCCTCAGTTCTCCACAGGGAGGACAAATGTTCATTCCAAGTTATTTACTCCTTTACACTGCACACACACATCCTTCAAGGAATGGCTCCAATCCACCTGGCACCCAGAAATGCAGGAAACAGTGTCATAACATTTTAGAGTTTAAAGTGCAGGCACAACGTGCCAAATTGAGGTAACAGATGGGGATCCAAACACTGCTAAGTGCTACCTAGCAATGCAACATATGCAGTGCCTGGAAATGGTGACATCATCTAATGAATGGAAAAGTCTTGCACCAATATTCAAATTGCATACTTAATCAGGACAAAGCAGCAAAGGTAAGAAAGGTAACAGTGCCAGGAAGAGAAGAGAGAAACACTCTGGTATTTCTGAGTGACAGGAGAAGTGTGGATTCTTTGCAGTCCTCATCTTTTCCCCTTTCTGCTTCAACAGCTCTTGGCAGGCGGATAGAGACAACCTGTGAGATAGTTTTGTGTTGAGAATTTTGGAAGGGTAGGCTTGTATCCAAGATTTTAAGATAAAAAGCTAAGTGGACTTACAGAATACATCCATCTTCTGGAAGTTAAATAGGTGCTGTGCAATTTGAGGGCCATCAGTTAGGGGTTTTTTTTTAAATTGTTAAGCATATTACCATTTTGTGCAGTCTTTTATTTGTATTATTTGGGGGGATTATGATGAAGAGGAGCAAAACTGGGACAGAATGCTGAATACCCAGCTTGAAAATTCTGGCCTTCAGTACGAAGATGAAAACACTTTTTACTGATTCAACTTTCATTCTAAACTCATGTAATTTAATCAGATATGTTCACAGCTAGAATTGCTGCATGCTGGAAATCCTTCCTGGCAATATAGAAGCTACCACTTTACCACTCCACAGATAATTTTCTCATTACGTTATATACTACAGTTAGAAAAAGCTCAGTTATATTTACAAGCGTTCAGTACAACCAGTGATCGTAAAAATATGCATAATGCATAGCTAGCTTGCCCAAGTAATTAATGTGATTATGCATGCAAAGCAGGTAAGTGCAATAATTGGGTTGCTATGCAAGCTGTGCAAGTGCATGCACAATTCTGCACACCTAATGTTTTGGGAGGTTTGCCCACTTGGGGAGATTCTGAGGTTCTGTTTTGCCACCACAGCCTTGAAAATAAAAATAAGATTATTTCCTGTGCCATAAACTGACCTGAGCGCCAAGGCTATTTTCCCAATATAATTAAATGTTAAAAGCCTTTAATTAAAGAATATCAATCAGAGTGAATCATTTCAGACCAAAGCAGGCTTACAATACAGGATGCATTTGTTGCTGAAAGTCTGCAAGAGAACAAAGCCATAAAAATGCCATTCACACCTTTTAATTGGTACATTGGAGTATTGTTTTTATTGCTCTGCCAAACCAGCAACGGTACCACTTTCCTTCTGAAAACATTTTCAGACCCTCTAAACTTCAATTCAAGTGTTGAGGACAAATGGTGGCCTCTGCTTCCCTCAAGTCCCACCCAGAACACAGCGATGCTTTGCCTGGAAATGCCTGAAGCATACCTGAGGTTTGAATTTAATTCTCTTCAATATTGTATTTCCTTCCATCTCAAGCTCTTTGATAGGCAGTTTTATTTGTTTATGTATTTATTTTGGGGACAGAAAATATTATTGGGTCCCTCCCTTGACATGGCTGTGTGACTACACATCAAGATTGCATGGAGAAGGAGCCATCATGGATTGAAAGCAAGAAATAGAATTGTGCTTCTGTCTGCTAAAGGGAGAAATAAACCTTATCTCTCACCTTCTCCTTCTCCTTCCCTTCTATGCTCTGAACCACTGTTGGCCTCCCCATCAGCACAGTGATGGGTACCCATACACAGCTGGCATCAGAATGTATGGATGGATGGTGAACACAGAAAACTGCATTAGGGTAAATGCAATCAGATTTACAGATAAACTCAAGGCCTCTGTAAATCTGGACTACAACAGAAATCAGAGTAAGAGAAAGTGTGTGGGGGAAAGTTTCTTGAATTTGAAAGCCAAGATTCAGACTCAGCTCAACATTATTACAAAGCTTTTGTTACCACTTTCTACAAGCGTTCAGGTTGTGTAGCTAATGTTGAGGAGTAAGACAGCAACAGATTTGGAACTTGTAAATAATTTCCAACTGTGTATTCAATTTTAAATTTCACTTTATACTGTGCTGGGTAATTATGTAACAATCAAATATAGAAAAGGAAACCAAAGCACAGGATAGTACAGAAATCCAGTACCACGAAATTTGACAGTAATTGCAATTTGAAAAGAAACCAAAACCCCAGAATGATGCATCAAAGACTTCTACAAATAATTTCAAATATGGAATCACTCTAAGGATTTTGTGGTCAAATCTTTAGTAAAGAATTCTGCAAAGGAAATTATTTGAATTATTTACTCAATCCTGATCAAGTGAATAGGGAATGAAGCAGATGAAAATATGTAATCAGAAATACTTTTTAAAGTTGTGTTCTAGTAGTAGAATATTGATAAATAATAGTCATTAATACCCTTTATAACAGTTAAGCATGCAGAAACAAACATGCCAGCTCTCCCTCCATCCCTGCAAGCACAATATGGGTTTACAGCTGGTCTCAAGAAGCACGGGGCAGATCTCGAGCAGTTTGGCTGCTCAGTTCAGAGAAGCTCCCAGGAGTGCGGGTCCTCATCCAAAGCTTACTCAACCTACCTGAACCTTTTGGGCCAGCACAGCGAAGCTGGCAGCCTACTCAGAGCAGGCGTTTGCCTAACATTTCTGGCACCTCCTGCTTCCAGTTGGGCTAGAGATACTGCAGGAATAATCCTTCTCTTCTGACATTTCATATTGTGGCAGTGGCAGGAAGCTGGAAGCGCGGAGATGCACAACATGCCGAATGAAAGAGAGAAACATTTAAACAAGCTGAAGCAGAGTTTGCAATGCAAGCCTGGTAGCCAGGAGCTGCAGTCTGCTCTTTGTTATCCATCCATGGCACTATAATCACAGAACCAATTTTTTTTTTTTTTTTTTTTTAGCCCTTTTAATCCTTAGGAGATTATCACATGAACAAGTCGCTTCACAATGTGAAAGCTGAGGGCCAAATGGTGCCTCTCTCATTCCAGTGTTTGAGGAGCACAGCTCATTGTCCTCAAGCAGCATTGTCCGATGTGTTCAATATGGACATGGAGCAGACCCTAATCTAGCTGAGAGTTACTGCACCTCTCTAGCTGAGACCTTGCAGAAAACACTGCTGGAGCAGCTTTGCAGAGGCTGAACCTCGACTTCCCTTTGCACACTGCAGCTGGTGTAGGAGTCTTGGTTCCCTTGTCATCCACATCAACTATGTCATGTGGGTGCTGGCTGTGGGGACTCACCATGGTCTCTATGCAAAGCAAAGGATGGGAGGGGTCTGCTACACTCTGGGGTCTCACTGTGCTGTGGAGAGATGGGGTAAGACAGGGCTGGGGAAGCATCATGCACCAGCTGATGGAGCTTCCCCCAGCATTGCAGAGAAGGAACACATCTCCGGAGTGACTCAGGAATTTAACTGGTGAAAAACATAACTGCCTGTAACAGGAAGAGGTGACCTTTTCAGCACAGAGTACCTCTGAAAAATAACAGCTTCTTGTGTAACACCAGTGTTTGTGTCAGCATCTCCCACAACGTGATCAATGCACCGCCCACCATTGGCAAAGCACCTGTTTACTGGCCATAAGGTATATAACAGAACTGCTCCTCAGCTAGCCTGTGATTTCACATTAATGGCATGATGCAGAGGTGGCTTTCAAATAGCATGTGAACAACGAGAAATATTCCATAGGACTTCCCAGGTAGTGCATAAATGATGGAGCATCCTTTATGATCAGCTAGTTGATCCTGGGAGGATTGAGAGAATCATGTGAGAAGCTGAAGTAACAATTAAAACTAAATCAATATATAAAAAAACCCAAAACCAACCATTCAATGGTTTGAGAGGACGACAGATTTTCCCCTGGAGATGGGAGAGGAGATTTTCTGGCTGGGAGAGCTCTGAAGCAAGCAGCATGCATGACCACGCTGGTCAGCCGGGCAGCACGGTCCATCAGAGCCACAGCGAGCCAAGAACTCGCAAGCTCTAATCCGAGATCTGTCACCATTCACTGCACAGCCTTGGGCGAGTTACTTAACCTCCTTGTGTCTCAGTTTCACCATCTGTAGGCCTGGGCTAACACTAGCTTGGCTAGCAGATAGGGGCATTCAGAGGCTTAATTAAGGATAGCTGGAGTGATTAAGTTCCAGCTGCTCGGTTTGTGGCTGCAGAGACTCGCTGCCCAGCGCCACGTCCCAACTCGGTGGCTCTTGAGCCAGGCACGATGCCCTCGGAGGAGGGCAGGGGAGGGAGGCACAGCTATAACACAATATATGGGTCAGCACCTTCCAACTCCAGCAGCCATCATGCTGACTTGGCATCGCCCTCCTCCAAGCCCTTGGCTGATGCAGAGCAGAGAAAGCCCGTCACTCCCAGCCCCTTGGAGCTGGGAAAGGAGCCAGGTCATGCCTCCAGGCGAGGCTCCAACGAGAAATGAGTGGACGTGCCTGCACACGTGGGAAACTGGAGCCAGGTACACCATGCTCTGACTGTGTGTTACAAGCAGCGATGGAAACACAAAGGCATGAGAGTTGTGCTCCATCTGCCCTTCTGAAGCACTGCCGACCAGCATCCAAGCGCCCCTGGCCACAAGCCCAGGCAAGACCTGAGCACAGCCTCAGCTCAAGCTGTCTGAGATTGCTCAGGGAGCTGCTTGGTCAGTCCCACCGAGGAGCTGACTCATGGACTGGGGCCACCAGACAGCATCAGAATTGAAAAAACTGGGGGCTCTTGCATGAAAACCTTTGCCAGCTGCAGGCCTGTTGCTGCTCATGCCACCATGTACTCCTTTTAGCTGAGCTTAGTCCCTGAACTCCTTCACAGAACTCTCCCCATTAAATCTCCTCATCATTTTGATTCTGTTAAATGCACCTCCCTGTTCCCATACATTCTCTCACTTCTCAGGCAGTTTACAGTAAATTTTCAGTGGTCATCAAATATCCAGAAAAACATTGTCCATCTTTCAGCTTTTCTCCTGAGACAGTCCATTTGAAAGAGATGTTCATGCCCTTTTCAGCATTTATAGGACTATTGAGGCTACAGAGGATCCATGTATATATAAACAGCTACTAAGTGCATTGTGGAATAAATGTCAAGGTACAGGTGATCGCACAAGTTGCAAGGAGACTCTTTAGGAGGAAGGAGAAACTGCTTCACATGCTATCAGTAATCATTGCATCAACAAAGAATGAAAAGAAGACGACAGTAAAATGGCATGGTAATAAGTCAATCCCTATAAATCCATAAGCCAACTTCATTTCAAAGATCTATGCCTGAAACTATATAACAGAAGAGAAATTCCTTTATCTTTATATAATTTAAACCTTCCTTCCAGTGCCCCAATTCCTTCCTGTGACCTTTTTAGCATGACACATGACAAATCCACTTGCATTTTCCAAAAATTGAATGTGGTCAGAAGCACACTCCTGTGCAGGACTCATCTGTAAGAAATGGAGTGCTTTGATTTAGGAGAGACTACAGAGCGCTTGCCCACTACTCACAGCATATTCCGCCTAGGGACACGCATCAATATTTGAATCTTTCACATCAACAATATTACAGTCTGTTCCTGCTCAGCCTTTGCCCACTGGGAAGAAAAATTCCCAGGCATGGCACACAGAAGAAGCTCCTGCATAAAAATCACTATGTTTTTTTCTTTTTTAACCCTTTAATATTCTATTAGTCTGTCACACGTGCTATCTGACCTCTGCAGACAATGCAGAATGGTGTCAGACCAACCCATACAGGGCAGCAGAGAAGACCAGTCTCATAGCTACAGAAAACCATCATGGGTTGGTGCATGAGCATTTTTGTGGTAGTTTTATCACCATGATACTGCATTACGGGTGTCAATAGATTGTCATCAACCCTTCCAACATGAGGCCAAACACTGCGTTGCTGACTCTGAACCCCAGCAGGAGCCTGACAAGTTTTACCAAAGCAAACACCAAGACAGGATTGAGTTATTTGACTCTGAGCTTTCACAAACAACTTTATTTTCCTCTGTGTCCTGTGACCTGGGTAATGAAACAACATTTAAAACTCAATTAGGGCATCTACAATACAGATCTCTGTTTTAACATGCAGACAATTGCCGTACCGCAGATTTAATACGGTAATGACTGAACAGATGTTTAGGAAATTGTGTACACTAACTGATGCTGACTGACAAAGGATTCCTATTTTAGGTATTTGGCTTCCACAGGTTTACATATGACACAGCCAAAAAGTCTGCTGCTTGCTTGAAGATGAGTAACTATAAGAGCCTCTGTGCTTTGGCAAATTAAAGAGTGGGACAAGTCAAAAGTAAACCTCTCCTCCATATACAGAGATTTCTAATGACCCAGCTTCTCTGCTTGTCTACACCACAGTGAACTACAATACCTTTCACTCTGAGAAAGTCACTCCAGACTTCATAAAAACTCAGATCAGAGTCTTCTCCAAGCAAGGCAAGAAAATCCACAAACTGTTTTTAAACCACCACATCCTGTAACTGCACTTTCTTATCGAGTGAGGCATTCCACTGGATTACAGGAGACTATTCCCATTAGGAAGCATAATTCAATACAACAAAAGGTAGCAAAATTGAGCCCGGATTGATCAAGAAGATTTAACTTCAAATTGACAATATTGCTGAGCAGTGAGGCAGGGAGCGCAGGCATAATTTGGTTTCCTGCAGCACCACACTAAATGATGGCTATCAGTATTCCAATCAGTGGCTGATAGTTTTATTTCCCCCATGAGTTTCTCCAGGTCATCCCTGACAGTTAGAAAAGTGCTTAGTCGTTTGGGTTGCATTGAGCAGATGGTTACTGATCAGAGATTAGTACCGGAGCCGGAGGTCAGCGGGCTGCCAAACAAACTCATCCAAGGACTGTCTACTACGGTCACCCTTGGGAGGGCACTTTGCTGACCACTCTAGACAGGTGACTTGCTAGGCAATGTTAATGTGCATGTTCAGACCTCTCTATAGTATAGCCACAGCTTGCCTGATATATAATTTATATCCCTGCGATTTCACAGCCTGGTGCTACAAACATCACTCCTGGCTTTGGGTCACTCAGAATAGACTGGGAAGGAAATGGAGGGCACGCAGAGGTGGTGGGAGAGAATGACTAAAACCAGAGCATCCTGGCTCTGCAAGAGCAGAGTCACGCAGCTGTATTTAAGCCAACCCACATTTTTCAAGCCTCAGATCAGCATGATGACAGCCACCTCTTCTCATAGGTTTATTATTGTTCCAATAAAAAGAGAAACAAAGAAAAGAGAGCGGCAAGATTAAAAACGTCAAAAAGCTGACGGGCTTGCAGAACACAAGCTGGTATTTCAGGACCAGGGTATCGTGGCTGCTATTATGGTGCTATCTATCTTCTTTCTCCTCATGTGGTTTGAAGGTGAGTTTTTGCACAGATCTGACTAGCACGGAATTTATGTGCTCATAAATCAAAAATGAGCCCCATCTTTGCAGGTCTGGACTCTCTGAATGGTGCCTATTTTTACTAAAACATGAAGATCAAGTCTTTCTAAGCAATGTGTCCGTATTGGTTTTGACTTGAAATTTTCCCAGTTTCAGCAGGTTTTTGCTGCTATAAGAGGAAGAGAATGATAATGTTACACCGTAAGATCCTAGGTCAAAACCATTTTTTACTGGTAAAGGCAAATAAGGAACGAAGCTGAGCTTTGCTCTAGTACAACAATCATTTTAAACACCATTTCTCACACTACTTCAGTACAGCAAGAACTATTCTGTGGATGAGAGCCACATCGTACAAATCAACCACAGGAGACCATGTCCTCCAAACCTGCGTCTATGTAGAGCAGAGGAAAAGAAGAGAGGAAAAAAAAGATGGGAGTTGCTGAAGGTAACCTGGAAAGTCACTAGCAGAGTGAGAACTACAGTCTCTTGACCCCTATCTTAGTGTCTTCAAAACCATCTGCACCGTAACAGCAAGTGGCTGTTTGCAGTCACCTTGTTTCAGGGAGTTGAAAAATAAAGGAAAAGGCATCGAGCCATTTTCATGTTACAGTAAGAAGAGAACTCCAATTACAATATCCTATAAAGAATGGGTACATGTTGCTTAGATACAGCACTACATATACAAAGATAGGTTCCTAACTGTTTTCAATTAAGAATTACACAACCATATTGGTTGGGGACACTTTTAAGGCTTGTTTACTTGATTCCATTTTAATCTACTTTCTCATATATGTTTTAATTTGTATACGCATTTAATTATGCACTTCTCTGACACAGGACTAAGTCAGATCTCAATCCTGCAAACATTTATACGCATGGTTAGCTTAATGTACATACAGCCTCACTGCAAATTTATGGATGTCAAATTGGAATGATCAGGGTTTCATTGTTTCCCATTTATTGTGATATTTGCCTCATTCATTCCTATTATTCTTTGATATTCTTTCATTGATTTATTCTGACATTCATGCATTTATTTCCAAGCCAATACATCATTTGAATTTAAAAGACAAAACTCTTTGGGAATTTAATGCAATGAAAAATGAAGGATCCAGACCTCTAAAAGAGGAAAATCAAGAAGTTATCCTCATGTCAGAGAAGCACATTTTAAATGAAAATAAATAGAATAAAATTATCACAAATCACATCTAACCTGCCTTGAGAACTATTTTATGGCCACAGCTTGAAATCTGTTTGGAATAACCATGACGACAACACAGTTCCTCTCTTTGCAGCATTGTTTCTGTGTGGTTCATGTTCTGAACCTCTTAATCACCTAAGCGTGGGTACCCTTTATCATCTCCACTATGAAAAAATATTCAGGAATGTTCAGAAAACTAGGAAAAGAAGAAAGTTACACATCATGAGCAAACCATACTTATAACCTACATTACATACACAGTAAAAGTTGGTTTGGATTCCGAGCCCATGGTAAAACTCCCTCCTTCTGAGTTCTGAACTAGCAAAACAGCATCTGCTGAGAAACAGCTTCCCTGACGTCTATCAACCTGTGTGCAAAATTCTTGTCTACTGCAAACAAGCATCTCTAACCACATTTAAGACTCCAAATGTTGTCAAGTATTTGGTACTGTGGCTTCAGGCTATTGTACGGCGCAATCTACAGCAACTGGTCAGCAGGATTTCTTTGGAAAAATACCAATGAACTTTAGTAGACAACATGTTGCAGTAGCAGGGGAAGCACATATGTGGTTTGAAGTCTTGAGAACAAGCACAATTCCCAAGTACATTCTCGATTTAGGCTTTGTCTGTACAAATTTGTTCTTCCTTGCAATCTTGGTGATATTGGAAACCTTCCACGTTTACTTTGGGCTTTCACTTCTTTTTGCGTCAGTTAATAAATAACCCTCATCCTCCTCAACACATGGGCAATGCCTCCTGCACACCAATTCTGTTTCCACCCACCATTGGTACAGGTGACCCAGACCAGCTGTCACATTACGTGGCTATAGCTAATGTCATGTTTTATCCCCAAAATTACCCAAAAACTAGCACTACTTCAGCAGCAATAACAAATACCCCAAACCCCTGCTCTGGCCAGAGGATTGCTGTGCAGTAAAAATGCCACATTTGTGTGCAAATTTTCCCCAAAATAAATCCATGTGCAAGCCCTGCACAGGAAACAACAGTCCTACTGTGCACATTCAAATAAACCTTTTAACACACAAGCCCCCAGGGATGACATTTTCTGTAATAAACTGATAAAGCATTGGAGAAGGCTGGATGGAGTTCAGATGGTTGCTCTGCTCACTCCTGTTGCACAGGAACTCCTACCAAGTGCCAGACATATGGAAAATTTTTAAGTGGTTGAAAAAAATAAAGAGAAATCAAAAACCTTCTCGGATAAATGCACTGTGGTAGTAAAAGAAGGTATGTGCTCTGAAACAGAGAGAAATGAAAGCCCTATTATGATGTGCTAACTGGAGTATCACTGTGCTGCTTCCTCAAAGTTAGTAGAACATGAAGGGAATTACTTCTCTATTTCATCAGACAGCCCTAAGCAGTGACTTTTGTTTGTAGGTGATAGAATCATAGAATTATTTAGGTTGGAAAAGACCTCTAGGATCAAGTCCAACCTTCATCCCAACATCTCCCTGACCACTAGATCACGTCCAGAAGTGCCACATCTACTTGCTATTTGAACACCTCCAGGGATGGTGACTCCACCACCTCCCTGGGCAGCCTGTGCCAGTGCCTGACCACTCTTTCAGTAAAACTTCTTCCTAATACCCAAGAGAGGCCCCAAATTGTGCCTTTCCAGACACCCAGAAAACTTCTTGAAATAACCAGCACCACTACCAGCAAACTGGGTGGACAAGAGCTACTCTCACCAGATCCTGGAGCTTTTCCTAACGTTCCTGTGCTGCCTTTTCTTGCTGTGCCTTACTCAGCACTCACATTACAAGCAGCACAGATCGTTCAGCTCCATCATCGGGCTCCTGAGCAAGAACTCACAAACCAGCAAGATACAAAATACACCTTTCCCAGAGCTTTTACCTCTAGTTTCTGCAGAAATGAAAAATGAATCATTGCATCTTTCTCTTTCAGATTCTGAAGGTAAGTTTTTCAAGCAAAACCACAGCTTTATTTATGTGTTGGGGGGGAGGGTTTTTTAGTGCAGTTAATAAAAATCTAGATTCTGAAGCACAAGCTACAGCAAATAGAGAAAAGTTTATGTCCATGTGCTACCAAATACCAGCTGAAGCATCCAATATGTACTACTTACCTAAATTACTACTTTGAGTATATATTGTACACCTTGAACTACGCGTTGGGTAACCTTTCAAAGTAGAATTTGCTTTTGTTCCCCAATCTCCAAAAGAGATTTCAAAGCTATAAAATTCTCCTGATGCAAATGCTTGTGCATACAGTGTATTTTCTTTGAATATTTAGAAATGTTTCCCTTATTCATGAGCCACCTTGTAAGCAAGAACTTGTTTGAACAAGTATTCCCGGAAAATGAAAAATAAGTTACAAATACAACTGTTCATTAATCCCTTTTCACACACAATAATCAAAGAGTTCTTCTTTCAAAGGTGTTTTGAGAATGAATTCATTCATTTGTATAGTGCTGCAAAGGTGTGAACTGCTCCCTAAGTGTCAGGCATTATTACACTACCAGGGTCTATGCCTGGGGACCCCCTTGGAAACATTCAGGTTTGCACATCTCAAAGGAGGAAGCAAAAGCAGCTAGAGAAAAGATAGCTGAAAATCTGCATAGCACATTTTTTCATCCAAATATTGCTTTTAATGTATAACCAATCTTTATGGTCTGTTGCTGCAGGGAAGGTGGAATAGAACCAAGTTTTTGTACAATTGCAAGTTACATGAATCTTTCAAAAATCAGACTATTGCATTCTTCATTCCAAATCAATATCAATTATTCCTTAAGTTACACATAAATTGCTTTTAGTCTCAGACATTTCATGTCATACGAACATACTTAATAGTGAGAAATATCCCTTCTGCCACACTAACAATGTCATGCTACTTGCTGGGCTCATTTAATGAGAAAGATTATTCCCTTCCTTTTCTCATACATTATTTTAAATACATTTTAGCCAACCTGTGTATCCTATTTTCCTCTTGTTACAGCTGATCCATGCAAAACTTTCCAAGAATAAAGTATTTTATGACATACAAGTTGCTGGCCCTGACCAAAAGCTCATTTCTTTTAAGTTTGGTATTTCCCCACTTAAGGATTGAGCCCATGCTGAAGACACATTACTCAAACTCTCTCAGCAAGCAGCAGAATTCACATTATTTATACCAAGGAAAGAGTCATGAATCATGCAGGAAACAAGTCAGAGGAGGCTGCCCAACACTGTAAGTGCTGCACAGACATTTGCTTTCTACTAACAGCCCTGGAAATTCACACATGGGTTGAAAACATGAAGGTAAGTGAAATCTCTGTTTCATCTTTCTACTGTTTTCTGTCTTCTTCCAAAATATACTTAAAATAAATAAATAAAAACCCCACGGCAGTGAAGTTTATGTTCTCAATAGGTTGGAGATAAGACGTAGGACAAACAGCACGACAAGCACCAAGTCAGTTGGATGAAAATTAGGAATTGAGCAGTTTGCTCCTTGGTTGGCTGCTCAGCCAGGCTGGTGCAGCTCGATGCATCTCATCTGGTGCTCTGCCACTATAGCTTTATGGGTGGCCAACACAAGAGTCTGTTCAATCATCAGTTATTAGAGCATATTTCTGCAAAGGGAAATACAAAGTTCCCTTTGCAATAAAATGCTTTGTATTATCTTTCATGGGTTTAAACCACAAAATACTCCTTACATTTTTATCTCAGCATTTAATGCTTCTTAAGTTTATATTTGAGTTGTGATGATTAACTTTAAGAAACAAAGTAAACTGTATGTGCTTTTTTAGCCCCTAAGGACAGTTATCGCTTGGAATATAACTGCAAAGATATTTTTACATTGTAGGAAACTGAGTATAATGTATATTACAGCTCATTTTCCAACACTGGATTGCATCATAAATACACTTTAAGCTGCCAGTGTTAAAATGATAGTGGAAAATTAAAGCAAGCATAACCCACATTATTTAAGATGAATTTTATGGCCAAGGAAGAATCACAACGAAATAAAAACACAGCATTTGCATCCAAGAAAATTCGGTAGAAATAATATAAAAAAACTGTTAAGGATAAAACCTACTTAGCAAAAAAAAAAAAAAGTAGATGAAAACATTTGCCATCTGTTGAGAACATGGAACCGGTTCCCCTATTACGAGCAGTAATCTTAAAGCCAGGGATTAATACCCATAGCAGCATCACCTCCTGCACGTCCAAGCAGAAAGGTTGAGAGCTCTGCTGGTCTGCAGCAATCCTCACCCCCCCAGGAGCCCACACGCTGGCTCCACACCAGAACGAGCCATTCTCCAAGAATTGGCCTGGCCACAGATGTCTTTTCATGCTCTAACACAGGCTGGGGAGCAGAGCCTGCTAATCAGGAGGTGGAGATTCAAATGTCAACAAGTCTCTCCAGCTCACCCGGGGTTGTGAACAGACAGAAATTGGCTGGAAAGGGCTGGGGTTGGAAGTTCTGGTTTGCTTCTTGGTTGGTTTTTTCCTCCTTAAAAGCTGAGAACATTAATTGTGTGAATTAGTTGCGACTTAAACTCCTATCAGACCATGTGGTGAACTAGGGAGGCTGAGAAGGATTTCTTTTAAAACATTGATGCGCACTTGATCAACACGACAATCTTCTCTTCACATATATACAGATATACCTAAAAGATTTACAAAAAACCTTATACTTATTACTGCCTACACTTGGAGATCTTGCTTAACAGTGCTCAAGCACATCACACAACTGCTCGGTGCCAGTTTAGACCACAGAAGAGAAGAGAACATTGTGGTGCTGAAGTTTATGTAATTAAAATATATTGCTCTTGTCTCATACGCTGATGTTGGTACCAAAGATCAGAAAGGTAACGAGGACTCTGAGTCTCCAGACACTGAGTTTAAGAACACTTGAGGACTAATTGTGTCCAGGAACCTGATTTTACATCAATAAACCTGATTGCCACAGCAGTAAAAGAGAAAAGCTGTAGCTAGTTCAAGACTTTTAGCAGAAAAATGGATTTCTCTCTTGACATGAAACTAATCTTTTGTTCCTTAATAACACACTATCAGGGCAAGTATTTTTTGCATTTTTTATCTACATGTCCTTAATAGTTCAATATATATTTTACTTTTTTCTATTCACTACCTTCAGAATATCTTTGAAGAACTACCAGAATTTGCAATGTCAGGTATAAATGGAATTAGATACTGTGATTTTCTAACAGTGTGAAGTATTATGAAAGGTCATCATCAATACAAAATATCTGAAGACAGCGCAGAGAGTCTTTCACTGATCACTGAAAGCATTTATCAGGGAAGAATCAAACTTCTAATTCTCCATGAATAATGAAACTTCTGACTTCAAACGTTGGAAAGCACTGCCAAAGCAAAGACTTGGGGTTTGCTGAATTTTTCAGCTGACTCAAGATAGCAGTTACTCTCTTTTGAAAAGTTCAAAATGAGTAAGATTCTCACCTTTTTAAATCAGAAATTTTAAGTCATTACAAGTCTTCTCATGACAGAAGTACTTTTTTTTTTTTGGCAGTATATTTGTTCTCAAGAATTTCTGTATGGATTCTTATTCCCATTTTCCAACTCTCAAGCTGTTTATTTTCTTTCTTCAGAAAGATCAGTGCCTTTTATTCAACATAGTTAACAACGATTAACATCCTGAGTTCATCACATCATGTGTATGTCACGTAAAATCAATGGTTAATTTATAAAATGATCCTATTTATTGTTTCATGAGGCATGTATTTTCTTTCCTCAGTCAAATGCTATGTTGTTCTAACAGCTAAAATTAATAACACATCACTCTTAATTAAACTTCTCATATTTAAAGTTAGCTCATCACAGCTGAGGCTGGTTTGGTGTTCCTCAAGACTCATTTGGACATAATGTTCTGGCATAAACACACCTCCAAGTCTGTACCTTGCTTGCCATTAAACCAATACAGTCTGATTTCATCTTGCTTCACAAAACCAGCTCTGCCTGTAAACTGAACACAAATCTTAACCTCTTCACCAGTTGAAGCACCTCAACTTCATATTTATATTTATTTATTATTATGACTATCAGCTTGCTTGGTATATGACCCCTAAAATATTTTTATTTATATCGTACTGAGCTTTACGGTCTTTGAAATATTTCCTAAGGTGATGTATACTTGAGTGAATGCTCAAGTATATTTTCCACCTTAAAGGCTCTTACAATCCAGGTCATTTTGGAGGAGATCACTCTACTTGTTGAGCTTCCTCTCAGGTTTTTGTATTTAACTCAAAGACCCTAAGCAGATAATACATATGAAAAAAGGGAGTGAAAACCAACTTTCCATTATAAAACAGGATATTTCATTAGCTTTTCATTGGTTAGGGTAAATGGGGTGGAGAGGAGGAGGAACTCAGCTTGAAGAAAACATTTCAAGGAGGGGAGGAGGGTAAAGTAACCTTTCTCATACCAACTGCCATAACTTGATATACAGAAAAGATGCACATCTCCAATTAAACCACAAAAATCATGAGTATTTCTGATGCATAATGAGGATGGAGGGAAGAAATTATTATCTACTGCCTGTAATATTCTGGGTATGATCTTCAGATGCTGTAAATCAAGATGGGTCCATCAAAACCACTACATACCAACTTCTAGCTTCCTTAGCAATTTTTGGTCATTTTGCTCTCCTCCCCTTACCATTCCTGGTAAATGCAAGTAAGCCAGTTTTATGAACAGGAGAGTTCAATAAGGGCCCTGTATACTACTCACAATGAAAAAGGGGTCACCATCCTTCCCCATCACACCAACAGATAAACCCCAGGCCAGTGGTACCTTTAAAAACTCCATCACCAAACCAGGCACCCATGGGTCTGCTCTACAGGGTATGAAGGACCACAGGTTGTGGATAACCTTTTCTTCCATAAAAGACAACATTAAGACTCCATTTAAGCCAATCCTCAGCTAACATTTGTTACAATCACAGTGACAGTAAATGCAAAAGTGGCACGGACCGTAACACCAGCTCCCTGCCAGTGATGCAAATGACCCAAGCAGGAGCATTAAAATAAGCAGCAAGACATTAATAATTAATTCAGAATTCACCGTAACAATACTCATTATGGTGCATCATGTGGTATTAATGAGAACATAATACGTGCTTCTACAGGAAATTAATTGCAATTCACCAATTAATGTGGTGGTGTGAAATGCGTTTTTACCACTACCACTGGAATTTAAAAGCCTGATTTAAATCTCCACCTCGGTGACATGAAAGCAGAAAGAGTTCAGAGATTTGACAGCAATTTTACCTGCACAAGATACAAAGCTGAGTTTCTTGGCTAAGTAGCCTACAGGGAGAGGGAGCAGAGTTTTGTTGGGTATTTCAGAAACCACAAGCAATTCTTCTCTAAGGCTTATTTCTCATCTCCTAGCTAGACAAAGGATCTAAGAAATCCCTCTCATTCAAATCAAGTACCATTCCAACTGCTATTGTTCCTTGCCTTATCAGAGATGCAATCCCCTTGATAGGGCAGGATGCACAGAGCTTCTTTAAGCACTTATCAATACTACACCCACAGCAGACAGCAGCCTTGTTCCAGGCTCTCCATCTCTGCACAGCATAGACAGACAGAGGCTAGAAAGCTGCATTTATGAAAAACAAAATATTACTGCAAGGCCATGGGTGGGTTTTAGTTATACTTTCAGATCCACAAAGTCGGACTCAGAGACTTATCTAAGCAGGGAGTCTCATATCCCCACCACACAAGCACATCAGAATGGTGAATACCCTGTAGCACAGCAGATCGGATCAGATTGGAGGTGAAGAAGAAAAACCTTTTTGCAAACATGAGGAAAACATTTCCACACTTATTCACAACCCTCAAACCTGTTGATGTTCACCAGGTTAAGACCCCAATTCTCTGATGTCCTCTCTGGACAGCATCCTCAGGACACCACAGGTCTGAGCAGCCCTCGACTCTCACATGCAGGAGTCCTGCTTTCTAGACAACTGCACAGGAATGATATCGTCTTAAAAAGGGAATTCACAAGTTAATTATCCAGCCATTCAGGGGAACATTAAGACAAAATCACTTATGTCTGGAGGCCTGTGCAGATAACAGGTCAAAGAAAACGCCTCTGAGAAGGGGAGTGGTGATTCCCCCCTGCAGTGTCTTCTCCCTCCAGCAGAAGAGGTGAAGAATTCAAGGGCACAAATGAATTGTCCAGTGCATGAAGAGAGACTGACCTGTGTCAGTCTAAACCACCCACCTCATCCCTTGAAAAACTGCTGGATAGGACACCTTAATAAATGTGGTGCTTTATTAAGCTCACTTCTTCCTAAATCCCATCCCTAATTCTCTTTTCAACTGCTAATATGTCTGGATCAAAGAAAAGATGGATTTATTGTACTTTACAAAATGCTGAGCTTGGAAACTATTTCTAAAAATTAGTAATTTTGTTTAGCTAAAAAGCTGAATCACACTTTCATTTAAGTAAGGAAACAACTCTTTTTTCTGCCCATAGAAATGGCAGGGATGAGGAAACATTCACATCTCCAAACTTTAACCACAGCACAGCCCAGACAGCAAATGGAGGTTGTTTTGGTTAATGACTTCAAGTTCTCAGAGATTTGTCAAAATCACAGCATTTTACCCCAGACTGTAGGGGGAAGGGGCAAGGCTGACCCTTCTCCTTCCCACCAAAACACTCCTGCCCACTTCTGCTGACATTGCTGCCTTTTTTTTCAGGCCAGGGGATCATTTCCCCCACTCTTACCCCACAGGAACAATCCCTGCCCGAGGCAGGAACCTCGTGGGCTGATGCTGAGGGATCACCTGGAGAACTGTGACAAAGGAGCCGTATTTCAGGCTTTCCACACTGATCCCATAACAGGTCTGCTTCCTTCCTACAAAACGAGTTTGAAAGATCTTTCTCACTGCACAGAGCTATGAGAGGAATAAAGGATCTCCTGCCCCGAGGCAGGCAGAAAGGACACTGAGCCCCACACAGCAGCAAGAGGTGCCAGGTCTCAGGGCTAGGGCAGCTTCAACTGCTCTGTCTCCATCTTGGAGAATAAGATGCAGAAATGACAAAGTTAGCTGCTGCCTGAATGAGCCTCTAGGTACAATATACTGCCCTCCAACCAGCCAAACTCAACGCTCATTTTTCTTACCAGATTTTCTCAACACCCTCTGCTAACAGAAAAGTTGCCTCACCGCCTTTTTTGGGAGATTTTTTTCCTTTTTAGCTCCATCTTGCAGACAGGCACACTTATCATGTTCAAGGCTAGCCCTGCAAGCAGGATGTAAATCACTTTACCAGCTCAGCTGCCATGTATTTAATAACTTATTCACAGTTGCAGGAGGGGAAAACCGGTTAGATTATATGGGGAGGAGACAAAGAGGGAATATAATTTCTGAGAGTTACACAGGACTTTCCATAAATACTTTGATGAAGTTTAGTGGAGCGAAGTCCCCTCCATCACATTGCAGGGGCTGAACCTGGAGCCTGGGTTACAATGACATTGGTGGTGTCTGATGCCCCTTGTGCACAGGAGGGAATAGCTGCTCGTAAGCAAGAGAGAGAGAAGGGAAAATCAGTTTGTAGAGAGGAAAAAAAAAAAAGGAAAAAAAAGGTTTTGTTTGTCAGACAGAGCCGTGCTATTGTCTGCAAATGCCAAGGAGGGCAAAACTCTCAGAAGACATGTCAAGCCCCTGATCCAGCTGTCAATTGTTCTCGTAGGCAGAAAATGAAGGCTGACGTGTGGAATGAATTCGTAGAGTGCCTGTGTGGTGGAAACCCTCCCGTCCTCCCTGGCCACCCCTCCAAGCCACTGGCTGAGGAGAAGGGAGGCACTATGCAGATTCCCCTATTAGCATGATTGACCTAATATTGGACGACTCTTTACCCAAGTGCTTATGCAGAATAATAAGCCTGGCTACTGAGCAATTATTAAATACAAGGAATTGTTAAATCCTTGCATTGTACATATTCTAAAGGAAATTAATCATTTTGAACTCTAGAGAATACAGTTTTATAAGAAGAGAAGAAATAGCAAATACACAATAGGGTATTTAAATGCTAATACAGTCAAACAGTTTAAAGCATAGCATACATTTTAATATTGGTTTACTGAATACTAATTATGCTCTACTAAGTAGCAGTAAGTAGCATTTATTATGATTTGTTGAAAGTATTGATCCAGATGGTGACAAGTACAATTTCCTATTCTGTATATATCCTTAAAAATACGTATTATCAGATTACTGAGTCTTCTTAAAACATGTTTTTCTTTGAATACTCTGTCGTAACTATCAGTGGCAGCTCAGTGTGTTATAGCCCAGTATTATTTCAGCTCAATGGTGTGAGGCAAAGAGGGATTGTTATCTGCAACCTAAAATTTATCCTCCTTTACTACTCTGGGCTGACAACTTTGCATGTTTTTTGCATCTGGTCACACATCAGACTCTATGGGATGGAGAAGACTCTTAAATAGCCATTCTCTGTGTTTCATCAGCAGAACTAATGCTATAAAAACAAATGGATCATCCCATATCTGGAAGCATTTGAAGTGGTGAGTGAGCTCCAGTGCTGCTTCTTTGCAGCACTGAAGATTCCCATGTGTGGGATACGGGCGGGTATCCAAATGTGTGACCTGAAATTCCCTGTATAAAGACTACAGAGAATCAAGCACTTCCACAGCCTAAACACACACCTCATGCCTGTGCCCATTTTGAGAAGTGCCAGCCTATGAGCAATCTATTGATTTTAATTAAAAGGAACTCTGCTAAGCAAGGTAAAATGAGCAAAATTCAACCACACTGCTACTAAATCACAGAAAGTTGGTTGGGATAGAAACCAGCTCAGAATTTGTCCCCTGGCATGTACTACATGGACCTTCTAAATACATCGGGCAACAACTGCCATGAACACAAAGCAATTAATTCTTAGTAAGTATTTTTAATACTAATCTTCAATTTGATTAACATACAATACCTGCTGCATTAAATGCAAATTAAATACGCTCTTAGGAAATTCAATTTAAAGCTTTCTTGTTTTCTTTTATCTGTTACATCAAAGATATCAAAAAAAGTAGTGGCTTTTTTTTTTTCATGTGCTTCAGAAATATAATGGGACTTAACGGGAACATGAATGCAAAAGTAGATTCAACTCTATTAACTTTTACAATTTTGCTGCAGAAATGGTTTCTCTTGATATTTTAATTTCAACTTTGCTGATGGTGGAAAGCAGCAAGGTCAAAACCTCTGCTGATGTTCCTCAGACTGCACAGGGTCACTTAGCATAATTCAAGCAGTTGTAAAAGATTAGTACTGTGTGCTACAATAAATGGGTTTGTGTTTGTCTCTAATGTAACAGGATTAGGGCAAAAGAAAGCACCATTTCTGTGGTTCAGCTGAAATAAACATTACAAAAGGCCAATTTACACTTCCAAGATTACTTGTAATCACACAATGTTTAAGAAATTATTTCAGTCTAGCATTATTCTGCCATGTAGCTATAAGTAGGCCATTCACTACAATATCCTAGCTGTTCTTCTCAGCAGCAACAAATCACAGATGTTTTACAATTTATTTTTATCACTAAAATTAAAGGAATAGTGTTGTGTTTACACTGTCATAGGGGTAACATAGCACGGCTGTGAAAGTAACAAAAGAACCTGACACTGATGAAATCAGCAGCATCTTTGCTTGTTAAAACTCACTGCTAGAAGCTTTACAATCAGAAACATCCACTTTTATATCACTCAGCTTGATACTAAAAAAAACCCAAACCCAAACAGACTATAAATAGTTCTCTATTAATTAGTTCTCTAAATTTTGATGAGCAGGTGAAAATTCACCCTTTTTTTTTTTCTTTCCCCTTCCCTTGATAGGTTTTCAGTCTGAAACCACAACTTTTTAAACTGTAAAGATATTCACAATTAACAAGTTACTTTGTGCAAGTAAAATGGTCGAATCCCCTTCCTACACTCCCACTTGTACTTTTAGGAATAGAAGTTACTCATGGCAGGTGATGCACAGACACAAAACGGCTTTCAAGAGATTGGCAAAGAGCTTTAAACTGAATATCCTGTTCCTCTGATTACGACTACATGCAACTGGAAGCTGGAGTGATAACACCAAAGTCACTCCTTTCCAGCACTGCTGGAATGCTGCCAAAGCAATTAAGGTTGCTGACTTGGCTATGAACTGATAACATATAAAATAATTTTATTCCCCATCATGATGTGATAATGGGCACTTGCACCCATAGATGAAGGAGAAACAACTGTACAGCATGGATTAAACCAACCGATAGAATATTTCCCAAGAGCAAAGGGCTTTCAAATGAGGGGTAAAGCCTCTGCCACTAGTCTGCCCCCAAACTGATAAACAATTTGGGTCCTGTTGGACTCATTGGCAATGGTACCCAATGGAAAAGAGACTCTCCTTCCATGGGTCTCCAGCTCAGGGCAGGGACCTGCCTGACCCTCCTCTCCCTCAGCACAGAGGCAGTGGTGGCTGCAGCTGGACCTAGGATGGGACCAGCCCCAGTTTCTGAACAGAAGACATGATGGAGAGGCCCAGCTGGAGAGCACTGCACATCACTTGAACTATATAATCTGGGGTATGGCCATACTTTAAAAAAACCCCCAAACAGATCATAATAAATGAGACATTGAAAAAGATGTCAGACCCAAGACACAGACTTTCCTAGAAGCTGCAGTAAAAGATAAGCTCTTCTCTGATAGAAGCTACACTTCTACTTACAGTCCAGTATAGATACGTGGTGCTGAGCCATGTTGCTGAGCAGATGCAACATCCTTAAGCCAGAGGGCTTGCTTGTGGTCCAGAGCAGGATGGGTGCGTGTTGGCTGGGTTGCCTTGTTTTCCTTCAATGTATTCAGATGGAAAGTCCCCAGAGGGAGCAGGCACTAAGCCACACTGCTGAGGCACAGCCTTCCAAAGCTGGCAATGCTGATGTAGAAACACACACTCAGCTTACAAATCTCCCAGCCCAGCTCCACCTTTCTTGGATTCTTATTTGAACTTCATATTCTCCTCCCAGCCCTGGTTCCCAGCAAGGCTGTGTAAGATCCACCAGCCCAGCAGACAGGGAAGCAGCTGGCAGAGGTATGGAAGGTCCACCTCTGAGAACACCTCCAAAAGCAAAGCTCTTAGCCTTGGGCTGAGCACAGAAGAGAAACGAGCAGGTGCTGTGGCAACCTTTGAGAAGGGCTACATGAACACAACCAAATACACACAGTTCTTGCACAGTTTAATATTCCTTTGCACTACATGACCAGACAGTCATGATGAGAGGACAGCACAGCACCCCTGCAAGCATCTGAGGGATGTGTTTTGAAAACAAAGGGTATAGATTTTGCCACAGCTCCAGGACAGCTGACTTTACATGCTGCTTAATATAATTATCAATATATGGGGAGAAAAAAAAAAAGGCAAGTAAATGAGGAGTTGCTATAGCAACTGCTACCTCCTAGGAATACAGAAGATATGGGACCACCCTCACTGAGGGAATGTTTTATTTTTTGTTTCATATTTTGAATGTTCAGCAAAGTTCTGCTGCTGGACACTGCTGTGCATGTCGGAGACCTTCACTTGGTAGCACTTGCATTTTGTTGACTAGTTCTGCCTCCAGAGAGGACCCTAATTTCCAGTGCTGAGAAGCAGGAGTAAAGGCAAACTCTGCGATCAGCACGGTAACATCTGCTCCTAATTCAAGTGCCTGCTGATGGTCAGCACTTCCCCTGCTAAACTACAACATGCTCCCAATCTATAAACCATCTAAGTAACAATCAAAAGTAAAAAGAGAGAAATTCATTTCAATCTTCACAGTAATAGGCATGTGAGGACTCATGGGTTTTTCTGTTTGTGTTTTTAAACGCATGCTGCTTTTGCCCTAAATCACCTATTTCACTCAGAGCTGAACCTACATGTGTTCAAAGCATTTTGAAGCATATGCCTAAACCCCATTGGTATTAATGGGACAAAAGCACACGTCAAAACATTTAGCTGTGTAGGAACGGCGCTAAGTACATGATTAAAGTTAAGTACAAGCTTAAGCTGTGAGGAATTGCAGCCTTACACTGTCAAATTCAGGCACATGACCATAGAACGTTGGTACTGCTGTGCAGAGCTGAAAAATTTAGGTTTAGGGCAAGGGGGACAGTAATATTATTTCAAGATCATAATCAGAAAAGCACACTACAAAGAGACAGATACGTGGCTCACATACCAGCTTCACTAGCATCATAAAATACTGGAGGTCATCTTCAGAGAACACGACATTTTATAGGAACACTATTTTTATGAATGGACACCACAAGAGAAGGGAAGTTGAAGGGAAGATGCAAGATTTAATAGTAGTAGGAGTAGTAATAATCAAATAGAAGACAAAATCCAACCTAAATTCCATGTTGCTACCTCTATAAACCTAAATTCTGCTCATGAACTCTGAAAATTTCTCACCTTTGTTGAAGCTAAGCTCTGTCACTCTGACATCAGCAGACTAGTCCCTTTTTTCTTCATTTTTTACTGTATTTTATGACCTGTTCAGCTTATGCATTTCTCTTTTCACTCCTGCTTCAGAGGTGTGCTGCTAATTCAGCCAGCAGAGGCAACAGGACATTCATTCCCACTACCTACCATTCCCTTCAACAACAGTCTAAATATTTCTAACCCACAGAGCAATATTACATTAGCACAGTGCAAATATACTTGCATGTAATATGAAATATAAACTTCTCCTAAAAAAACCCCCAAACAATAGTACCAGCTGGAAGTAGAAACAGGATGATAATACTGAAACACAAACTAAAAAAAGCCACAAACAAACAAAAAAAGCATAAACAAACAGAAAACCCAACAGGCTTCACCTTCTTGTGCATTTCTTTATCTGCAGCAGACTTGATTTAAATCAATATGAGGGGTTTTTTTAAAAAAAAGAAAAATTCAAACCTACTCTTTTTGGAAGAGAAAGAATTCAAATCATCCTTCTAAAAAATTCTCATTTTGAAAGTGTCATGTATTGAGCAGAGGTATCTGAACAGCTGACAGTGGCAGTGTAATATTCACTTGGTTGGGTTATGCCATACGAAAGAAATCCACCCTATTTTTCTACCTTGAAAAATGGAGATTTTTCCCCCGCCTCGCGAGATGCCTCCTCAATAATGGAACAGAATGAGACAGAAATTTCACGTGTGTGGAAGGGCACTAACAGCACAGCCAAGACAGCAAAGGCTTTGCCACCAACTACGTTCTTCTTAAAGAAAGAGGGAGAAACAAGGAGCAGAGGTGAGAGCTAAGAGGGTGGGATGAAGGTTTTCTGTGAGGAGGATGCATTACAGGAGGTACAACATGCTCTTCCCTCTAGGCAAAAGACAGTCGGGGAGCAGCAGTAACAGCTTCTCCTGTGACAGCAGCTGGAGCAGTAGGAGCTGCAGCCTTAAAAAAGACACATTCCTGTTTTCTCTTTTCCCAGCATTTCCTAACTTTCTAGCTTGCTCTGCTGCCAAGGCTAAAATAACATCACTGTGCATCACATCACTGACAGAGAGCTGTTAACTCCTGGCTCTCCCACCAGACAGGAGATGGGAGCCCGGGTTTGTCGCTGGTACAACGCTCTCAAAATGTTTGAGCAAATGGTAAATTTGCCCCTTAAACACGGCTGAATTCCTCTCTCAGCATTCAGTGGAACAGCTCCAAGAAGAGGTGCTCAACCCGCTGAGATGTGCCCAGACACAACACACCCAGCAGCTGGCACAGCCGGGGACCAGAACCTCTTCAACCAGTATCTGATTTATTTATCTAAGCAGAAGAGTGGCAGCAGGAGAAGCTATGAGCACCCTCTCCTCCTCCCAAATCCTCAGTGATGTGGGCATCAGGATGATCTAACAGGCCATGAGATAGTTCAGCTCAAATCTTACAGGAGGAGAAGGGAAGGTGAGTTGGCAACTCTCACAGTTTGAACTCTGTGCTCCTAGGTGAGAACAAAGCGATTGCTCAACACAACATCCTTCCACAGCTCTGCTCCCTGAGTTCAGCATCTCACTGCTCCTCTCACAAGTGTCTGAAATGACCTCTCCTGTATCAGGTCAGATGGATGGGTTTGTCTGACAAAACTTTTTTTACCCCCCTTTTTTTTCTTGCAGGGGAGGGGGCGAGGTTTGGGCTTTTTTTTCTTTTTTTATTTCAACTGAGAAGAAAGAGTTAAGGAAGAAAAAAATAAATAATTTAAAAGCATGTCAATCCAAACAGAGATATATTTCTGCTTTGACTGTCAACTCGGAAAATCAATTATTCATGCAGCCAAATTTGTAGGCAGAAAGGGATCACCAGTTGAATTCCCTGACGAGACACCACAAGTGCCACATGGGCCCAAAAACCCCTTTGCAAAGATTGCTGCACCATCTTCTGAACCCCACTCCAGGCTCCACCATGGAGGACTTCTCTAGCCATGTCCAAGCCTGACATCTCCCCAGAAGGGCACTAGAAACTCTACCCTGACAGACTCACACCTGTGAAGAGCTGCCACAGGACACAAGCAGCCACAAAATGGCTCAGGAGGGGAACAGGGGCACATCCCCTTCACCCCACATTTATTTCAGTGTGGCAGAGCTCCGAGCAACTGGAAGGCAGAACAGCAGCAAACTCTTCAGTGTTTACACAGCCAGGAGGTCTTTTTGATGCCAAGCATACACAGTGGCTGATGATGGCAAAAGCAGGTGTGGGGAGAAGTTGTCAGGATTTGATCGTTTAAGTGAAAGACACTTCAAGGGAAAAGATGATGCTCACATTATAAAAAGGCCTATTTCATTCGTGCCCTTGAAAATTGCAATAATCCATTTGATGCCAAAAAGAAGAAAGAAAAAAAAAAAAGGAATCACAGGACAATAAGAAAGATGCTCTGGCTTATAATTTTACTCTCTTCTCTACAAATTCTGCAGCCCTTTTTCTTTCTGTTCTATCATGAACCTTCCACAGCTGCAAAAGCCCTCAAGCTACAGACAGGTTTCAGCCCAGTAAGACTGTCTGTGGCTCTTTACAGCTGAAGATCCATGATGAAGGACTGAAATATCCTCAAGTTTGCACACTTGAACAACACTAGAGATAAGAACAAACTTTAAAATCCTGGATAATCCTCACTTTACTAATAAGCAATTTTATCTAAATCCTCCTTTAAAAAATCGTGCTTCCCTGAGTGATGCTAGGGGAAGTAAGTTACCACGTCCAATTTCCAGCTCTATTCAGCAAGCATTAACCTCAGCCCCTGCCAAGTCACAGGGCCTCTTTGGTCCTCCTCATCTCAGCAGCCAGGAGTTTCATCCTCATCCTTCCTCCCAACAATTTGAGGTTTAGCTCTCTCCAGGCTCCCTCCCAGATCATGCCGGGTATTCCACTTCAACTGGCTCTTCTCTCACCATACCAGCATGTAGTATTGCAAACGTCTATTTCTTAACAATATTGGGAAGTAAAGAAGTGCAATTACACTTTTATGGCTCTGAAGATGCAGTAAAGGAAGGTGAAGAGATGGATTTGCAAAGGCACTTCTGGTTTGGGGCCCTCAACAAGACTAAACAACTTCCAGCTTTGGATACCCAGAGCAGAACCTGCAATAGTCAGTGAAACCCTGAGTGCTCCTCATAACTCATTCAGAGAGAAAGGCTTCTTTCTCACACAAGGGTTTGGGGTTCACACACTTGCTCCAGCTGACAACTGATGAGAATTCTTGGAGGAAGCCAAGTTTCAACCAAAATATGACAATTAATCAGCATGTTCCAAGCCTTTTGTTGAATGAAGAACACTTCCCAAAGGACCCTCCAGCAAGTATCGCCCCACAACAGGGCACACAAACACAAAAGAAAGGTACTTTTTTTCCTTTACCTACACCCAAAGAAGTCTCCTGAGAGGCTTGTCCCACAATAAGAACCCCAGAAAACTACAGTGACTTGCAGCCACTGACACAAAACCTTGAAGAGGGAGCTTATGTCCAGAGTACCAATTCAAATAATATAATGAACAAGTTATTAAGAAAAGAACACAAGAAGAGTGTCTAACTAGATAGGTGTTATTGCTCCACATCTGTACAGGTGGTCACAATGACAGTGCAATGCAGCCACACTTACACATCTGACTTATAAATCTTCAGAGCACCAGAGGGAATGACCCTTAGGAAAGTGGGGAAAATAATGGGCACTGCACAAGTTGTCCTTTACAGGAAAGCAAACAGGTGAGTCAGGAGAGCTACGAAATTATTATATTGACCCATGTGTATGTATTGACCTGCAGTAGCCTCCACTGTGTAGCTGCAGTTGTAATGCAGTCATTCAAATGTTAGTGGGAGTGTAATCACAGCTTGAAAATATTCTCATTGTGGAAACTCTGCCTGGCTTCAGTTTTAATTTTTTGCCCTGTTTAGAAGAAGTGAACCATATTGTATTCCAGCTGGTTCTGCTCTGAAGAAGCCAATCCAACAGCAATGTAGGACTTCTGATGAAACCAGGATCTCCTAGCAGTGTGCTCACAGAGCCACGTCCCTAATTAGTGCAACCACATCAAACAAGGTGCAATGCACAGGTCAAGTCATTGCACGTGCAGACATGGCTGGCACTGCAGAGAACCTTGTGTTTGCAAACCTCTGCCTGGGTACCTCTGCTGCCAGGTTCAGGCAACACTTCAACAGTAAGCTGGAATTGTAATACATAGGAGGAAAGACAATAATTTGTACTGAAAGCAAATTGAGCACAGTTAAACAATCTCCTTGCTGCAATCTTCAATTAAAAAAATGAAAGGAAATGAGTGAATAATTCCTTTCCTCCTTAGGGAAGAAGGGAAACTAGATCTTCAGAAACAGCGAGTATAAACAGCAAGGCAAGATCTACTCCTGAACAATTCCATCTATAGAGCAAATACACTAAAAGTTTATTCTATTAAAACGTATTTGTTTCTCAGCTTATGAACCAAAGCAAACTGCACACGCATTTGAAACTCTGCATTAAAAATGTGTACAAACATTTCTAATAATCAAGATGACTGTGAAATGTTTGTGCCAAGTACTTCAACAGCTCTTCTTCATTTGAAGATGGTTCATATCTATCACATGGCATTGGTTCCAGTGTTTCAAGCCTGAAGTGCTCAAACATCACGAGCCAGCTCTCCTCAAAGCCATTTCACAGACTTAAGATGAGAACAATACATAACTCTTGGATTCTTTTTAAGCTGCCTTTTATCTTAGGTGTATCTATATCACTCATTTTCAGGCTGATTTTTTCCAACGCTAAGAAGTTTACTACAAAAAATGAATACATAAATGTGGAAGAGGCCCTTTTCTCATGCTCACGTTGCTCTAGGAACTGGAGGGTTGACCCACCATTTATCACAAGGGAATCCTGAAGGTCAGCTTGCTGCTCCCTGACCTGGAAGGTGAGCTGAAACCTCCCTGAGCCCCACCAGGACACTCAACTTCTTTGATTGCCAGGGCGTGAAACACAGCTGAGAGTAGAGCGGTGTCACTGCAGGATGACACTGGCACTGCAGGGGACACTCTTCACCTTAGGTTATCATGTTGTCAAGTAAATAATGCCCTTGGCGGGGGGAACACATCCCTGGCACGTGGCATGTCAGGGTGCAAATGGACCTGGGAAAGCTGTTTCTGCTTCATCTGGGTTATGCTGATTTCTCTTTTTAAGATTTTGACTTGATATTTTTGTTTATGGCATTTTCTCAGCAGCCACCACCCCTCCAGCTTGAGCCCAGCTTGTATCCAGGCTGGGGCAACTCCTGATGGCCAGGGATGGCCACTCTGTCTAACAGCAAAACTGTGACATTTCTGCCTAAAAGGTGATTCCACAAGCTCAAAATAAACCCACACACAACAACTCAGGCCCAAAAACCAACACAACCCCCCCACCAACCCTCCAAACAAAATAAAGTGCCAAGAGCTTCTAATGCATATGAAGTAAGTGGATGCAGAGTTCTGCAGGGATTTTATTTATTTTTAAAGTAATATGCTTCCTATCTCCTTCAAGGGGCAAAACCTGTGCCTCTATCCTTCCAGAGATCAGCATAAACAACACGAAAAGCTACCCAGATTTTGTTCTTAATCTGAGCCTTAAGACAGCTTCACATCAGCTTGGCTAAAGCCAGAGAAGCTCAGAATTAAAATATTCTGGCAAAGTAACTGTTCTGCAGCCTGCTGGACAGCAAAGTTTAAAAAATAAAGAAAAGAAGAAAGGAAAAAAAAAAATTCCCCCTTACACACTCCCGTGCTGGTAGAGCAGGGCTGCACAGAATTGTCACAATAACTTAATATGACAGCATAAAAGCCAATACTCACCCTGGGATTATACAATAAATAGACTCCATTAAACCACTCTGTAAACTCTCCTGTGAGAAATTTCTCTTTGATCCAGAACTTAATAGGAATTATTTAATCATAATGAGATGGTAATAAAACAGCATCACCTGAATAAGCCATTTTATTACCTGTTTTATAATTAGCTTTTCTTCATTACAATTCTTTCAGATATTTCAATATGTAAAGGGCATATATAGAAGTAGCTGGTGCAGAGATGTATCTGTACGTGTGATAAGGAATCCCTTTTACAGCATCCAGTATATTTTGATATTTATTAAGTTTATGACTGCCTTCAAGGGGGGGGCTCCCTAAAGCAATCTCCAGATGATGGAGAAAAGATCATGTCCTCTCCACGTAGACCATGTAGCAGAGAGCAGGAAGGTGAGCTATCTTTCTTCTTAACTAAATTTTGGCTTTTACTGGAAGGGGCAGGGTCCATCTCCTCCCTCTTCTCTGGTCCCTCATTCCTTCTTCTCCCATCATAGGCACTAGGGACTCAGCTCAAACCTAACAAGGACTGGGTTTGGGGTTTTTTGCTGGGTTACTTCTCAATACCACAGCTACACAAGCACTTGTGCTGGCCCCAAAGAAGTGACAGCAAAATCCAAGACCTGTCCTGTCTGGTGTTTACAACTGAATCCATGCTTTAACCTGTCTCTATTCACCATGTTCACACAAGTTTGGGGTTTTTTAAAGAAAATCTGATTGCAACTCCTGTAAGAAATAGCACATCCTTTGCCTTCTCCAACCTTGTACCAAATGTTAAGGTCCTGCACCAAAGCAGTGTCAGGCAAGACCTTAAAAACTGTAAATATATAACAAAAGATTGGAAAAATAAGATGGCTTTTGAGCAAAGCTCATTGTTGAGTATGACTGGACAACTGTTACTGAAGCTTTACAAAACTGCCCAGCACACCCCATGCAAAATACCCACATGAATGATTTATTTCCCCTTGCCAAAGTTACAGGCAACTGAAAATAAGTCTTCGAGAGTGTTGAGAATCCTTAACTGAAAATAAGGGCATAGCATGTGCATCCACTGAGCTATTTAAAAAGTAATGTGATGTAATTAGATTCTACATTTCTGGAAAGGGTTTTTGATCACACAGATGTAGAACCAGAAGCCCTTACAGAGCATCCTACAATTTTTAATGTTCATACACCCTGTACAGCTGCACATCTCTTCAACAAGGCTGTAAAAAACAGTGTTTCACTTGTTTCATCCTCTGCCCTAAAATGTTATTTAAAGATAGGAAATCTTGCCATTACTTTGAATTTTCTCTCTCTGGCTACACATCCCTCCTAAATATTTTCATGCAGATGTCACAAAAGTTAAGAGTATTAAAATAATTTTGTAGCACTTCAGTATTGCTAATGATTTCCTTTAGTATTGCTAATGATTTCCTTTAGTATAATATTAAGTCCATCTGACACTGTTTTTTTTCTTAGGGCTCTCTTTGAGACCTCAAAAAAGTATTAAGGGATAACTTGACAAGCCTTTAAACGCTGTTGAGCTTGTAACAAAAAAAATCCATGCCAGAAACCAAAGCCCTGGCTGCACACACATGAAGTGTTAGGCAAGCTTCACTCGAGTAAGAATGTAATTGGATTAAAACACATCATTTGATAATTTTGCAGTTAGTCACCGAAATAAGCATGTAAGTAATTTCAATTTTGCAGAAAACTAGTCATCTTAGCACAGTTGTACAACTTGGTAGAAAATTATTTTTAGGAAGTTTTGAAAGACTGGGCTATTTAAAACCATGTCAAACATGCAACTGAATTAAAAAAAAAAAATACGTTGTATAAAATTCTGTCAATATATCTCGCTTTGTAAATTATCCAGCTCTTGATATTCAACTCTACTAGAGTGATTATGGGCTAGGGCCAAGAAGGGGCACGTGTGATAAATATCTCTCTTTTATGCCTACATAAAATGCTCTTATAATGTGAATAAAAAAAAGTAGATAAACAATCTGCGATGACAAATTAGCATTTAAAATTTCAAGGCTATCTAACCTCCTCTGCACGTACCCTGAACAAACACTAATAAAGTGTTCAGCACTACAATGTAGCTGCTTTGGTAGCTAAATAGTAATGGAGCAGATGCTTAATATCAGCCTTTAAGCCTCAAAACGTACAAATACAATTAATTGCCAGCCCAATTTTGGAGGGTGGGTTGCTAGAAGTGTCTGAAATTCTGACTGTAGGCAGAATTTTTGGTGGGGAGAGCGGTGTGTTATTTTTAACATAATTAAATCCTCCTTTTTAGTGCAAGTATCTTCTTCACCAGCGTTCCTCCCATCCCATCCATGGGTATTGAATTCTACTTATTTACATTCCTGTTGTTACATGGAGAAAGTCAAAGTCTGAGCAACCCCTGATAGTCTTTTTTAAATGGACAATTGCACTCTTCAGCTCTTAACAATATAAGCAATTTGAGGTTATCAGTCTGTTTGCATGTGTTTCCACTGTGCTCAGCACAATGAAACCCTGATCTTAATTACTGGCTATCATCATAAAAATACCACTGTTACTACTAGCAGCCCTGAGTCAGAAGCATTGTTTTATACATGATTACTAGAAGGTGAACCTCTCCAGTCTCGCTCCCCTGATCAAGCTGAGTGAAGCAATGCAGAAAATAAAATAGCCTTTTAAAATAAAATCAGTTTTCATACTCTAAAGTGCTGCTGGAAATAGGACAATATAAACCATTCATTCCCAGCAGTGTTTCTGCGAGTACAATCTATGGTTTATAATTAACAGATATACAATACTTTTCCCCTGCTACTCCTTTTTTAAGCTCTCCTACATTTATGACTGTGCTAATTCCCAGTGGAAGTGCCTACACTGCAATGCTGCTAAAACTCCCCTCGTAGCAGAGTCCTGCTAATACAAGACATTGATCCAGCAGCAATTACTAGCAGGGTAGCAGCAAAGTTACACTAATTCCCTGCCTTTATTTTTTTCCCCTGTGCTGCAGGGTATCTGTTTCTCAAGCTGCTGGATGTGTGCAGCCCCCGCTGCCAACACCAAAGTGCTCCCATCAAGGAGGGCAGGGAGGGCACGGGGCTGAGCAGCAGATCCTGCCTCTGCTCCTGCCTCTGCCTGACTTTCCTCCCTGAAACCCAGACTAAGGGAAGAGGCCACGTCTGCATCTAATCCAAGGCAGGGGGGCACTTCATACAGGTCAATGGCTTCTGCTAGCTACGTGCATTACTGATGCGCTTGGAGCCTTTACCAGTTTTACCCCCTCATGAAGCCCATTGAAGAGGTGATGCCACCTCAGCCCCCAGCATGTGATGGGCTGAAGGAGCATGACTGCATCCACACCTCTTTAGGATCAGAATCAACCCGACCCCGTTGAAGAGGGCTCTGTCTCCCCTGCCACATCACTTGGCATGTGGTCTATGAAAAAAAAAACAAACAGATTTTAAGAAGATCTGTTTCATATCACTGCCCAGTCATGCCTCTCAAGAGAGGAGAGGAAAAGAAAATTAAAAAAAAGGAAGGGTTGAATTATGCTGTCTCATACATCACTCTGAACTCTATCAATTTCTTCTATTTCTTCTGTAAAATGAAGAGCAAAGTACACACCTTAATTTTGCTGACACTACCCCTGCCCAGTAAATAAGCATTCTGTATCAATATTTACTTCCCTCTGCACAAGGCAATAAACCATTGTTGGAATTCAAATCTTCCTCACTCCCTTGCAGAGGTCTCAGCTACCCTGAAAAAAATCAATCAACTGTAGCAGTCACTCCTGAGTGGTTTATAATAGCTCAGCTCAGGCACTGGGCAAACCTGAAGATTATCATCCAAAAGCCAGCTCCCTATAAATGCCACCCAGTACTACAAAATCTTTTGAAATTTATCACCAACTATTTTGAACAGGCATCAGTTCCTGTTCAGTGTATTTAGCAAGGCTCAGGGAAACACCCAGACACACCAGGTTCAGTCAAAGGCACCTCTACACACAGTGCTCAGAGCTTACGTGGCCATGGTCCGTGGGGACCAGCCAGAGCATCCTTCCTGCTGGTGGCCCTTCAAGCATTGTCTCAAAACACACTTGACATAATGTCAATGTTGTGAGAGACTCGACACACAGCAGGTTAGGGGTTACTTGTTTTGTTACCTAGAGAGAAAGAGAGCACTGAAGTAGATGATAGGAGCAGCGGTCACCCAGACAGTTAATTAAAGCATCTACTGCAAGGAATGTGGTGGAAGACACACACAGCTCTTGGCTTTCAGGTACACCAGTGTTGGGGGTTTCTTGCTTTTTCCCCTCCAATACAATCTCCAAGTGAAACTTTGCCCCTGACAGAGGGAGGCAGGAGAGCAATTCAATTAATAAGAATAGATTACCTTTTACCAAGTTAAATAAAGGCTAATAAAAATGAACACCAATGCACACAGCAGGTTTATGGTAACCACTTCACTGCAAGATAGAAACACCTGGGTGTGATATTAAAAAAGATCAAATTAAACTCTAGTGACTGCAAGAGCAGGTGACAGAGCAGCACTTTCCCTTACAACATCTTTTTACTAGCAAGTATATGCTCTCATTCTGCCTGAATCAAATTTTCAACCAGCCCTTCTTGGGAAAATTATTTCCTGCGCTTTTGCCATGTCTGTGGGAAAAGGGAAAAGAGAACCAAACCAGTTCCCAAACATAGGAACTACTTCTCAGGAGTACTTCTGATCCCACCCCAGAGCTACAGTTCCTAAATAAGGGAAAAACTTTGTTTTTGCAGGTACCATGCTGCTGCAGCCCAAGTTGTGCTGTAATAACATGTGTATAATGAACACACCAAGCCAAGTAAGGAGCCTTTTGTTTAGACTCTATGAACGGTTTGACATCTTTCATCATAGCCAGCACAAAGCCAGAATTCTTTTATTAGAAAAAGTCACAAAGATGTAGAAAACAGTAAGAACTTATATTATGTAAATGCTAACTGGGGACAAACAGCTTAATGTCTAACAACAACAGCAGGCGCCATAAATTTAGCTGCTTGGGGTGAGGGGTGTTTGCTTACTATTCCTACAAAGTCATTATTACTTCAGCCTTATTTACACACACACACAACATACACAGCTCAATGCATCCTATTCTTGTTAGTGTTGTGCAGGAAACACTTTTCCTCCTCTCATTCTCTTGAAATGAGGTTTCCCACTCTACACAACATCTGCGCAGTCTTCAAGGATAAGACGGAGACAACCGACCAAAAAGTGCAGGTCTGGGACTCCAGAAAATTCTATGGTGTGCAGAAAACCAACTCCTGAGTATGGAATTTTTTGGGTTTTTAGCAACCTCTGCTCTTAAGAATCATAGAATGTTTTAGGCTGGAAGGGACCTCCAGAGGTCATCTGCTCCAACCTCCCTACACCAGCAGGGACATCTCTACCTAGGGCAGGCTGCTCAGAGACCTATCAAGCCTGACCTTGAAGGACTCCAGGGATGGGGCCTTCACCCCCTCTCTGGTCAGCCCATTCCACTCATCTATCACCCTCATATTAAAGAACTTTTTTCTAATATCCAGTCTAAATCTCTCCTTTCCCAGCTTAAAACCATTACTCCTGGTCCTATCGTTACAAACCCTTTTAAATAGACCTTTCCCTGCCTTTACGTAGCCCCCTTCAGATACTGGAAGGTCACTATAAGGTCCCCTTGGAGCCTTCTCTTCTCCAGGCTGAACAGCCCCAACTCTCTCAGCCTGTCTTCATACGAGAGTATGAAGAGTGACCATCAAATGTACCATGATACCAGCTCCTACAGCGTGTGCCTCCACAGGCACCCACAGACTTCCCCAAGTGATCCCTACAAGAGTGGGGCCTTAACACCAACGAAAGAACCATTCCCTGCCTGCGCCTTCATTTTGTGAAATGTCTAAAATTCAATTAGTTATGCTTTCTCTCTTCTTCTACAGCCCATGCAGTTGATTTCACACTGTGACAAATGCAGCCTGGCTTTGAATTTTAGCAGCAAAAGTTGACTGCCCAAATGTGTGCAGAAAGCAAAAAAGCAAAAGTGATAAAATCAAGGCCAAGGTGAATTAATTTAAATTTTAAATGAACACTTGTAAAGCAGTTTTTTAACACTATTCACCTTGGCTTTCCTCCCAAGAAGCACCATCTTAAACAACTAGAAAAAACCCCCAACTTCATGTGTCTACTTATATATACAACATATTCTATTTCATATCATCCCATCGTGGAGAATGTTGGAGATTAAGTGGCTATTTACCTTTAAGCACAGTAGTGGGACTGTTTAATTCCAAGGTAAGATGTCCAAGACAAGTTGAGGATGAACAGTCCTTGGCACAACAGCTACTTGACCATGCAAATGTTCAAAGGACTTCACAAACAGTACATGGAAAATTGTTGCCATTGCTATGTTTGAGCATATAATTACATTTTAAAAATGGGGATTTTTGTAACAAGAAATTGTATATATAAAACAGACAACACACAAGCAGAAAACATGGTCTGTATGCCTGTATCACATAAAATCATGGCAAAATACAAGCCCTCACCTCACATCATGCTCCCATGATACAAACCCCACCTTCAGAGAATTTTTTCCACCTGTAATTCTTACAAGCTCTTTAGATCCCCATAATCTGTCCCCATATTGGGATACAAAGCACCTGAGCTTCCATGCCAGCACACTTCACATTTCCTGAGTACAAGCATCATCTTCAAATTTTGAACTAGCACATCTCCATTCATAACTGCTTATTAGGAAAAAAGAAAGAAAAAAGAAGCCCACGACTTGCCTTCCTTTCCAAGGGAAAAAAAATAATTCAATTGCAATTACAGTCCATTTACTTGTAATTGAAAACAATGGTGGGTTTGTTTTTACTTTATTGGTAACAGAAATATGGGATTCAATGCCATGCAGCAGCCAGGCAGTTTCACTTGGCTCTGAAGCAGCTGAATCATTGCAGATGTGTCCATGAGATTTCAATGCCAGTGACATCTCTACCTTAAGCAACAGCTCAATTATAACCGCATGACAATTATCTAAACCTCAAGAAAACACTACAAACAATTGGCATTCGCAGAAGAACGGGCTGGGAAGGCAGAAATTACAGCAATCACTATCCACTGATGTACGGTAAATTTGTTTAGGTTTGGGGGTTTCTGGCTGACAGAAAAACTGCAACTTAACTGATCAGGACTTCAATTTAAAAAAAAAAAAATCATCTTGAAGCTGGGAAAGAAGCAGGATATACAGGTATTACTGCATATTGAGATAATGATGTTCTATTGTTATGAATCATCATGTAGTTACTGCTGCTTCCAATGCTTGGCTTTGTTATTGCAATATAGAGTCTGATGGAAAGACTTTACCTGAAGATTTTGCTGCAAAACCACCCCGACTTCAATAGAAGTCTTTTATCCGTGAGAATTTTTTGTGTGTGAAATGATGTGTGTGGGTAGAGTGGAGGCAGCAAGAGAGGAGCAAACAGAGGGGAAGACTGGGAGCATAAAAAAGAAATCATTGTCATCTCGCTGCACTGTTCCTCCAGACCAGCACTGCTCGTCAAGCCTCACCACACAGCACCAACCTGGGACCACCACTGCAACCCATGGAGCACATCAGAGGCCAAAATTCAGGTTTTGACTGCATAGAACCATTAACTTCATAGAAGCAAAGGGATTTATAAAGTGAGGGACGAAATGTATTTATGCCACCTCTTTACTCAGTGGTGTAATGAATGGTTTAGTGTAATTAGTAAGAAACTATGCCAAATAGCACCATCCCATCCCAAGTGCGTGGAGAAGAAGGTCTGTGCCACAGGAGATGTGCCCCTGGTCCAGAACCACTCGGGCACCTGCTGGTTCCTCTGCCTGTCCCTGTGAACACATTGATGTGTCACAGACGGGGTGATTTCAGGGTTTTGATGCAGAATTCAGCAACTGCTGCTTTAAAAGCCTCTGCCACATTTTCCATGCAGGCCAAAACATCATTAAGTTCAGGGTGAAAACCTTCTACATGATGCAAATCCTCCTGAACTGCTCCTCCCAGAGACTTGTGCTGGTGGGCCAGTGATTGCTCCTGCTCTCCTGCCAGGTTCACAGGTAACAGAAGTATCCAAAGCAATACAAGGAGGATAATGCATATGGTGCATTGTGGAGAGTTGCCACCAAACATTTTTGTCCTATAGCATTCTGCCCCTTCGTGACACTTGTAACCAACCCACCAAAGAAGCCTCAGAGCAGCTGCAGGGATCAGCAGCTTTCCTGCCCAGCCGGGCTAAGCACAGAGACATCATGTAGTCTGGGGCCAAACTGTGAGCAAAGCCAAGAACACAGGTCTCAGCTCTCTCTTGACCTTCTGAAATTGTCCTGCTGGTCATGTGAGCAACTACAAACAAGTACTTTTAGACCACACTTACAAGTTTCACGATATATTTCTCCATTCACCCTTTTATCTGAGACTTAGTATTCAAAAAGGCTCTTTTGAAAATTACTTTCGTCTATTTAATTAATCTTCTGCCCATATAAAAATCTTAAAATGATTATGAACACATTCAATTTTACTTCCATTGATTTATCTCCATCTGATGGCCTATTTTATCTTTTATAAGGCCCACAATAGCAGAACTGGGTCATAATGTAGAGTAACAGCAGCAGTAATGTACATTTTGGTGAACCCTGTTATTAAACCTCTCATTCCTCTCTGCTCTGTTCAGAATGAAGCCTATTACAGCAATTGGACTTGTACTGCTTGGATAAAGCTCGGTCAATTGAACTGACTCAACCTAATTTTTACAGTCTTAATTCTGACATTCAACGCACCAAAACCAGTCCCACCAAGGGAGACCTCCTGATATAGAGCTTCTGTACAAAGGCAGACACTACCAGGGTGGCCACAGGAGTGTGATGGGAGATTTTAGGAGATATAGAGAAAGCAAGAGGAAAAGGTCACCTCAGCCATACTGGGAATGGCCAGAATTCACTCACTTTAAAATAATTCCAGAGCAGAACCTGCAGTGACGCAGGAGAGCTGAAACTGGACTTGACTTTGAGCTGAAAGTCCAAGGAACTGATTCAACTACCTAAAAGTCTTCACCACCAGAGACAAGTGCCCTTGCAAAGCTCTGCAGCACAAGAACAGTTTGGGATCACCCGACTTTGAGACTTGAGCAGAGGTGCAGGAAAGTCAGTCTGTGAAGGGCGTTATTTGGTTTGCTGTAAGTTTCTGAGTCCCAGAAGCCAAGAGCTGCAGTCTGAAATCAAGATAAAACGAGCTGTATCTACTTTGCTGCAGGCTGCTTATCAGCAGCGTGGAGACATCCCAGAGACTCATTATATACAATATACATGAGAGATGTGGAAATAGTTCCTTCCAATTTATTGTAGTATCAATGTCCTTAGGTGATAGATTCTGTCTTTGTGAATACCATTAAGAACATCGGCACATGACTCTTCTGAAGACTTTTTTCTCCAGGTGAGATCCACCTCAATTAACCCAGTGAGTACAGAGGAGATGAAGTACATAGGCTGCTATTCAGAAGTTGCCTGAATTTAATTTCAAATGGAAATTCATCACCATGGGTGAATTCACCCACTTTAGAGAGCTAATAAGAAAGTACTCAGAGCTCTTCAGCATCCTTGCACAGTAAGACCTTTAAGTGAAGTTGAAGTTTGGCATCCAACTTGATGCTTCACTGGGAGACTGTCATTCTCCAGCATCTTTCAGCGTGTATTATTTGTACTTTCAAAATATTTATGAATGCATTCATCAGCTAATAAGAATTTAAAGTGCAATATTTGAAAGTTAACCCTAGACTTAATATACTCTCCCAGTTTACATGAATTAAATGCTCAGTTGCTGCTGCTGTACCAGTGCATTTGGAATTTATGCAACGTCAATAATGGAAAATCATGGCATTGAAAAGAGGATTCCTTTCTTCTTCAGACCTTATAGATACAGCTCACTTTATAAGAAGGAAATACAGTATTTTTATAGTAACCACTAATCTGTCTCCTCTTGCTTTACAGACCAGGAACCCAAGGAAGTCTTCTTAAACCACCTATTGAGAAATACAGTTTTCCCAGCACGCAGCCACCACAGACTCCAGAGCTACCCTGGCTGGACAAGGCAGCACGTATCAAAGAACCATGTGGGGTTTTGTATGCATGAGCTTCCTCAGCTCTCCTCCTCCTTTCCTGAAAACACCACCAGAACAGCTTTTAATCCATCCTTCTCCATCTCCCCAATGTCTTGCTCTCAATCCTACGGTTGCACCTCCAGATCATCTCCCACCACCCCCAACAGTGCAGGGACCTGCAGAGCCTCCTCCCTGAATCCAAGAACAATGTCTCTTTCTGCCACTGCTTCTCAGGTCTATCGTATCACAGACAGAAAGGGAAAAGAACTTATCCCTGCTTGATTAAAATTAATGTTACCTCTGAACACCACACAGAGGTATTATTACTTAACCTAGTCTTCAAGGAAAGGGAAAATCCCATCAGCTTTATTTTGTCAATCTTTGCAAAAGTCTGTAATTCTTATTAATACCTTCTGCCCGTGGTACTTCTGGAAACTGTTAAAACTGGAACAGGTCCCCAAGTAGCATGGAATAGCCACAGTCACGGAAGATATTCTGGGAACATGGAAATACTGCATGTCCTCATTTTATCTCTAATTTATGAAATATATTCAAGACTCCCTCTCTAGAACTCAGTGAATGGAAAAAAAAAATCTTCCATTCACAATGCAGAGAGATGTGTCTCAAGACTAAAAACACTGGAGAGATTCAGTCAGAGGGGAGGCTGCTGTTTTTCTTATTTAAAATATATTTTTATATCTCTAACATTACTATATATGTGCATATTAGTATACAATATGCATATATTAGTATATTTTAAATACATTTATATAATATTTTTATATATATAACTTTACTATATATGTGTATATTAGTATGCAGTATGTATATATATAGTAGTTAGGCAAAAAGAATTCCAGCCCAGAACTTCAGCAATCCACTTCATCTGTATCAACCTATTTACAAGGTAAAAATGTACAGCTTTTGAGGCAAAACAAAGACAACTGTTCTCACCACAGCGATCACCAATTAACAAAATTACCTTTCTATAATGGCTTGCTGCCTTGTTTACCTTTCAAATCCTTAGCAGTGCTGCATTTTCAGACACATAAGAAAAATGAATGCTACAGGTGTTCCTTAAAAACTAGTAATAATGCATCACACAGAATGTAGAAATTCATGAAATAATGATGCCACAAGGGTTCACAGCAGAGTGTGAATTGTGCATGATCAATTCTAATCTACTACAGGTGTGACTGTCTCACTTATTTAATAAAAGCAAGGGAGGACTGAGAAAGTTAAGTGTGTTTTCCATTAGGATGGGAAATAGAAACTGGCATTTTATGCTGGGCTGTTTTTTGAAGTAGGGAGACAACTCTTCATCAGGTGGAACCCTCATGAAACCAAAGCAATATTGTCATTCTGACAGAAAACACCATCACTTTTTTCACAGACATAAGACAGAAAAATCAACGATCATATTTAATTTTCACACAAACTAACACATACTGAATATCTGCTGACATCATCAACTCACCAAAGTGCTTTTTTTTGTGCAATATAAATCATTAAAAGAAATGCTCTTATGATCCAAAGCTTTACTCCACGTCTCATGCATGTGCTACCTTTAAAATGTATTAAAACTTGACTAGTACTAAATCTTCCCTTTGAAATCCCATCTCTGTTTCCCACCAAAGCCCAAGCTGGCTGGTCAGGACGTGGTTTTACAACTGCCTGCCCCAGGTTGAAAGCTTCAGCTGAAACAGGTCAGCTGGTTCCAAGATCAGGGTGAATAAAACATTTGTATGCTTTGGCAACCTTTTATTTGAAGAGGTGTATCTGCATAGTTTGAAGGAACAACTGGGAATTTAACAGAGTGGGCTTTGAACATCAGATAAACCCTTCTTCTGGTCCTGTGAACCTGGAATCTCAGTTCCCACCATCAGCAAAACCTCATCTGTGTTTAACTGTTCAATATTTCATACATAACAGGTCAGGGCTCCGGGGAAAACTCAGATCACTGACATGAAAGATGGAATGAGTCAGGGCACAGCAAGAAGTCAGGCAAAGAAAGGTTAAAGGGGAGTCAGAGGTGGGGAGGACAAGGCTGTGTTGGGGGTACAAGCTGGAGACAAGAAGGGGTGGCACTGGTACAGGGGGGAGAGGCAGAAGGGATGAAATGGGCAGGGAGGTGATGGTTAAAAATTGCAGAGTCCATAAAATGGTCTCCAGGATAGACCTAATTAAGAAGCCCCTGCCAATGGAGTCCTTCCTCACCTTCATCAGTGCCTGCCTGGATGGGAGAACATAATATTTCCACTGCTGTCTGTGATTTCATTATCTTAAGTGCAGGGGCTAAATATTCACAGCTGCAAATGGACTCGGTGGGAGCTGCAATTTGGTTGTGTAAAGTGCTGTATATTGCTAAGTAGGCTGAAAAAAACCAGGTCCAGGTTATCTCAGATTGGACACCTGAAATTAATGGGTAGTTCTGACCTTAATCTCTTGTTGGTCAATTCAGTCCTACAACGTGGGGAAAAACTGGAACTCTCTTACCTCACAAGGAGTTTTAATTCTAGAAGAGAAACTCCCAGGTGCCTACAAACCAGTCAAATACTAAAATGATGAGCACTACAGAGGAGCCCAAAAGGAAATTAATAATTCTATCTTCAGAACACAGTTTGAATTATGAGCAGAAATAAGGCATAGGGGACACATTGATTAATGAAAGGAAAACAAAATATTGAATAGCCTCTCATTAACTGAGCATCCTACTTTCTGTGTGCTGAATGAGGCCAGGGTCCTGTGCAAAACTAGCATGAGACCATATAAAGGCTTTATTGTAATGCAGATGCACATAAAGATGCAAATAAAGGTTGCACAGACAATTTTAATTTGAGGATTTTTTTAAGGCTTGTGTGCTCTGTTCAGCAGCCTTTCTAATATCCTTTAATGCAGGTATTTTTGCATGTTAATTTACTGAGAAATGTATTCGGTGAATGCTGAAAGGGCTGAATCTTTCCACCAGATAAATCAATTGTCTAACTCACGAATACCAGTGTGACTGAAAAGTGTGTTTGACACACGATTTATAGATGCAATACTTTAAATATCCAGGCACACTCCAGTTCTTTCTGATCAGCTAATTCAAATCACTCTACCTATGTAGAAGCTCCTTTGAATTGCACAAGCATAAGGGCAATATTTTTACATTATATGGAAAACAAGAGCATCTATTCAATTAGGAGGAGATCCATGTTTAAAGCACATTTTGAACGTGCACAGGGTTATATCTGCCAATAAAGATACTCAACACTGACAACTTTTGAACTTGGTAATTTTCCTCTGACTATGGTCATAGTATTATACTTTTAAAATGGAAATACATTTCAAAGAACTAGCCCAGAGGTTACGGAATATATCACTAAGCTAATCATAGTAAGGTAATATCATAGGCAGTATTAAAACCCCAGTGATAATTGCCCCGGGTATTTAAAGCACCAGCAGCATTTTCTCTCCTGCAATCAGAGCAAAGCAGCTGGTGCTGGATCTGCAACACAAATGAGACGTGCAGTTTGCCCCTGAGTTATGGGCTTTATACTGAAATACCCTGACCTCTCTTCATCTAACTCGGTATAATAACTGAATATACATGTACCTTTTACTTCCCAACTGCTTGCACTTTCTTAATGGTACTTCCCATAGCATGTGCTTTAAAAAGAGCAGAAATACATCAATGGGTATCAGCAGGATAAAGACCAAGGCAAGGTGGTGCCTGCAGAGTCTCTGAGGACAGAAGTACTGTGTTTACTCACGCCAGAGCAGCCTGTCCACCTCAACCCCTACACCCCAAACTCATACACGCCAACATGCCCCAGGCCCACCTAGACAAAATGTTTCTTTCTGCCAAGGTGAGAGGCCAGATGAACCTCATTGCACTTGCTGCCTCTTCTGAGGTTCAGCCAGGACTGAGAAGTGCTGAGTTCTGGCTGGTTTGTGCCACACTTAAACCAAAAATGTAGTTACAAAACCTCCTGCATCACACCAGCCTGTTGTGTGTCCTCATGGTCCATGTGCAGTGCTTGAATAAGGTGTGTCAGGAACTATAAAAATGGGCCACTTGAGTCTGAAGAGATAAATTTCTGAGGGCTGTAACATATTATCTGTGGATCAGTCCAGAGAGAAACCCACAGCATCCACACAACAGGGGATTGCAGAATCAATGCAGTCAAATTATCCCGAGCTAAACCCTGGTAGTGCCTCAAATCACAGGCACCATCACCAGCAGGAGGGCCTGAAACAGAAACAAGTGGAGCCAAGGCACACAAACCTGTAACATCCCCAAATACCCAAGGAAGAAGCAATTACTGCTCTGAAGAGTTCTGCAAGTACACTCAGAAAACCACAGAAATCCAGAGTGCTCCTCAAGCATTTAGAAAATCACAGAAATAGTGAGTAGCACAGGATGTGTGTCCCAGATAAACAGCAATGAAAGATTTCAGGGAGTATTTGTGTCTGGAGAGCTCCTCTGGACTAGTCCAGAGGAACAAAAGAGTTAGTAAACTTATCCCAATGTACCACCCCACTGGCTAAAACCAGAGCTGTCCATCTCCCTAGAGGTGAAGGGTCTTCCCAGGCTCCCTCTCCCTTGACACCATCACCCAGCAGTAACATCTGCCCCCAAACTCTCTGACACTTGCTAAAAGCAGAGGCTGGAACTCAAAAAGGAGATTGGGAGGAATTTCTTTGTTAGTCAGAAGTGTAAGCCACTTTCATTTGGCGTCTGCTAGGAATTGAAATAAAGCAAATCTACTTACAAAACAACTGCAAAGTGCTAATGTAATGCTGTATTATCTGAAAGATGGTTATTATAATCAAGACAGCTCTGCTTTACTCTGCAATCTCCTAATGAGAGACACTGGCAAATGTTATTCCAGATTTTGTGGGGGAAAAAACCCTTCCACTACTTTTTACTTCTTTATGTATAAACCAGATTACCCAGAAATGTGACACAAACTCCAGCTTTACTGGCTCTGCTTCTTAGAAGTCCAACATGTGTCTCTTGCAAACGGGAGATGTTAAAAATATTTTAATATGATGCCATTACCAGGATTCTTCTTGTTGAGATTGAAAACTGCCTTGACTTACTGCTTCAAGAGTGATCCACAAAAGTGCTGTGTTTAAGCAGTCAGAAGCATTTGTCTCCTTAAACAAGACATTATAATCATTCCTTTTGTAGCCTACTAAAATAAGATTCCAGAAACACTCCTCTCTAAATAAGGATAAACAACATGGTGGCTTGATCACAGCACACTGCCAGAACAATCACACTTATAATCGCAGCCCTGACAGCATATTTAGCAATTACTTTGGTTTCATTTCACAATATCCTCAGGATGATGATTCTGAGGATGTTAAGGGAGGAATCAGAACTGTTTCCAGAGATACAGCCACAACTCGGCAGCACAGACTAAGGAACAAGAGAAGTCAACAGAGGTAGTTTTAAAGGAACCATATTCTTGAGCACAATCTACGTTTTCAAAATGATTGTTTGTGAGCATTTTTTCCTTAATATCTACCTGGAAGAACACAAGGCAGAAGCTGGAAGGTTTTTCACAGAATTTGTGAAATGAAGCCATAAGGCTACTACATTAGAAGCACTAATACCAGCCCATTTTCCTAATGTTTGGTTCTTATTTTTATGACATATATTTTTGCCACTAGTAAAAACTGCAGCGTCCAAAGTTCCTGTGTCTAATTTCTGCCCTTTCAAATAAAAGCTCTTTCCAGTCTGGTGACTCGATGGGAAGTTTGGAGCATGATTTTGTTAAATCAGATCAGTGCAATAGCTCTGCACTCACTAATAGTCATTTCCGAGATCAATGAAAGCAGATACACGTTGTAAAAGAATCTGGAAAGTGAAAATAGCCTGGCATCATAGTTTTCTTAAGCAAAATATTAAAATATAAGCAATGTAGTCTGAGGAACGTAATCAAAAAGAAACACCTTCTTTGACATTAGAAACGCTCTGAACTGCTGTCTATGTTGTTTCATCATTTTTTCCATTAAATCAGACACTTCTTCTAAATCAAGCCCTTGGGGAGCAAGAGACAAAAGTGATGAGAATGCAATGTGTGAATATAAAAGTGGAGCATGTGTTTTATAACTAACTCTGTTCAGAGATCAAGGGAAGTGTCACCGTTTATAGCCATCAGTAAAGAATCAATGTAATTATATTTGTAGTATCAATTCACGTCATTATTCTAATATATACACCACAAAGCCACAATTACAATTTACATCTGCATTGAGCAGTGCATTTAGCTCTTAACCTTACTGAAAAAAACACAACAAAACCCTCTTCTTTTCTTTTTCCCCCCCTACACACCCTCATTATTGCAATCTTGAAGCAAGATGCAGTTCAGCCACTCGAATTAAGCCAGAAATAACAGAGTGCAACTGGATTTCCTCTGAAACCCAGTCTGGGTTCACGAGTGAAACCAGAGAGCCAAATCTTTAAGCCTTTGAGACCTGGATGCAGTAAAAAACTTCACCTCAGAGGAAAGAGAATTCCCAGATTTAGAGCAATTCCTGCTCCTAAAAAATAAAGTAGTGCAGCAGGGTAGTTTTTTTGCCTTGCCAACCCAGCCAATGCTGGCTCATTAAGCTTTGGGAGGGCTGAATTTCAGGGGAGGTGAGACATGCTCCTCTGGTGCCCTGTTCAAAAGCCAATCTCTGCTGTGACCAACACCAAAACAAAGTGCTCTGCAAACCAAACTGTGTACAAGGAAAATAATCTGACAGCTCTTAATCCTCCCTCCACGGCTCAAGAATCTGTGAAGGTTAAAATTATAGATAGTTACACTATAATATCTTTGTGGCGTCGTTAAGGATCCATTGAGATGGAGAAGCACCAGATTGTTTCAGCCTGTCTGCACACTCACAAGCAATTTAAAAAGTTAACTTGACTTTGTAGTCAACAACAACAACAACATTTTAAAACCCCAGATATTGCAGCAGGGGATTTCCTGCTAGGAGGTGATTTTTGGTTTTAGTCCGTTCAGTCTTTATCTACAGCCAGCTTCAAACTTGAATATAAATTAAAACTCTATTTTGCACGTGAGTCTACCTCCTCTAAGAGCCCATCAACACTCATTAAGCATGCACAAAAATTAGAGATAAAAACTTTCTTACAAGCTTAGAAACCACTGCAAATCTGTGACAGATTTTACCAAATGGGAGCTCTACTTGTTCAACAGGCATCCAGCTTTCCAGCATTCAGACAAACTCCTGTGGTTTCAGAATGGAGACACTTACCTAGAAAAAAAAAAAAACACACAAAAATGTAATAAAGGACACATTAAGCAGAGCTAAAACTTCTGGGAAAGTTTTGCCTTTAAAGTTATTGGATTGCGTTGGACAAACTTTCATTATAGAATATAATTACATATCATAAATACTTTATTATAGTAAGGTTTCATTGATAAACAGATATCAAGTATTAATACAGCATTAATGCATATTTTTCAGAATAGCTAACCAATTTGAAAAAGTTCAACAAAACTGGAAATTGCTGATGCTTATCACAACTTCCAGCAGGGATTTGTTAATACTCTCAATTTAGGTTTAATCAACCCCTTGTTCACCAGCTGGTAAAACAAGCCCCAAGTCCAGGCTTTTACAAATCCATATACATTAGAAAAGCTGCTATCAAAGTACAACTTAAATATTAAAGTTCAAATTCAGGGTTCAGCTCAATTCAGCCATTTGAATTGAGCAGCTCCACCTCTGGAAGCCTTGTCCCAGCACTGAAAATCAGCAAGCTCAGAAACAGCACCCAGAGCAAAGGCTGAGAAGCATAAAACAGAAAAGAAAATTCACTGCGAAGAAGAATAGGGAAGAATCTCATAGGCAGAAAGTGTATAAAATAGTTTTAATTATCTGCCAAATCTGCTTCTTTTTGCTATCCCCTGGAAAGAGCTCCCTGGAACATCAGTCCACATGGACGTGTCATCTGCCCAAAGTATCTGGTGATTAGAGCTGGTGGAAATCTGGGAGAGGAGCTCAGCATTTGTGGCTTCCACTCACTAATCCTCCTATTCCAGACAGAATTTTAGCACAGACTTAAATCCCAGTGACTCAACTGGACTTAAACAGACATGTAAAGTTGAACACCAGCTTAAGGGTTACCTGGAAAGGAGTCTAATGGCTCATATCACCCTCATGCATTTCTCTGCCAAACAAGCTAATATTTTTAAGTTAAAAAAAAAAAAAAAAAAAAAGAAAAGAAAAAAGTCTGCAATACTATTTTTATCCTTCTAAGCCTTCGGGACAAATGCTTTACAGACCTTCTAGTCTTACCGAGTGCAATTTATAAAGATTAAAGATTAACATTTATAGAAAAATGCCTTTCCCTAATACTGTAGAGATGCCATAAAAAGTAATACTTTTCATTATAATACCACTTTATGGTACATGAGAGCTTTAGTACCCCACAGGTCTTTTCCTCCTCAGTGGCTGGAGGGGAAAGAACACAGATTGCAAAAAGTAGACGCTTCTTTCTTTCTTTCCTCCTTTTTCCAGCTCAGCAAATATATATCATTACTTCAGTCCCTTCAAGGTGAGCTTTGTTGTGGAGAGAGATAAGGCCCAAAGCAGAGGCAAGGTTTGAACAAAATTGGTCATTGTATATGCATTTTTATCCGTTTTGACAATACAGAATTTTAATGAAGGAATGCTACAAGGATTCTGCTCTGAAACAAGCAGTTTAATTCTCTCTGTAATTCAGAAAGCAAGTTTTAAGTAATGACTTTATAATTTTTAATTATCATGGAAGAATCCTTTTTATGTTCTCTTCCTCTTTATTACGCCAGTATATCGTATCAGAAGTTTAATTTTCATTTTCAACTTAGGCAATAACATTTTTCATTATTTGGCAAATAAAAAACATTACAATGAACAAATTAGAGAGGGGCGCATGCAGGAAACAGCATCATCTAGAGAATACTTGTCTCAGTTTTGCATCCAAGCAACTTTTAAAATTTTGCAGTGGTTGTAACAAGTTTATTTCAAGCCTTTATTCCCTTAACAGGACAGGTTTCCACTCTGTGCCAGTGACAACAGCCTCTACAGCCACTTCTAGACCCATCTACACATTCACCAGTTTTCATGCTGCACTACATGGATTCATCTCCACTGTATCCACTCTGTGCCTCAGCGAAAACCAACAAAGATAATCAAAAAAGAGGGAATTCAGAGTATGCCAGGGATGGCTGACTGGGCTTAGGAAGACCTTATAGTGACCTTCCAGTATCTGAAGGGGGCTACAGGAAGGCAGGGGAAGGTCTGTTCAAAAGGGTTTGTAATGATAGGACCAGGAGTAATGGTTTTAAGCTGGGAAAGGAGAGATTTAGGCTGGATACTAGAAGAAAGTTCTTTAATATGAGGGTGATAGATCAGTGGAATGGGTGGTGGAGGCCCCATCCCTGGAGTCCTTCAAGGTCAGGCTTGATAGGTCTCTGAGCAGCCTGCCCTAGGTAGAGATGTCCCTGCTGGTGTAGGGAAGTTGGACCTGATGACCTCTGGAGGTCCCTTCCAGCCTCAAACATTCTATGATTCTAAGAGTGTAGAAGTGACAGGACAGGTTTACAGCCAGGTCAGTGGGATAAATATTTGAGAAAGCTTGTTCTCATTTTGGCTACAAGAGTTGTAGGATGCCCAATACAATCTACCCTGATGCTGAAGGCAGCTGGAGCTGAGATTTGCTTTCAAAAAGTGGCTCACATTTTCTCTTCTGCATCTACCCTCTTGATAAATCCCGTGAACTCTGACAATTTCATACCCATTTGGGTGAAACTCTAGTAGACAACATACAGTAAACAGCTCTTCACCTCTGCCTATGTGGAAGTTAGAGTTTAGTACATTATGAAAAAAAAAACTCTCAGAACTAATTATCTGCAATATGTATTCTTATTTTTATACAATTTTGGCACTTGCCATCAAAATACCATGCTCATAAAAAATAGATTTGCCTCCTATACAGATGATCTATTACCACCACAGCTCATGTTATTTCCTCGGAAGAAAATGAAAAGCTCCATTTGAAACTCACTTAGCAGCTGGTTATTCTGCATTTCATACAGAAAGCAACACCCGTAAAGGTGAAAATGAATAATGATACATTCGTGAAGAAGCCACAAAAATTCAAATGCAAGATTTATCCAGAGCTTTGATACTCCAATCCTCTTAGAGAGTTTATAAAATAATGCTCTGCACACAGCGAAGAAAAATTCATTCCACCCACTGTACAAAACCAAAGGAAATTCACCTTAGAAAAGAAAAACAAATTAAACAGAATCAAGGAGGCCTAGCAGGCCTGTAATTCATTAGGAGCAGCCCTAAGGTCCCTCAGGAACAGCCTCACATACTCTGCAGAGCTAGGAAGTGTATAGAGAGAGCTGAGACTGGAATCAGCTGAAAATTTGCAAATCCAGAGAATGCTTCTGATTTAATTAATTTTAACACTTTGGTTGTCCTTGGTAGTTGTCTCCACCCTTGTTCTACACCTAGAAATTTGCCCTACTCCTATCTTCTCCTTCTGCACAGCTTATCTTCATCATCCTCACCTCCAGACTGGCCAGAACCTTCTGCACAGCCCTGTCCATGAACACCCCAGCCTTGTCCACCACACACTGACCCCATGCAGAGAAAGCCACGTCTATCTTTTATATTCCAATAACCACAACAACACAGCACCTGAGAGTGAGAGGTCCTTGTAAAGAGAGGTTATGTCTCAATGCTATTCGGCTGGTGCCAAGGCAAGACATGGCCATCAGGAGTCCTGCCCAGGCTGACAACAGCAAGCTACAGAGGGTGGCAGATGGGCTCTCTGCTCCATTAGCCTTGGCCAACCAACCCTTGACCTGCAGTGGCATCACATGATGCAAAGTCCAAGTTTTCCAGACCCCTTTCCTGGTATTTCTGTGGTGCTTCGTGGTCCTACCAAACTGCAGAGAACTGGCTCCAACATGTGTCTTACTAACACAGCCAAAACTTGATGCTCTGCATTACAACAAAAGAAAAAAAAAGGCAGAGTGGACTTGGTCTTTTTTTCCCCTCTCTGAATGGACTTCAAATCATCACCTGAAGGATGGCCAACATGGTTTTCACAGATAAAGCTCCCTGCAAAAATGACTCAGGATGTCAGAAGCGAGACAAGATGTGAAAGCAACGGCGAAAGGGTAACAGTGTCAAAAGCTGTTGTGTTTTGTAGAAAAATTTCCCCCATCTTCACAGTTTTCTGAAAAGGACTCAGGTGCCATGTTCAAGCTTTTTCTTCTTCAGTAGAGCTTGACCACAGACTCACAAACACATCCTTGTCCAGCAGAGAAGCTGCTAGGCGTGAAGTTGTATTGAGAGAAACCGCCTCAGGACGAGAAGTTGTGTGGAGCACAGCAGGCTGAGGCTGAGAACACCAACGATAAACATCTGAGCTGAGGTTACAGTCCAGCAGCAATACAAATGGTGCTGAACATCTCTCTGAAACATGCCTGCTCTATCTCAAGCTTGTCAGACTGAAAACTTGCATAAGGGTTTGTGTGCAGCATCCAAGATTACCCACGAGATGCCAGGAGCGCTCGTAGTTTAGGGTGGATTGTTAAAGCAGAAAAGCAAGTTTGACTGGCAGGGATGGGAAAGCTTTTGGAGTCCGGACACACAGAGCAGATCAGCTGCCTATGAAAGACACAATCTCCTAGTAAAGGCTCCCACTACTCCTTTATGCATGTACAATATGGAAAATATTGGTTGCATTTAATTTTTAATGCATGCCATGTTCACAGAAGTTCTTATTTTTGCTAGAAGGGAGCTCCTAGGCAATGTTGCTGCCTGAGCACCTTGAAACACACAATCTCTTTTTTAACAACTGCAATGAATTGGAGGATGCACATCAAGAAAGTGAGGCTGTTTCCAGCTGCTGGGATAAAATAGGTCAGGAGAGCAGAATACAAGGAGAACAACTCCCACTGATTGGAGTAACATCTAAAACCACTGTTTGTACCCCCTATTTTTCAAGCTGTCCTTCCATTAAAGCTCCCAGCTCAGAGAAGAAGTACAGAGCAGCGTGTGACACAGCTATAAAGGTGTTCTGGCATCTGAAGTAGGTGATAAAAGCACTGGGGGAAAGAAAAGCTTTCAGGCACCTCATTCTCAGCCAAAAGGGAATCATCCTCTGAAATGAAATGAATTAATGGGGACAAGTGTGGTTGAGGTCAAGAGGAATGATCCATATTAACTGCTCCCATGGCTGAAATGTTGTGGAGCACAATTCCAATGATGAGGACATATACAGATGTTTGGATTATACTGAAAATACATTCCTCCCAGGAAGCAAAACACAAACTAACCCATCCTCTGAAGCTGCAGGAACTTGAGGGAACACAAATAGATCTTAAACCAATCTTGTTCTAACTCCTTAAATTCCTGTTTGTAACAGTAAAGGCTTTGCAACCATTAAGAATAAAATACTTGGGGTTTGTGTCCTGAAAGATCTTCAGGCCCCAAAGGAAAACCTGTCCTAAGACAGGATAAAGTCTAAAACACAGGGGTCCCATTCGAGGGGCAATGCACTCCAGTCTCCTGAGGAAGATAATAAATGAGCTCAGGAACATGTCATTGCTTTATAAAAACTGACATTTTACATGTAACGCCTGATTAACTTACCCCTGAATTGGATAAAGACTTCTGGTCAGAAATGGGTTAGATGGACCAGAATTAGCAGTTAGGAAGAAAAACAAGGATAGGAGGGATGTGTGAAAAACTGCAGCATCATCTGGTATCAGAGCTGTGTTCTCCTCTCCAGAGAATAACAAACTACTTGACAGTTACAAGGCCATAATTTTCTACCTAGCCTACAAAAAAACTATTTCCTTTTTGCCTAAAGAAATATTAATTTTTCAACGTCCCATTTAAAAAAATAAATAAATAAGGCAAAAAAGGAAAAAGCCTCCTGTCAGTCACAAAACCCACAACAGCCTTTACCACTACACCTTGGAAGACATCCTCCCAATGAACCCACACATGTACCAGATCCCTTTGTACCACCACTGACATTCTGCAGCAGCCACTCCAACTGATCCCTCGGAGACAAATGCTACAAAACCGAGCCAGGTTATGATGGGACTTGGTATAGCAGAGCAACATAACATACAATTACTGTAACCTTGCCCTGAGGCATTTCACAGGGAGATAAAAAAAAGAATAGCCTGTATTTAAGTATTTAACAGTTTTTCTTAAGCAGGAAAAATGAAGAGGCTCATTTTCCTGTTCCCTCCAAAGCCAGCAGCATTGGGCTGTATTAATTAGATGGAGGAAAGCTGAGTGATGGATCCCTTTGGTGAAGGACAGGGTTGCTGGGCAGGAGTGAGATGCTACACACTCTATTTTCCCTCTCGAATGAGTGGAAAGAAGTCCATTGCAGCATTGCAGCAGCTCGTTAGTAAATGCAAGAGACATGAAGAGTGAAGAGAAAGCAGCCGCTCCCTTTGGCCAGCCAGCAACCACGCTCCCATCTGGAGTAACTTTGTGCAGTCTGCAGAAATTGGTTCCCTAAAGATCATTTCAAGGACCTCAAATTATCCCTGACACCATCCCCATGGCATCTGCCCCTTAATCACAGCCATACTTTGCAACACACCCAGAAACAGCCCGTGCCCGTGACAAACGGGCGGCACTTGGATCTTTATGTCAGACTCCCGAGCCCATTTCCTACCACGAAGGGGAACTGCAGCAGCCCAGGTGGCTGGAAAGACCAGGCAGAGCTTTCAGAACTGAGTCTGGAAAGAATTTGCCTCTGCTACAACAGAAAATTTTGTAGGACATAAGTATTGACACTGATGAATCTCTTACTGAAAATCTAATTTAGATGTTTCTCCTAGAAGAGCTGTGACTCCCTGTTCCCACCCAAACAGAAATGCTCAGCTGGTAAGCTCCACTGGCTAATTCTCCATTAGTACTTACTTTGATCTTGTTCAATAATATCTTCAACATCACCTTAACAGTTGAGCAACCAACCGTGAGATTGGCATTACTGCTTAAGCAAAACTCAGTGTTTATCTTATTTTTTTTAATTGGTAAAAAGGAAACTTATCTCTATGGATAAAGATCATCCTGTCTAGACAACCATCATGAAGCCTCTGCTATATACCCCTTTGCTTCACTACATGCACAGCCACATAAAAGCTTGTTTTTCAGAAGATTAGACAGATACAATAGTGTGTTCACAACTATCAGAGATTAAAGCCAAGCGAGGCTCTGGAGCACATGACTAAAGTCAGGCAGTGATGTGTTTAAAACAGCAAGTGTCTGGGTTTACTGAGATTACAACTTCATCTAGAGCCACTAGTGCCTCACTGGGACCTTTTGAACCTCAATTCCTGGAGCATACATACTTAATATGATGTATGTACACAGGAATGTATTCAGGATTCCTCCCCGTTCAACTAGTATCATGTAGAATCATGGCATCAAGAAGAGCAAGGCAAGTAATTAAGCACTTGCACTGATGATCAAGCCACTGATGATCAGCACAGGGTTGGAGCACGTAAGAAACCAACTTCAGTTTCATCTACCAAGACCCCAAAAAATGCAGATTAGATTTTGCACCTAACGAAGCTTCATTTTTGCATCTGCATGGAGCTTCAAGCCATCATCTGCTGTTAAGTAGAAATGCTTGGGAAGGATACCTCAATTCATTGGAAATCCCACCACTGGTCAGAGCAGTCAGGATTGTATTTGGTGGCCATGGCACAAACTCACCTGTGGGAATTTGTGACTGTTATTGATGCTGCAATTCAAAAGCTGACCCACAAGTGCCCACTTGGCCAGCCAAACCAAATAGAAACAGGGGAAAAAAGAAAATGAAAAGCACAAAAATCATTAAACAGAACCACCCAAACCCTCTGATCCTTAGAATTAAACTGATTCCTCCTGTTTTACAAGGAGGACCAAATTTTGAAGTTGTGCTGCTGAGACATGGGTCCCCTGAGCCCACAGGTGCCCACTTCACTGCTAAATAAACTCCTGCCAAAGTTACCACATTACAACTGAATCTTGTCAGTTTATCCCCTATAATTGAGCTGCTCTTTGGGAGTCAACTAACTGCAAAGAACCAGTCCATGAAAAAACATCTACACAGTAGTATTAATATAGGTATCTGCTATTATTTCTTAAAAACAGGACTTGCCACTGCAGAGATTGCCCCCATAGAGGAGTTAAAAGAAAATAAACTAAAACAAAAAAAGTCTTTCCTCCTTAAAGATCTGAAGATGAAGAATGCAAAACTCTGTGACACCTCATAATGCAGCACCATCCTCCTCAAGAGCTATTTTATGTAGAAATAGGCTTTGATGCAAGAGGAATTAAAAGGACAATATTAAGCAGAGAAATTAGATACTATTTCATCCTATTGTCTCAAATGGTGCCATTAGCAGCACTTAGAATAATGATAGTTCAAGATTATTTTAATTATGTTTCATGCTATTTCAGGGTACACTGATGAAGGGCAGGGATAAAGGAGAAGTTCCCTGTGGTGGGCCCAACACCCCACACCTGAGAAGTAGACCCAAACTTCTCTCACTCTGCTATTAATTCCCTGTTGACACCTCTAACCCAAGGGCTGTCAATTCCCAGCACCACAGCCAAAATTCCAAATGGATAATTAGGCTGTGCCTAAAGTGCTTATTTATTTCTGGAGTTTTAATTGGATAAATATACACATTTTCTTTTCTAGATAGTCATGAATGTTGCCGAGTGCTTTGTGGTATCTTCAGTTTACTCTGCAGTTGACTCATGCTGGTCAATTCTAACATGGTTCAGTTCTACATTGGCCAATGGTCCACAGATTACTAACAACAAAAACAGTGCAACTAAACAGAACAAAGATTCTCTCCTCCTTCAACATTAGTTCATAAAGCACTTACAAACAGAATTTTTTCCTTCAATGTTTATCCTCAAACCTAGGAGCAAATTCATTTAGAAATTTCCTGCAAAATCCCATTATAAAGTAGCCTTCAGTTTAATAAAACACTGTCATATATGATTTTTTTTTCTGATTTCACCATCATGCTCTAAAATAATGATTATTGTATCTCAAATCATCAGCTAAAACACTACAATTAATCATTTATCCTTCCACATGGACACAAAGCCTGAAGAGATGGGTTTAGACACACAGGGAGTATTCACACCTTGTACTGGGGTGGGAAGTTTAGAGGAGTGGACTGAACTCAAGCTTCCACTTAACTACTGCAGCCTCTCAATGATGAATCAGACTCCTCTGGAAACTTTATGGACTATCTAAAGAATTTGGGTTCCCAGCAGACTCCTGAACAAGACGCCTGTTTTGAGATGGTGTCAGTATCTCATGTTTTTCATTAGATTAATTGGAAAATGTGTCTAAAGCTGCTAGATCTCTTCAGGGGAAAAAACCTCATTCCTTACTATTAAATTCTACAGGTTCACAATTTTTCATGTAATCAGATAACTAAAACACTAGTTATGCATAAATATTTTTGTAACTTTGACAATTACTTTAAAATAGGAAATAAAACGTTCAACTTGACTGCAGGCTTATTTTCCTATTCATAACACACTGAATATCATAGGAAATCAAAAACTGATCCTTTGTGCAGTCACAGTTTCATACTCACAATTAAACAGCAGATTTTGATGTACAGTAAGCACATCAGACAGGCAATTAATTGCCTTTATACCATAGAGTACTCTTATAAATGTCTGTACCAAGAAAACTGAAATAGTTTCTACTGAGCATTACTAAACCCATCAGAAACACAACAGAGCAGAGCATTTCCACCGTCCCTCTCTCCCCCCAACTATCCTGCTGAGAACATATTTAGCCTGCGATGGATAAAAACCATAAATGTTGAATCATCATCACATTCTGGATGATCTTCTCTTAACCTAATCAGCCTAAACCAGGACCAGTGCTGCTGAAAAGCCTGTGCTAATGTAGCAGAGGCATCACCATGCGCATCAGGTGCGGATAACAGAGCTCTGAGGCACATCATCCTACAGGAAATGAAGCGTCGGTGATGAGCATCAGTTTCTCATTTTAAATATTAAAAGAGGCCACGGAACTTTGCCCTTTCTAACTGGGACTGAACAGGCAATTTGAAAGGTTAATTAAATGACTGACAGGTAAAGGGGACACGGCGCAGTATCTGTAGAGGAAGGTCCATCCGTGGAAGGAGGTGGCTTGAAGTCTGCAGGCAACACCAAGAGCAGGACCAAAGGCCACATCAGCATAAGGACACGCAGGAAAGTTGAGGCACAGCAACTAATGGTGTGCAGTCAACGTGCACAAGTCGCAGCACATTAAACCCCAGTATGAACAAACACTCCCACGAGAGAGCACAGTCATCCCCCTGGGTTTTAGCTGGAAAGCTGTTTTCCTGCTGAATGTCAACATCCACACACCATTTAATGTGCTTTAACTTGGGCTTCACACCCACCACGGAGAAACTTTCTGGAACTTCTGAAAGCAAACAAGGCTGGTGGTTTACAGCACACATCTCACAACTGGCTTTGTTTACTCCACATCTGAGCTTCTCCTTACATGGATTATTTAGTTGTCAAGGTATTGCTGGGCAATATTGCTGGGCACATACCCAGATATGATGGAAAGCAATTTGGCCCCACCAATTCTCTCTTCTCTCTGGCTTTCTGATGCTCAGTCTTCACAAGCATTAGTTTGAGAAATTAAAGAAAATAGCAGGATTTTTGTGTTTTATCTGACTTGGACACAAGAGTGGTGGACAGCAGCACAGCTGAAGTCATGAACGTTGGACAAACTTCTTGATGTCTGCACCTTTGTCCCCATAAAATTCAGAAGGACCCTAAGCACTGATGCCAAAGGTATCAGCACATCACCCATGCAGTGCTTGACTCTGAACATCCCCATCAGCAGTATGAGAAAGATGCCTGCACCACAGGTCACCCGGGTCCATCACCATTGGTAGAAGTGGAATTGAATTTAAAAACCAGGCACTTTTGATATTCAGAACTTAAATTTTCAACAGAATTTATGTGCATGCATATACAAAACCCTCCTCTTATTGTATCTCCATATGTTTCACTGACTGATGTATAAACACCCACATGAACTTTTGTTAGATTTCTGCCTCACACACTTTTATATCAACTACCAATTGTGTAAGATTCAAGCTAGTGTCTTTTTTTCTTCCCTCTTTTCTCTGATTATTTTCTCTTTTTTTAAAGCAAGCTGGTCAAGAAACTGAAATGCACACAAAGACAACAGATTTTTCATTCTAGTCATTCATTAGGAAAAAAGAAATGCATACATTTATTGAAAGCCTGGATTCCTACTGTAGCATCTTGAAGTGCTCAGTAATTCCATAAAAACTTTGCAGGTGAGAAATATAACCTGCCATACAGCTACTAAGGCTTTCCTCTATTCTAACACAGGCCACGGGAGCAGCTCTTTGAAATAGTAAACAAAAAGTGCTCAAGGCATTAAAAAAAATTATATTTTGAAGAAGAAAAAAGCGAAGAATTAAATGTTGGAAGCAATCATAATTATGTTTTAAAGAGAAGTTTTGATTGCTTAACCTCAGTCACCTAGGGCATAACAATTACCAAATTCATAACTCTTCCCCATCAGATGGTAAATGGAAAAGTCTTAATAATCTGAAAAATATTGCGGTATCTTTCTCTATTTGGGGTGAATCAATGATATTTATAGCTCCAGAGGTATTGAATTTCTTTTGTATCAAAGAACACCAATAATAATGTACAATTCCATTATGGAAGTGCATCTCAAGAAAGTCAGCACTGCCTAAGATTACAAAAAAAAAAGGAGAAAGTCAAAACTGTGATGCCAAGCAAACATGCCAATCTTCTCCCACCACATGGAACAATCGAATAATCTCAGGTGTTTGTAGCTCAACATATAAAAATGGGATGAAATATGGGAACTAGTGACTATCAAGACATTATGTAGTTTGACAGGAAAACTTTACAGCCTACCTCCACCAAAAAAAGTATTCTGAGCAAATCAGAGTTGCTTAAAAATATATATATATATATATATGCGTATAAAAGAAATGAACAGAAGACAGCAGAGAGTTTGCATTGATTCTGCAATCCCAAGTAATCGAGATCCAGGCATTCCCTAGGAGCCAAAAGGACTGGCAAAGAAAGATGAAGGTGTCTGTGTAGTAACTCCACAGACCTTCAGAAAAACTATTTTTTTGCCAGCAAGGAGAGTTCTTCATTCTCTGGTTGCTCCCCGGCTTTATTCTCCCACCTATGAAGAGTGTCCTCAGGCATCATCCAACAGTTACAGACAAGCCTATGGGAGTCATTAAAGTAATTAGAACTGCTTGAATGTCAGCTGAAGTTGATGCCATGGAGGACAACACATCCCTACCCTACTGTTAATATGAGATGTTAATTTTGAGAAATCTTTTCTTTTGTGTTCTGCTTTCCACATTAACTATTTAAAGCTGAACCCAAGAGAAAAGACCTACAAAGGTCTCAGCAAGCAGGATATCAAAATGGGCTTGGTTACCATGACATTGATGTCTAAGTGCTTGTAACTTTAAAGGACTTAGCATCTTCTTTTGCAGGACTTTTAAATACTTAGTAAGGCAGTCACTGACTCAAATAATGGGAATCTAAACACGTGAGAAGTTAGACTTAGCTTCCTCCTCTTGAAAATCAGCATCTAACTTGATTCCTGTTTTGAAGGATGAAAATATCATCTTAGCTGAAGGTTATCACAGGCACAACACAAATACCAGATGGTGCTAAGATCAAGCTCAGCACCTAAGTTTGACATCACCCCAGGACTGGGAACTCCCCTCCATCCTGGGGCACCATGTGCCACCACAGAATCCATCACAGCTGCTGCTCAGCTTGGAGACAACCAAGGCAAGAGTTATGTCAAGAGTCATAATAAAGAAATTTCATATTTAGATGAACAACAGATATTTGGGCACAGCAAAAGGTGCTGCTTACCCTACCAATAACAACCAAAAATGTATGCAGGTGCACTCCACATACCCAAGGAGACAGGGCTCTTGCCTGAGATTTTCCAGGTCAAAGCACAAAGCAAGTATATGAAAGAGAATTGAACATAACAAATCACTACTTGATGAGCTGCAAGTAGCATTGCTGGCCTTCTAGAATAATAACTGATTATTGTGAAATTGTGAGAAGTCATTACACTGTACAGGAAAAAAGATCCTGGATATTAGAAAGGGCTAACGCCTAAATCTACGCGCAATATGAATTCATTTTGTTTCTCTTTATACTTTGCTATTCTTAGACAGATAACGGCTTCATGAGACCTGATTTATTGTCCATATGTATCAAAATAGGAATGTGCTCTTACTTTTCAAAGCATTAAATGAGATTTACTCCACAGTACCTTCATTCTGACTTACCGAAGCAGGATTTTCCATGCCCGGCACTGCTCCCACAATAGAAAATCTTCTCCAAGAAATGCAGAGCTTAGTGAAAAAGTTACTATTACTAGTGTCGTTATACTTAATATTGACAGCCCAGGCCATCAAACATAACTAGTCTATGACCAGAACTGTCTGGAGGAAATAATGGATTAAAGAAGTGGAACCAGCAAAGTACAGCTAAAAAAATGCAAGTGCTGTCCTCAGTCCTCCTGAGCACTCTCAGCATCCCATGGGCCCTGCAGCCAAGGCTGTCCCCGTCCAGTGACAGGGCAGGAGGTGATGGGCACAAGCTGAAATAAAGGAAATTCCATTTAAACATAAGAAGGAACTACATGATCTCCACAGGTAGCTTCCAGCCTCAACTACTCCACAGTTCTGTGACCTCCAATGTGTCTGCTACTCACACATATGAGTATTACTAGCACAATATTTAATAATTATATCCTTAGTTATGTATAGATTTGGAATGCAGTTTAAGAGACTGATAAAACATCCGAGATTTTAATAGCTCATCACAGTGACAGTCTGGTCAATACAATCCCTGATTCACTACTCATATTGCTTTCTTCTGGTCTCACAAAATAAATCATGCCAAAATAACATGGAAGTGTTTTATACCTTTTTAACTGCTATATATATATAAAAGTTATTTCACATTTCTGTGAAAGTAAGACTATATATCCCTTTTTACAAAAATAGGGGAAACTCACAGACAGCTTATAAAGTGGTTTTCACAAAGCTACATATAGCCAGGATTAGCTGGCATCACATTAACAAAAAAGTAAGAAAACCTATAATAACAATAGGAAAACCTCTACACAGCACAAATTCGTGAAACACCTTCCTAGCTTTAGCCACTCTTCCAACAATTTACTCAGAGCTGAAGGGAAAATTCAGGTTATTTTTGCATGCATGTACAGTCTGGACCCGTTGTCTGCATTTCATGTCAGGTGCTGTTCTGTATCTATTTGCTACTTGTTTCACTGTTCCATAAAGTTCTGCAATATTAAATTACATGCAAATAGCTAGGAAATTATGCAGTTGGAAGTAGGAACAAGCTGTGTCCATCACTTCAAATACGTGCAGTCATGAAGAGATGCTGCTCTATGCAAGCAGCACTTCAGTTCTGATTTCCTCCTGTTTAGAGGACTCAGGGAGGAATCAGTTCCCCCTGCAAGACACTTGCAATGACAGCTGAACATCTTGACCCTGTGCTGCTTATGATCAAAGCTTCCTTTTCACCAAATCCCCCCTCTGGCAATCGCATGTTTTGCCTATTACAACAGGACCAAGCAATGTTTAATTTTATCCAACTACCTTCTCACTAATATTATTTTAAAGAGTTTACATAATAATGAATGGACTATTCAATATGTGCTCAATAATGGCTCACGCAGCCTCTGACAGTGGGGTCATCACATCCATTTGATAAGTTTCATGGGAATCTGTAACATTCCCCGAACTGTCTCCAAAGAACAGGTTGCAGGGGAATGAGGTCTTCCTGAGGAGCATATTACAAAGGCAGCTTTTATGATACACATTAATGGAGGTCAGAGGCAAGGCTACTGTTCTCATTTATGAAGGGAAAACACTAGATCATAATGATGGCATGAGAATGGTGAAAATAATAAAGTCATTCCCCTGGTTCAGGCAAGATTAGCACATTTTGCCCAGTTAAGTCCTTTTCACTACAAAGCACTGCCTAAAGGTGCCTTTATGGATAGATTTGCAGTGTAGAGCTGGGCTCGTGTGTAGCATCAATCACAGCTGGTGACTTTCTACCCAAAAGTTACGAGGAACAGATACCCCAATTCAGAGCAGAAAAATCGATTCAATGTCCATGGCACCTGATTGAGAAGATGTGGCTCTTCAGATGAGAGCAAACAACTCCAAAAGTAGATCAAAGCCTAAACAACAGTAGGTTTAATTCCGAGCTTATATGAGGAGATTTTATATCATTCTCACACGCACAGTGACAGCTCAAGTTTCTTTTTGAGCTTGTAGATACAAGCACTGACCCATGCCTTTGAGGCCACGTTAACCACTGTTAAGTGCATACTTGTAACTCATACAATCCTTTGCTAAATTACTTTAAGATAAGAGAAGCAAAGAAATAGCCACGTAGAATCAAACGTGATTGCTTCCTATTAAATGGCTGTCAGTTCCACCAGATCTGCACCAACCTTGGATCAAAGGCAGTCACACTTGGACACTTTTCCTTTAATAGCAACATTCATGCCTGGGCAGCACTGGAAATCTTTAGCTTTGTTCCAATTCTATCTCCATACTGTATATTGTACTTAGTGTCTCTGCCTTTGTACCTTTGCTCAGTTTTGAATAAATACTTGTGTTGGTAGAGAAGTACAATCATCTTGGTGTAGAACAGCTACTCCCTTACAACACATCAAGCCCAAACTTGTTGTCATTTAAGTTTGGGAAGAAAGAATGCAGACATGCACAATATCTACAAAGCCTCCTGTAAAAATTCACCATTCTTAACGAGCTGTGCACAGACCTATTCCCAATGCTCCCCTAGTTCAGAAGTCCTGCTTCAAATCAGCCAGAAGAACCAGTAAAAGAGTCAGATCTTAAATTCAGAGCATGACTCTGCTGCAGCAGCTTAAAGTTGTGTTCTACTGTAAGGTTTAGGCATTATGGTGAAAGTAAAGAGGTCAAACCCACTGCCTTATCCTAAAGCAGTGCAGCTAGCAATAAGCAGCTGAAAACTCTTCTTGAAGAAAAAGGAAAATCATTGTCCTAATTTAGAAGGGTCCTCAAACCAGCAGAGATACCTGCCAGCACTCTGATCCCAGTTGTACCAGATAAGAGGGTAAGAGAACACCCCCATATATTCCATGCATATACATTAACTTTTATCTGAAGGTATTCAAATTTGGAGGTTAGGATGCTGGGCTTTCTCATTTAAACAAGACAGAAAAAAGCCTGTCCCCTGAATATTCTTCTTGGGCATTCAGTGCCATGCTCGGCGAGAGAACGCCCACTCTGCTCCCTCTGCAGGCACCCCTGCGTTGGCTGGGGCTGTGATCAAAGTTTCTCTTGGCTTTCAGTGGGGATTTGCAAGCATAACCTTTAGATATAAGAGAGTGTTAAAGAAACAAAAAAAAAATTCATCCAAACCCCTTGTGTTTTGAAGACCTACAGTAACTCCAAAGACTTGCCTAATACATATACCAGATTCTACATCTGCAGGCTTTAGCTTATTAAATAGGGAAAAATGTAAAAATGCAGGACCTGGATGAAAGTATCACTCTCTTCTGCTGTATTCCCAGGGTTTTGAAGTAGGGGACTTTGTTCTTAGCAAAACTACTTTGGTAACAACTTTGGGTGAAAATCTGCGTCATGAAACTACCTGACCTAGTTTGGTTCCACTGTCCAGTTCTGCTCTAGAGAGTTTCCTGATTAAACTCAAAGTTGTTCCATACTTCTTTTGATGGTTGAGGCATTCAAATTAGCTATCAGATCCTTAGCAAAGTTGGTATGAACATTTTGCAGGTCTTGTGCTAACGCAGACTAGTAGATATATCAAGAACTATAGTTTCTAGCATCACACAAACCAATTAACCTTTGCCAGCATTATGCACTACAGAGAACTAAATATAATAAAACATCTTAAAAGTATTGCTTGATTCATACTGAGTGGTTGCTCAGAGGTAATTATGAACAGATATACACTGAATCACAGCATGTTATGATGTTGTTGCTCTATAAGCTTCAAATTTGACTCCTTCAGCTCTGCAAAACTGTACCCAAGCCCTGGCACTTGCTTCTCTTAGGTTAGCTAATTCTTCTGCAGGCAAAGCTGGAAAAGAAGCACACAGGGCACGTGGAGCTTCAAAGAAATAAAACTGTATCTTATACAATTGTTCACTTCTACACCGAGCATATATTTATTTGTATTCCAAACGTGCTGCATTTTTGGGTTAACAAAGCATGTGTATCTCTAGCCTTTCAGAAACTGGAAAGAAAGGTGGATAGATGGATGGAAAAGATGCATTTTTAACACACACCCCTGCCAATATCTGAGTATGTACAAAAGCAAAGATGCCCAGGCAAGACTGCATTCATGGGATTCTCTACGTAAGAAAGACACACCTGGCAATACCAGATAAAATGTCTTATTAGCATCGGTATGAGAACACTGTACTAATAAAAAATGTGCAACCTACTTAATACCCAAAAGATGAACACTATCAACCTTTAAAGCTTTCTCTTTCTGAAAACCTGAAAAATCTATCTTTAGAAAATATTGAATTCTATTAAGGCCACTCAAGCATGTTCAAACACTGGGCTAACAGCTCCCAAAGACCAGGAGGTACACGCTTGGTATAGCTGATCACATACCCCCTACAGCAGTTACATATGCAGGCAGAAGACACATGAGCCTGACCAACCAAGTGGGTATTTGAGCCAAGAGTTCATTAAAAAAACCCAAAGTATATATGCTCACAAATTTCACCAGTAACATCTTCACACAACCTAGGACAGGCTTGCCAAAGAGAGTATCTGATTTCCTCCCTTTAACAAGTGGCTAAATCACAGGGATATTTTAGCATCTTACTAAAGGTCTATTAACCACGTCACTGTTCTTCACCAAAAAATGTTTTTCAATATGCATCACCTCTGAGGGAAAAACCCAAAGCACTATATGTATGAATTCAATATTAAATTGCAGAAAGCTGATTTGAATTTTAAGATTGGATCCAAACCATGCCCTGTATGCAGAGCTATACGTAGCACTAACTGCCATCAATTATACGGACACTGAATGTCAGGTGGAGAAACACCCAGTGGGTAAATGGCATTTTTGGATGTGTATATTTTTCCAAACAGCCTTTTCATTTCAATTGTCAAAGGGATTATTTTGTTATGATCTGTTTCCTTGGTGCTTATCAGCGATGAAGTCAAATTCCAATAATCAAGAGTATTCAGCTTCCTCCTCTCCCCCAAAAAAAAATTTGAGGGGGGAGGCTTCCAGCTGACCACCCAGGAGTATCTAATCTAACGGGAAAAGGTGAATCCTACATGACATGCATTTTTTGGTTGGGTTGATGGGAAGCCTGAGGGTGCCAGAAAGGCAGACCAAAATCCTGAACAACCCGATAAAGTGAAAAAAGCAACATCTGCCCATGGAAAGATAGGAAAAGCAGGGTCTAATACAGACTGACACATCATAACTAGTGTTTATGTATATTGCCAAAACCATTGCCCTCTGAAATTCCTAAGTAAATTTCAGATTTCGTCTCTTAATCACTTCAGCATTCTGCTCTTGTCCAAATCTCTTGTCAAAAGGCATTACCATGACTTAAAAACTTTAAGTTCAGAGGAATGCTAGAGAAACTTAAACAACGTCTATGAAACATGGCACTTCTCATCTTAATTTTAAAGCAGATTCCACTTTCATGATATGAGGCACTAGGTTCTGAGCTCTCAAAATTTACACCACCTCCCAGGGCCGGAATAAGAAAGCATGTTGAATAATTCCTCTCTTATCACCTACTAGTGAAGTGTAAAGCAAATCCACTGCTGTTCAATAAAATTCCTCCTTGAAATGGCAACTCTCTCAGTTACTCTTTCTGTCTCGGTGGCATTGAGTATTCCAGGTCACTGCACAGGTTAAGTGAACAACCTCACAAATGCAGAAATAACACAAACTGAGACGGTTCCAATTTCCCCACAGTGGCACTTTAAGAAAGAAAATAATCAGATTTACCATCCCCTTCCAGATCCGCACCCCCTGTCTTTTATTTATTTCAGATTTTGGTACTTATGGCCTCCTTAATACAACTGGCTCTCCCTTGAGCACTCACTTCGTAGCCAACTGTTCTCCTCCCCAGCATCCCCACTCTCTCCAAGCCCTCCTGTAGGAAAGTGTCTTCTCTCAGAGCCACCCTGATCTCATCACTCTGTGGTTAAAGCTCTCACTGATGCTGGATTTGCTGAGTTCCAACACTCAATATGGGTTTGGGGTTTTTTCCCCCCCAACACACTTTTTTTCCCCTCTGTACTCTAAGTAGTTCATTAACCCCACATAACTGCCAATTAAGAGATTTTCTCCACGAGAAGGAACACTCTCTCAATGAAACCCATTTAATTACAGAAAAATGCAGAGCTTAAATGTAACAACCTCCTCTCCTGTTAATTCATCTGTGGTGAATTTTGCACGCTCTATTTTATCCTCTGGTTACGACAAAGAAATGCTGGAAAATACTACTTTTTCTTTTTTTTTTATTTCAAAGTTCCTGCAAGTTGTGTGAATCCTGGCGGTTTCAATCCTTTGGGGATTATTCCCACTGAGATCAGAAAGCACAACTTTGGGAACTGCCACAGATGTTTATTCTAAGAGCATCCGTGGGTCCCACGAACTAGCTGAGCGCTCACAAATACTTCAGATTTTTCCCCCAGACACATTCTTGTAGAAAAGTTATATTCCATTTACGGGAGGATCATGAGACTAGGATACTTGCCTAGGTTCTAAATCTAGCTCATCCCCTTGTAGGAGGCAAACACTTCATTACCCTGTTCCCAAACTCCAAAGAGACAAAATCCCACAGTCCTAAAGAGACTTTTCCTCCCAATCAACAGATCTTCAAGGGATCAAGCAGAAGATGCAGGGGGAAAAAAAAAAAAAAAAAAAAATTATCAAAAAGGGTGCAAAACTATTATTATCATGTTTTAGACAACTTTATCTGACATAATTTGACCAGATGTAAAAGCAGAAAGCTAGTTTGGACCCAAGGGCATGTTCACAACACTAGAAAAGCCACCAGCTTCTCAGGTTTGCTTTCTGAGTCTGATTCTCAGCTGGCATAAATTGATAATACTGCTCTGAGGTAGTTCTTTTTATCTCTGTCTTGCTTTCTGCGGAGTGTTCCCAGCATAAGGCATGCTGATCATGGGGGTTTCTACATGAAGAGTGAGCATCCAATTGATGGCATAAGCAGAGTAATTAAAGCTCATCTTTAGAACTATGAACTCGGGAAAGAAATGTAAGCAGATCAACAGTTATCAAAATACAGCTTCTAATAAAGAGATGATGCAATTTGAATGCATTTATTCAGAGGCAGCAGGGTTTGTTACTGTACCTTTCACTGCATGAAGCAGGGATGAAGAACAGAAATCATGCAGTTTAATAAACAGTATTAGGCATAATAACCTTCCTGCCAGGTAATGCATGGAAAACACACGTCCTGCTATTAGCCTGGCTGCTCATCTCCACAATTCTCCAGCTTCCAGCGTCCATCTGCTGTGAACTGTTTCTCGTGCAATGACTCTTCCTCACTGCTGCCACATCTGCCAGCAGGGGAGGGAGATTCAAAGTGGTGCCTCTCGCTGAGAGCCGAGGAGACAGAGCTGAACACACCTGCCCAGCGTGGTCCCTGTCAGACAGAGCCCAAAGTAGCTCCTCAACTCCAGCTTCCCACCGAGCAATGCAACACACACATCACCAGGTGGCTCTATTATGTAGCAGTCCCTACCAAAGAGATCCCAGCCTTACATAAGCCCTGGCTTCCACAGAGTGCAACCCTGCAGAATTATTTGAATAAAAATGCCCCGTTTCCCACAGAGACTGTACCCTGTGGCTTACACCTTGTTGGTGACAAAAGGAAAGACCTGGAGGTGCTGTTAACCTCTGGAGAGATGTGAGAAAGGCTCAGCTGAAGATAGGAAAGTGAATGGTGGCACTGCCTAACTGTTTAGGGCAGAATTCATTATGGTCACCAGCATATAAACCCTGCCTTCAAGAAATACATTTAGGGCATTTTCGTTTCCAGAGCCTGCAGTGGGATAATTGAGATAAGAACTGACCCCATCCACGGTTTGAAGGAGAGCATCCTGCATTAAACCAAAACAATTAGTCATACAATGTCTTCCCAGTCATTTTATTGGCAATTGAAGCAATTTCTTTCATGTTTTGGTAATCACATTTTAGCTCAATACGTGCGCATAAAGACAACAATTCTCACTGTATATTACAAATTTAACTACCCTGAGCTTGGAGCTTCTGCAAAATTATAAATGCACATAAAACAAAGTTCCTATTCTTGCATCCCAATTAAAAAGGAACATATTTTCAAGTACCTTATCTCTCTCCTGTGGACCCAGTCACTAAAATTTGCAGCAAAAGCAATTGGATTTACACCCCCAGACTACTTAGGGATGAGTAGGGAAGTACAAATGCAGCCATCACACGACTTCACAATTGGCACCACTACTAACAATTTACTTTACCTATTGAAGTTAATGTGATCACTGTCACTGCACAAAGCTGAATCTATGCAAGTCCCTATTTGGACAGGACTTTGTCAACAGTTGCCAAAGTAGCTGCCATAGTTGATGTCCAGAAATTCTGAAAGGACAGGATCATGCACAGCTAAGTATTTTTTCAAGCTGTAAAAGACCAACTCCATACGTAAGAAAAACCCCCCCTGGGTATTTTCAGATGTACTACATCCAAGTCACTTGGCACACATTAATAAGGTAAGCCAATTCCCAACAATCAGTAGGCACACTGGCAGAAGCCACTCTAACTATAAAGGAAACCTCCAAGGGCCAGAGATTGAATTCTATTTGCCTTAGGTCACAAGATCTACCTTTGTCCCTGGTGAACACTTGTGTACATCATAAAGCCATTGCTCACTTCAGCAGAACTGGCAGCCAGAGGAGAAGTCTTCAACACTGGAATACCAGAGGGATTATCACTTGGAAGTGAGGTGCTTTAGCTCAGTTACACTATGGAAGCTTCTCCCTCAACTGCATCTGCCTGTAGCCAGATTGTACAAACCTGATGCATCACATGGGCATCCAGGAATTGCACCAGTATGTAACCAGAAAACACCAAACATTAACCTATTATTCCACCCACTTTTACATTAGACTCTTCTCAGAGTAAAACCTGAGATGTATCTCACTGGAAGGTCAGGTACCCAAGTGAGCTTCTTGGGTTACTACCCAAGTCAGAATCTCACCCTAGATGTGCAAGATGTAAATCACTAATATTCTCTCATGTTAAGTGACGTTTTATTTACATTGCATATTTTAACACACTCAATTTGTTTTTTTATCTAGGTTGCTTGTATATCTTGATTTCTTTGTGGTATTTAGTTGTTTATTGTAGACTGACATGGTTAACTCTCAACGTTTCATTTGTGTATCTTCATTTCCCAGCTTAATGTATTGAATTCGATGGACGTTTGCATATATACATACATTTCCATATACAGAAGATAAAATCTGAACACTCAATGCAGATGTCAATGTACTAACACAAGAATTAGCATCACAGCAGCAAAACAACTGCCAGAAGAAAACCACCGTATTAAAATCTGCACCAGCACTGCCCAGACAAGATCCAACGCTTGCAGGTTTGTGGGTATCAGATAATTCAGAACATGCATTATGACAGAAGTCCTTGTTTTTGCATACAAATGTTTCCACCAGAAAAATGCATCTGTAGGTAAGAATCAGATGTGAATTTTGATGCACACGCTTCGTAAGAATAAAACCTGAAAATGCGCCATGCCTGTTCTGCCCTGTAACACCTGTTAATGCTCCCTTCTCAGCACTTAGGAAAAAATCAAGCCCAGAGAAATAACTGATGATTTCCAAACCTTCACTTGAATAGAAAATACCATTGCCTCAATTTTGCACTATAGTTTCTTGGATTTTTTTTCTTCAACAATAGGAAAAGTATAATGATCCTACCATTGAAGAGCCCTTGTAATAACTTTTACAGCTCAGAAAGCACCTCAAGCTCAAGCTGGCATTTAGACATCATCAGAAGCTGTTTGCAGTCCCTCCAAGAGATTCTTTAAATATTTTTCTTTGTATGCAAAGACGTGAAAAGAAACCAGGATCTACCTGAAGAAATCACTATGAGTATTAGCACAAATACCCACAGCGCATGAATCTACAGTTTCCACCTGCTCATTTATTAATCTCTACTCCATCATTTCAGTCAATGCTCCAATTAAATCACCCCCTTGATTGTCTATGCTGAATAATGGCTAGAGCCTCTGGTAGGGATTTGATCACAGGTTTCTGTGTCACCTCTGCTGCACCTTTACTCCAGACAATAAGCTACAAAGGGTTAAATGCTGCCTATACCCTAAACAGTTCTGGTTCACTTTGCCTTTATGCCCCCAAACCACCCAATGTTAAGAAAATGAACCTTAAAAAATTGTCATACTTTGCTCTCTCTGTGACATCCCAGGAAAACCATCTCAGGCTGTGCTGTGGCCAAAGTTTAACTGAATTATGAACCTGTAAAACTAGTAACACTGGCTATGGTTTGACCATGGGAGCTGTTCAGTACATGCCAGCAAGGCTGGGTGCTTCAGCTAAAGAAATGGGGTCTGTATCTCCATTTATAACACCACAAGCATGCCTCCTCCTCCTGCTCATAGCCCTAGCAGAGTCTCTGCTGGGCATCTCCTACGGTCAAGGAAACATTCCTTTTTTTTGGAGTCTCACCCACAGAGGAGTGAGAGGGATTTTTTTGCATAAAAAAAAGCAAGCCTGAAATTATGGTTTAAGAAATACAATTCACACTGCCTAGTTCAGGAAAACAAAGCTTAGGCCAAGCAATTTAAAAGCAAACAATAAAGGACAGAACATTTTTTACATAAAGAGCTGTTCACGTTCTGCAGCAAAACGTAATGGGGGAGAAGAAAGGAAGCAGAAAATGGTCCTTGTCAAAGTAGATTGTCCTGTATAATGAGGCTAAAGTGAAAACTTGAATAATAGGATATTAAAAGCTTTAATTATTTCTTTTTCTTCCAGTCTGATGGCATCTACCTGTAGCCTTCAAAGACGACCATTGTTAAACCCATCCTTCCCTCTCCTCCTGGGTGGAAATCCCAGCTCCCTGCCACTGTCCACACTAAGGCCACTCACTCCTACAGCATCATAAGCCACCAACACTCCACTGCAATAAAGCAATCAATCCATCCATCAGCACACACACCCCCACCCCCAACTTCTCCTCTTAAGCCATTAGTGACAATGACTCCACGTGTCACATCCACAGCAAAAACCAAACTACCAGGGATCAGGATATTTCTACGTGAGCTCAACAGCTTCTAGGACAAATCATCTTCTCTCCCCTGCACTTGTCTAAAATAAGAGTCAAAGTTTGTGTTGCCCAATAATTTTACCATGGGGCAGGAAAGCTGTTCCAGATGCTCCAGTGTTCTAACACAAACTATTCTCATGCAACAATATTTTCCTCCTATGACTTTGCTGTTGGGTTTATTATTTTTATTTTCAGTTTGCAGTTCGTTCTCAGGACATGCATGTTCTCTTTGAATAACAAATTAGAAATGAAAATCTTCTGTTAGCAGCAGCAATCACAGCACATTCCTTTAAAAAAAGAGCCTTTAACAATACCTGTGATTAAATCAATTTGGTTTGCCCTTTTTAAAATACTTCTGCATCTCTCAGAACACATACTGCATACATCTATTTCCAAACCAACGTAGAAAACACAAACAAAAATAAAATGACATTATACATTTCAAGAGATTAGACATGAAAGAAGCATATGTAATTAACTGTACCTAGCTGGACAGTAAATGGCAAATAACTCCATCCTGCCTTTGTGCGTAGAACTCTTGATTTCCTATTTTGTGTAATCTCTTATAAGAAATAAGAGAATATTCATGAAAACAAATAACATTGCTGCTGTGCCAGAACACAGGGCTGCCTACTGAAACCCCTCCTAGGGAAACAATTAAAAAAAACCATCTATTTAATCCACCCAGGATACACAAAATATTCTGAATCGTGCTTAACTGTAGCAACAGATAGGTTTTTAAGCCTTAAAAGTAAACTCTGTAGCTGTGGTTTAGAGACAGAAAAGTAAAGGAGGTAAAACAGGAGGCAAGTGGACAGGACTATTAAAAGCAAAAAAGTGAAAATTATGAATATGCTGCATTTCTCCCCTTGCACCCACAATTTTTTATTTTTCTCCCAGAAACTAGTTTATGAAACTATTCAAACATATTCTTAAAGTTAGTAAGATCTGGACTCATCCTTCAGCTTCTCGATGAGTATCAGTGGGAATAAAGCAGCATCATTTTTCTATGGCAAAACTTAGCTATGTAACTTTGTTCTTTTACCACCACTATGATCATTATTCCTCAGTTCCAAGCCCAGTGCTGGAAGCACAGTGCTCCCATACATTTTTAACCAATGCACTTGGTATTTTTCAGGCTTTCTTTCATGTTTAACGTTGAATTTGGTAACTAACAGTAGAGAATCAAAATTGGCAGGTAAAGAGAGCGGAGAGGTTTGAGATTTCATGACTGCTTAAGATTACTACATAGAGTAGAGCAGTAAAATATTTATCTTGCTGACAAAAATGATTTCCAAAGGAGGAATGACTAACACATCATCAACTACACCGAGTATTGTTCCTCAGCCTGACGTTGTGGGATCAGACAGACAGGACTGAGGCATCTCCACAAGACAACCATAAAACCCAGTCACCTCCACTGCCAAGAGATTACAGCAGATCTTTGCTATGAATCAAATGAACCTGAGTCTCCAGATATTTTTATTTTAATAACTTTGCCAGCAGTGTCTTCTTTTGAAATTAATACATCTGCTGTAGTGGTTTTCAGCTCTCCTTGTAAAACCATGACAGCTAATAGGAAAGCACTGTCATGTATTCTGACTAAAGGTAATGTATATGTGACAGCTATGTGATCATCAGCAGGAAACTATTGCCAAAAGACAAAAGGAATAATTAAAATGAGCCTGCAGTCCTACCTTTGGATTTAAATGTTTTAATTTGAAAGAACAATGGCTCCTTGAAGCTCCTTCACAACCAGCACTGACAACCTGTCATTTCTTAACCAGTGTTCAATAACAGTCGTGCAAGTCTGAGCACCAAACAGCAGATGACTCCTGATGATCCCTCAACCAGCACCAATGATTCCAAGAGCAACCTTTTGAAGCCTTTATTCCAGCAATGAAGCATCTTTGGCAACAAAGCTAACAGGAGAAATGCAGTGAGCCTGTGCTGTGTGTAACTCTCTTTCCACGTGCAGTTCCCTTGTGCTGCCACTCAGCAAACCCTTCATTGTGCTGGGTGCCAAGGTCCTGTCCACTGACACAGCCTCTGTGCATGTACACACAGCCCCTTCCACTGATGGCTTGGATTTTCCATCCAAAAGCTAATCCCAAAACACATGAGGACTCTGAGGCAATGGAGAAGGCTCAGGGATGTCCCTGTGCTCACCATCAAGCCAGGTGTGCATCAATGGCAAAAAATCTCCAACTATAGCCAGAGAAGCGTTTTCATTGAAAAAGGCTTCACTCAAACAGCATCAAAAGCTTAAAAGTTTGATTTTTTTCCTCAAAAACAAGCTTACTTCTCCTTCCTGTGGAAGATTCTGCCTGAAAACAATTTGATTTATCTAGGTTAACAAAATATTTTAATGAAAAGAACTTTCTTTTTTCCCCAAACAGCTCCAGGACAGGGTGTAAAGGAAAAAGGGGCCCTTTTTAGTCAACAGCTTCAAACATGATGCAGCATCTTTCCTCTGCGGCCTCCTCTGCTCCTGCTGAAGAGAGGATCAGCCTCCCACTGAAGAAAGTGCCTTCAGAGCCACACAGGCAGGAATATGCTTCAGATGAAGAGATTCTGCATTTTCTCTCTCTGTCTTTTGAGAGAAACACATGATGAAACACTAGTGGAATGGTAATTATTTGCATTAAAGCAGAAACTCCAAGTCTCCATCACCAAATAAAAAATATGTGCAGGTCTGAAGTGTTTCCTACCTCACTACAAGAGAGAAGTCAACACACAGACTGGTTCCCATCTGCAGAGATACACTGATAGACCACGAGAAAGACAGAATAAATAACATGGAAGATAGATTGTTTGATTGCATTTCAGTGACATTAGTGTCACTGCAAGAGTTGTGACTCCAAATGTTCCTGGATCCTGCTTCCCCTTCTCCTCCGCTTGCCTCCTTCCACGAGAATGCAAAAGGGAAACACAACAACCCAGGTTTTTAATATAGCAGATGTTTATTAGGAAAAGGTCAAGCATTCAAAGAAAGATTGAACCTCCAGACAGCAAGGCAATGCATCACCTGGCTGAAACAAAATAAATGTTCTAACAACGCTGAACTGCCTCTAACCACACAGCTAAAAGGTATTCCTCTTTTCCATTTCACTTTATAGGATTCCTAGAAGAAAACATTGTTGTAAATATGGCCTTAAATAAATACTTTATGATTTGACAGATTTACTGGTGACTAAAATAAATCCATCACAGCAAAATAAGAAGGGGAAATACCAATCAAAGGATTTTCCTGTGATTTGGGATTTTAGCTTCATTTATCTGTTTTAATTTTTCTCCTGTCTGAATCACTTATTTCTTCTCCCCTTCAGGGCATGTACATCATGTTGCAAAAACAGTAAAAATAGCAATTTTTTTTGTTTGTTTCTTATTCAACTAAATGAGAATCAGAGTCAGACCTTGCATTGCCTGGGAGACTGCACCAAAGAGGCAGAGATGGAGCTGGTTTCCATGTGGAAGAGAAGACGCATCCATGAGTGAGAAGAACACTTGCACAAGACTCATTAACCACCACACACCTTCAGAGCCCAATGAGCAACACCACAGGTACCCAACATTGCATGTCAAGTGTCCCTCTGGTCAAGCAGCTCTCCCAACAAGAATTCCTGGTGGCATCACCACCAACCCTGGAGAAGATCCTTAAAACCAGCACCAAGGTCAAACCTGCTGACCACTCGTGATGCTAACAGGTAGATTCCTGGGGAGCCCAAAGCCGTTGGCTATTTTACTCTTGTATTTTCCAAGTAGGAAAAAGAGATAAATCCAGAACCAGGAACACATATCCTCATGGTTTCTTTCTAAAGATCTGGTCTGTCAAGCTGCAAGGTCTTGGAAAGCACCTCAGATTAACAGAGCTTCTGAGCTCTGTTATGAGCTTCTGAGGACTCAGTTGTGCTCAAACAACAAAAATATCATCAGCTCATTAGAGATCAACAGCTAAACTCCCACTCACTTCAACAGGTTAAGATTTCACCCAGAATATTTTTGCAGTAACTGATTTTATTTCTCTGGTTTTCCCCATATATCGATCAATTCTCAAGCAAGAATCTGCCTTTACTTACTGCAGAGGATAGCTCACTCCAATGAACATTCTCAAGATGTTACTGAAATACAAATACCCAGATCTGCAATAAATTTTGCATAGGAGGTGATATACAGTAATCAGAAAACAGTATCAATGGAAAACCAAGTTACTCTTCCTCCAGGCGTGACACTTCACAACTTTTCAAGTGTTCAATAAAATATAAGAGTCTTCCAAAGAGTACTCTACACATATAACATTTTCCTTTTACTGTAAAATGCATCTTATTGATTTATAATGTACTTCCAGGGAGAACAAAACCCAGCCTATAAAACTAAAATTTAGGAGAAAGCACAACTGTCTGTTGTAAAGGAAACTCCACATTAGTGAGGGGGACACAGATCCTCATCATTTCTGATGGATGGGTTGTGTTCTACTGTTGTTTACTTCCCTTAAACAGGAAATAAAAGACAAATAATGCAACTATAAATGTAAAAAAAAAATAATCACTACTTCTAATGTAATTCATAATTTAAATAAAATTTGTTATTTAAGAAATTGAAAGCTGTATTAGAAGTACTAGAGAATAGGATCAGAGCCTTAAATGGGCACACAAGGAAACCAAGTTGTTTGTTCTTCAGTTAAAATTGAAATTCTTTAGTAATTTACCAACTTTTTATAGGACTGTAACCAAGACTTGAGCATGTTCAGAACAGTATCGATGCTGTTTTCTTACCTTCACCTTTGTTTACAAAGTGTATATCAAGATGAAGTGCAAGGAGCCACTCACAGCTGGATATGGGGAAAGCCTTTTTGATTGCTGTTACTCCATCAAAGCAATGGTTATGTTTGTGCAAAGTAACACAACCATCTCTACCTTGGGAAGAGGAGATGTGTTGATGTTTTTCAAGCCTACACGGTAAATGCATTTGTACTCATGATAACAGAAAAAAAATAAATCTAAATCTGCTGCTGTTTAGCAAACCAGTGCAGTAGAAAAGAGCTTTTGTAGTAAAACATCCCAGAGCAGTGCCAAAGAGTTGGTAGATAAAATAGCTGTTAATCATTTTGTAAGGAAAGTTTACTTAAGCTTACAACCCTAGTGTAAAGAACTAGCAAAATAATTACAAGTGAGAGACAGTCACGCTTTATGGCTCAGAGACATTAAACACATCCATAAAAGGCTCACCCTGTTGCTGTAGATATAAATCTCACATTGAAGACTTTTTGGAGGAAGTTTTTAGCCAGTACAGTTCAAGATGTGAAAGGTGTAACTCCTGAATTTGCAGAGATCTTGGTATGTACATGTACGTGCTTTTAATACATAACATTAACTATCAATATATGCTGTATTACCAGTCCTTTTATTCTTGATTTATGTATGATGTTATATATATATATCCTAGAAGGTGCATGAGAGTACTGGAAAAGCTGTTGCTCAAGTCATCCATTGCCCTTCAACAAGTTGTGCAGCCTCTGCTATCCACAGCAATACACTTATATAGGGCATTTTTAGTTTTAAAAAGTTATAAATCAAAAGCACATCAATCCAGTAGCACTGCTCAATAGGTCAGATTAACAACTCAAAGAACAGTACATTGTATTTGCTAAATGAATATAGTTTTAAAATGTTGCCAAAATGGGAAGCCTTCCAGGCTATGAGGCAAAAGGAAATCTGGTTCATCCACATCCTCTACCAGAAAAAAAGAAATTAAATCACTGGCACACTGGAAGCAGGATTCCTCTACCAAGGTTCATGAACTCTCTAGGATGCCTGGCAATTTTTCCTTTCTCAAGCTCCCACATAGGAATCTCAGCTCACAGCCCCAGGATTAGTGTTTACTGAAAGCTGGATTTTTCTGAAGGAGGAGAGCCTTGGTAGGAAGCAGAAAGATACATGATACAAGTGAAAGAGAACTTCTGAAATCCAGGGTGAGCACGGAACACACTACAAATAACATGGAAAGCAAATTTAAGGATGAATTTTTAAACCAGGTCAATCTCCAAGTAGAAATGGCCAACAGACCTCCCCTTGGAAACCACCTCTGAGACATCTTCACCACTAACTCTTACAATTAAAACAAAACAAAAAAGACCACACAGAAAAGAGAAAAATGAATATCACTCAGTGTTTGCAGATTTATATTTAAAACATACATTTGTACAGTTAAATCCCCCATTAACAGCATAAATATCACAGCTGACAACATCTGTAATTAAACTTTGAAATTCCCACTGCTAATAGTTGTCCTGCATGGCACAATATTTGCCTGAAAACAGCATTTAAGCTGTTTCCTTTTTCTCAAACTAACAAATTTGAAAGCCTACCAGCTAGCATGAATTTTTCTTGAAGAATAAAACCAAATTGAGTTTATTTGAAAGATCAAACTCTAAGGACAAGATTGAAATAAATGTTTGGTCGCAACAAATGACCTGCTCTATAAATCAAGCTCAAAGTACATAAACAAAGAACACACACAAAAAAAGCAAACATCAGTTCTGCAGATTCTACTTAAGAAAATGAAGACTGTAGGAAGGAATCATGTGATTAAAACAAAAGTAGCTGCAAGAGCTCTGAGAAAGCATCAGGTAAAACAGGTTTAGTCAAGATTCAGATCACGCCGTGCTGCAAATGAGGGATATCCCCACTGCAAACTCCACTTGTAAAGCACAGTAACACCCATAGTGCTCTATTTATCATGGAGCAATTTAAATTTGACCTAAAGACACACCAAGAGGCTTGATGCATCTTTGTCTTAGATGTTCTCTGAGGGTTGCATAAATCACCATAAGCTGCTGCCCCCTAGCACGAGCTGGAGATCCTCACCCTCCACCCAAAAGATGCTGGGGTTGGTTGTGTTCTGGGTGCAGAAGAGATGCACTCATAGTTATTTTTCATCAATGCTTTGCCTTTGTGCCAGTCAAAAGTTTTGCTACTCCTCCAGCACAGCCTGTTATCTACTCCCCTGTTTCTAATGCCTTCCTCTGCCTTTTGGCCAGCTCCTCCTTGGATCCTGATGTTCAATTAATATTCTGTTTGCTGAGTAAACTTCCCAGGATCTTTTACAGCCCACTGCATTGTGCTTTAAGGTGGAAGAGAAATAAATGTAGACCTAACTCTTAGTTATAAATATTTATTTTACATTCCAAATGATTTTTCTCTGCCAGTTCTTCCATATGTAAGTAGCTTGTTGATATAGGGATATTGTGGTACAAGCATTATATATTTTAGAGTGCAGGGGTGTACAACATGCGCCGGCCCAAGAGCTGATTCTAACAGCAGGTACTACACACAAAACAACAGTGTAAATTATTTACAGTGCATTTTTCCATACAGTGAAATGCTCAGCAGAAGTAATACTCTATTTGAATAATTAAAAAACCTTTTTCCTCCCTGTCCTGCAAGGCTCGATCCCAAGTTCTTAGCCCGAACCCCCATTTCTCCTTCATATCATATGCTCAATTTCCATTTATTTTTTGAGTGCGAATAGTGGCCCTTAACTTCAAGTACTGCTATTCAGAGTCAGTGCATTTTCCCTGATTAATTACTATGGAGAGACGATACCTCTGGGAATCAAATACATCGTGTGCTTAACTCCAGAATAGACAGTTCTTGTCAATAACGTACCCAAGCAGCTTAAAACTTCAATAGCCTGGTTTCTTATATACTGTAAGTGGTGCTGAATATTCAGTTTTATTTCTCTGTTTCCCTGCCAGTAGGAAATAAAGAACACACTTTTAGCTAAATGAGAACTGAAGTGCATTGGAAGAGTGCTATAAATTATATGCAGGCCACCAAATAAAATTCAATTTTCAGGTAATGTGAAGGTGTAATGCGTCTGGAGAAGCTGTTTTGCATATCACACAAGACAGCAGGCAATAAGGAGCAGGGAATGACTAAAACCTGATCTGTCACATGCAACTCTTTGATTGTTCCCCCTACTTTACCTACTCTAATCGCACTGTTGCAGTGTTGATTCAGAACACGGCGGCCCATGAAAAATGTCACCGTTCTGTCGATGTTGCGGATCCGCTGGCAATTTCAGCAAGCACTGGATGCACATAAAGGGTGATAAGGCACTACATCCTGCCATGCTCAGCAGGTTTTCCATTTCCTCCTGCAATTACACATCAAACTGTTTTAGCTTCACAAGCTTCGGCACTATAAATGGCCTGGAGGCAGAAGTCTGCTTCGCACACTGATGAGTCTATCTTCAAAGCAGAGTGAAACCTCAGGTTTGGGGGGAGAGATTTTTTTTTTTTTAAATACCCTTTTTCCAGAGCTTTTAAGAGTTTACTTAGAGATTATTCCTACCATTATCTCCATGTACTCCAATTAACAGGCAGTTTTATATCAACATTAAATGAAGCTGCCTCTAAGAGGAGATGAAAGCCGTGCATACACGAGGAGCAAGCCACTGTCTGCGTAAGAGCCTGTTCCTAGCATTACATACATCTTTACATATTGGGCTGCTTCTCCCTTTTTTTTCTTTTTTTATTTCCTACAAGGCTACCTGGAACTCCAGCCTGATAATAAGCAGAACAATCTGTTTTTCAAAGTCTCAAAACCTTGCTTCACACTACAGCAATGCTGCCAGGACTGTAACTTCCTCCTGTTGCTGTTTAAAGCAATTCATACATTCTGCTATGGATACTTCCAACAGTTTAATTTCACAGGTGTAACACCCCCTCCCCACCTCCTGCACGCCTGGGCTTCATCTATAAGTAAAGAGAGGCAGCTCCCACCCTCCCCTGTGCAAAGCCAGAGCATCCTCATGGACAAGGTGCTGCAGACCCAGCTGAGTTGAGAGGCAGACACGTTCTTCTCTCCTCCTCAGTTTCATCTCTTTAGCAGATAGACCCAAGGAGATGTGTAGATAGCACCAACAAGATTAGTCTAACTCACACTGCCAGAAAGTTATCCTCCGATTTCATACTTGCCTCCCAAAGTGTGCTAACACTCTGAGAATATAAATGGAGGTCTTGCCTTCCTGGTAGGCTGAGATCTTTACAACTGGCAAGTTGATCACAGCATCTGAATTTTCAACATGCAAGTTGAACATTGGGACTGATGCTAAGAAGGGAACAAGGCAATATTAAAGTTACTGCCCTTGAGTACACTGGCACTGGGATTTGCTCAAACACAGGGATCTAGCTTTACTTAAAAACAAGGAATCCCAGGGAGAGCCAAACAACTGCAGTGGCATCTGTGGAGACAAAAAGAGGACAAATCCCACCCAGAAGCTACAGTTTTCACCTACTCCCAACTCTCACACCAGCCATGAGAACTGAGCTGAGACATGGCAGAAGTCATAATCCCCATCATCTCATGACTGGCCACGACTAAAACCTCCACCCAACTCCAAGCTCCAGAGCTCTCAGGAGGACTCCACCAAACTCAACACTGCGACAGCTGTCACAACATCTGCAGCTCCTGTGATGCACATGGGCACTCACAAGAGTTCTCTACAGCAATGAAAAATGTTGGAAACTCCTACAGGTGTTGCCAGCTGCAAGACTCACTTGCAGTTTCTTCCCACAGCCCATCCTCAAGACACCATTAATGAGACATTGGGACTGCACCACTGACACAGCACACACTGTTCTCCTTCTCTACCCATTCCTCAGACAGTTGCACAGCAGAGAGCAGAGCTGCTGGAATTACACTTTTTACCAAATGATGGCAACAGCAATTTGAGAGACAAGTCTTAGGATGGGTCTGAAATAAAAAGTGGTTTGTGTACCCTCCACCTCTGCCAGACAGCACGACAAAAGGACTGTCAGAGGAAACGTGAAGCAGCAGCATTTAGGCACTGAAAATGAACAAGAACAAACAGTTCCTTGCATGCCATAGCTGACAGCTTGTTCCTCTGCCTCTCCAATGACCCTACCCATGAAGAACATGGACCTTTTTTAATATGCCTCAGGGTGTGTTAGTATTCATTCCCAACCTTTGAAAAGCTCAGCTGTCACTGCTGCCTAAAATGGGCTTCAGGTTGTTGTTTTTAAAAAATACAAAGTATTCTGAGCTAATGATGTTTAACATACACCTAATTTTGTGATTAAATCAATCATCAAAGCATATGCATGGATGTCAGCCCTCCCAACCAGGACTGCACTGTATCCATTTTAAAACATGTTTTAATGCTCTGAGCAGCAAAGACCTTCCAGGAGGGAGTCAGCAGCTTCAGGCAGCACGCTCAAACTAACAGAAAGAACACTCAGATGATCTCACTTACAACTCCAAGCTGTCCACATTTATGCCCAGAGAGGACATCACACATACAGGGCTCCAACGCATCACCAACCTAACTAATCCCGCCACCAAGAAGCAGAGAGATGCCAGCAAGGAAAGCAGAAGAGGGTGTTTGATACCTTAATAAAACTTAATAAAGCTCTGAATATTAGTGTGTTGGTTAGTAAAGCACAGGACCAGAGAGACAAGTCAGTAAAGTGTCTGAAAGAGAAAAACTACCAGGAGAGCAGGAAATATAAGTAAACAAGGGGAAGATTTATCTACATCTTGGACTGTGATCTATGTCTCAGCAAGAGCTGCATCTGCCCGTAATGTCTATCATCACTGCAACCTGCATCTTTGACTCTACCTTTGCCATCCCATGACAAGATACTTTCCAGCCCTTGTACTTACAGCAAGCTCAGACACATTTGGCATCGCTTGCTACTCCAACTTAACCACATGCTGTTTGTAATAAAATGACTATTTCCTTCTTTCTTGGCATCTTCTTTTAGGTGGCATTGTTACAACACTTGCTGTAATTCTCAAGTGCTGCTCCAGATTGAAATCTCATCAGGGATAAGAAAAAGCTCTTCAAAATTCCTAAAATAAGCAACTACTAAAGTATGGCTGGGGGGGGTTCTTTTGGTGATTTTCCTGTTGTTGTTTTGTTTGGTTTTTTTTCATCTGGAGATGTTTGCTTGTCATTCCACTCAACTCCAAAAAAGAGAAGGAGAAGAATGGGTGAAATTATGTGAGAAGGCAGGTGCAGACAGAGGACACCAATCTGAAATAAAGGCCATGCTGCTACCAATAAAAGGGGAAAGTCCAAATTTCATATATAATAACAGCCATTTCTGCATAAAGCCCATTTGCAAAGAATCAAATCGAGATTCACTGCATTAAATACTTATTTCAAAAAGCCTCATGAAATGTAGCATATTATGGACTCCTCCAACCAGTGCCAAAGCCAAACCAGACCCAATCAGAACCACACCACCCTGAATCTGTCTTTTGCATGTGAGGTAGATCCAACCTTGCAAAGCAGATTTCAGTGACTTTACAACATGTTCTGAAAGTCTCCTTATGAACAGGAGTGTAAACAAGCTGTGCTCAGAATTTAAGTGACCTCTACTAAATTTAGGTTATATTATCTGTGAATAACCCTTGTCCCACCATGGTTAATAACGAGGTTGAGAGGCGCACATATTTCAACTGCAGCTATAAGGTTTTTTTTGGTTGTGAGTGCTGGTCAAGTTGATACAAACCAGTACAAAGAACAAGAGCATCCTTCCATCTTCAGCTTCCCAGAAAAGCCATATTTCAAAGAGTCTTTAATGGACTATTAAAAACTTAACCATGATCACTTACTTAACCAAGAAACGACGAGTGTTTTCAAGCAAATCACTTACCACATCCGCATCAGTAAGTGATTTCAGTTGAGTATCTTTGTTCATTTTATTCTAATGTAAGCTTTCTACAACCCATCTGCAGTATATCTTGCCTGAACAATCATGTCAAACATACGGAAACAAAGCTGGCAGGACTGAGGGAGGAGGAGATGCCATGTCAGAGGAGCTGAACAGGGCAGGGGGATGGAAACAGCACCTATGTGAAACTGCAGAAACTAACCATGAAAGGCTCTGCAAAAGGAAATTATGTTTCTCAGATATATTACAATTATTTGAAATTCAAGTCTGTTTATGGAATAGTTCAGTTCCTTCAAAGCATAAATTGCAAGAGATGATGTTCAAGTCATTTCTATTACCCTGACATAGTTGACAAATGCACCACTGAATGATTTTATCACTACACAAACTCATCATACCCATCAGCACACCACTGCTGGTAACGAAAAGCACTTTATAAAATGCCCTGTGTGAAATTTAAAATTCGATATGCCTTCTATCTGACAGCTACCATGTATTAAACTCACCTTTTAACTATGGTTAAAGCCAGCTGAGTATCCAAGTAGCCTTGGATGCCTGCACAGAGAAGAGCCAGGCAGATGGAGATCAGAGAAGCTCAGTAACAACAATATCAACAGCATTTAAGTTCCTACAGTATATTTCCCCCTAGCACAACGTGTTATCTTCAGATGCAACACCAGCCATTGATCAAATCCCAACAGGCACTGCAGACCCATGTGCAGTGACAGCTGAAAACAAGAATTGATGCAGGTGATTCTCCTGTTTGAACATATGTTTTGCATGGAAGACACACAGCTCTCAATCCTGTGCAAGCGTGGTGCACACCAACACTATGAAATTATGGGTACACAGACATCTTTATGTTTTGCCTACTTGGCAATGTACATTTTCTGTACACAGATTTATTTGTAAGTGATCCATATGCACGCCATTCCCAGAGTCTATATAAAGGCATCCTTCAATAGCAAACAAAATAAAATAACACCAGTCAGGGTGTGGTGAAGGGCAAAGGGAACACTGGCAGAAGGTATAATTAAGACAAAGAGCTCAAACAATCCAACTGCAGGAAATAATAGAGTTGGCTCCAAAAGTGATGAGTTTAGTTTTTTTTTAATTTAGGAGTTTGTTTTGTTATTTTTTGTCTTTTGGGTTTGTTGTTGGTTTTGGGGGGGGCTGTATCATTATTTGCTTGTTTCCAAAAAACTTTGGGTACTTTGTGCTGCTTAGCAGAAATCCTGCCCGTGAAATGGGCAAAGCTTGGATGTCTCCAGCCTTGGCAACCCTGGATAGCTCCAGCCGCTCCCTTCACGCTTCTCCCCTTCAGGACTCAATCACCTCTGTGTGAAACAACTCCTTCGTCTATAAAAAACATCTAATCCACCTAAAGGCCATAAATGATGAAACAAGGAATCAAAATTCAGGTATTGCTGGGTGAGTCAGGCAGCAGATCCAATTTGCATCCTGCAAGCAAACAAAACTTGGGCAAACTGAAGCCTGCAGAAACGACGGCACCTTCAACATGCACATTTCTTGCTGTTTAATCAAAATTGTTTTCTTTTATATTTTTGTGTATGTTTGATGCAATTACTGGAAAAGTTTTTAGCTTGTTATGCAGGTTGTCAGAATAGATGATCTAACAGTGCCTTCTGGCCTTAAAAATCTATGAATCTTTGATATACTTCTCAGGAGCTGGTGGAATATTACCATTGCTTTTAAAATGCCTAAGCATACACTTCTCTGGCAATCTGCAAGTTATTACTCACATTTCATTTACTTAATGCTCTACCTTCCCAACAATTTGAATTAAACTTTCTATGGGGGAGGCATGTCAGGGTACGTTCTCTAGTATTTCTTTGAAATTAAATTCTAATTGCAGGGTATTATCTGCACTGAACGTTTTAAGCAGGAATATTTAAACAGCTGAACAGTCTTGCTGAGATGAGTCCACCCAAAGTGTGACTGGACCCTGCTTCTGTCCATCTCAGCCTGGCTAAGCCAAGGGAATCTGCTGTGATTGACTGGGTGCACCCAGGAGTCAATCAACCCTCTGACCCTGTTCTCACCACCAGGGCAAACTCAAAAAGCTGCAGCACACAGTGTTTCACACAAATGAGCTTTCCTTCCACACAGATACTGCACAGATGCCAACACAGGTTGGGACTGGTGGTAAAACAACAACTGATTTACAGGGAGAAAGAAAAAAAAAAAGAAACAAAACACACAAAAACCAAACAACAAAAAAACCCAAACCAAACAAAACCACAAAACAAACAAAAACCCCACAATGCACCCCACAAAGATGTTTTAAAGATGGTCCAAAGCATGATCTATTGAGGAAAAAGCTGTTTTCCAATGCAGAGCCCAGTCCCCTTCTCAGCTGGTAACACCACTGCACTTGGAAACTGGCAAGTGAAAATTAATTTCTAGCACACTGAAAACATATGCAAAGCCACATTTTTCAACCATTTCCTCTGTGTGCCAGCTTACAGCTGTACATACAGCATTTCATGGGCTTAATACTGCAGCTGCACAACGAGAATTACTATAACCAGTGCCCAAACTGAAGTTACATGTGTGGGGTCAGTTTGTCAAATTACTAATGAACAACATTTGTAACAGCTGAGAGATGTCCCAAATATTTTCCTGCCAACAGCCTTGGTAACTATTGAATTTCTTCCATAGTTACCCAGTTAAATTGTGTTTTTAAACCTCACCTGCATCAACTGGACCTATCTACAAGGCCAAAGAATTTTCTGAATACAGCACTGGAAGTAATGGAAATATTTCCACCATAATAAGAATTATACTTTTCTCTTGAAGCTAAGCTGCTTTCTACAATCAACAGCTGCTTTGCAATACTAACCATAACTTCTTTTTATACTATACAAACCCAAAACATACTGTCTACAAGTCACATTTTAATAGCAATATGCTATAAAGATCAATCACTGAAAACATTTAAGTGCGAGATTCTTTTCAAACATACCCAATGGCCCAGTGGAGGTCTGTGAGATATTTCCAACTTCTCCTTAGGATCTATATTTGCAAATCCATTGTTGCAATCTTTCCCACATTTGTCCAGTACTCATATTCCATAAAAAGCAGCAGCCAATATAGCAGAAAATACCTCCTAAAAGCCCCTGTTCTGTCCCTACCAGAGTGACCCAGACCACAGAATTTTCCTCCTTACTTAGACTGTAATTTTGTAGAGGCAATTTTTCATATGTTCTGAGTCTTCCTTCCACTTGGAGTTTATCAATTGGGTAAACTACTTAATTTCAACCTCTTCTACTATGCCTGTATTTTTCCTGGAATAGCTCCTGAATAGATCCTTCCCCTGCTATATTTTCAGCTTGGGGAGATAGTTCAAAGTTGAATGAATGTGATCAAAAGACATCATCAAGTAGCTTGGAAAAATCTTTCCTGGAAGAAAATGAGAATGAAAATAACAATGGAGAGAAGAAAAAGATGGAAGGGAGTTGGATTTAAAATGACATGACTCCAAAAAAACAAGATCTGCCATAGTTGTGGGTCCAAACTGGGGACAAAGTTGAGGTTCTCCCTTACCAGTAGGGATGTTCATATAACACTGTTGGTTTTAATATAGAGGCCCAGACAAAGCACAGTAAATCCAGAACACCCATTACTCTTCTCTCCCCATAAAAGAACATCCTTCCTAAAAAAAGATGATCCAGATTGTGGGAAAAGCTACACATATTTTCAATAGATCCTTCTCTTTTCATCATAAAAGCAGCTCCAGCAGCTCTCCCATGGAATTCACTGTAAAATAAAATTTGCAACCTGGCAGTGGAGTCTGATGAGCAATATACAATCCTCCCTGAAAGGCCCAGGAGGATTCTATTGTTTTGAGGCTTAATTTTCAATTTGCATCTTTAAAAAGGTATGATTTCATCCAAATTCACTGGTCGGCTCATTTATATTTATCTGTAAGAGACCACATTTCAGTTCCTTTGAAAAGAAACACAGTCAAAAATTTTATGTTCGAAATTATTCTAAGAGCTCTACTCATATTTCTTGTTTTATTGCAATCTGCTTGGACAGAGATGTGACTAATTTGTTTTGAAGGGCCTGATTCTGCAGGCACTCGATAGTCAGTAATCCCTTTGTGTTCTGTATGTAAAGCAACAAAAAGAAGAGGTCAAGTGGCATAAATCAGCAGAGTTTCATTGCAGTCAATGGCTCTAGGCTGATTTACACCAACAGAGGATAAAATCCTATATGTCAGAATGCAAAATACAGAGATATTTTGCCCCCTGCTAAAAAAGGCTCTCCTTAACAATGACAAGCTGAAAAGTAACTGCAACTGGAATCAATTAAAATTCATTGCAAAGCACTTAGTATCTTGCTTCAAACCAAACAAAAAGTTGTGCCTTGCAGCTTACAATATCTTGGGAACATTCAAGCCAGCTCCCTTCAGAACAGGCTCTTGACTGTGTTTCTATAATGAACAACTTAAAAACTGTAAATGCAACGTTAACTAGTGGTAAAACCTTCAGGATACACAATGATTTTGAAAGAGAAAATTAAATGGCTGGTTATTTTGAACCCATGTCCTCATTTCAACTATCGTCCTTGTAAGTCCATCTGCCAGAGAGCCTTTAAGGCAGACAAGAAGATGCAGTACCCAGCACAGAAAGCCTCTATTACACTAACATTTCCAAAAGACCCGCACTGCTGACTATCATGAGTCTCATTAAGAAAATGCAAGTTGCTCCACTATCCTTAAATATATTAGTTCCATGGGCATTGTGTAGAGAAATGAGAAAGCTCTTACAACAAATACAACCAAGAGCAGCATCACGCTCCCCACTCCTGCTGTTCTCCTCGAGCATCTGGAGATAAAGTCAGGGTCCTGCTAATGGAAGCCTGGTCCCATCTTGGCTATTTATTTTTTTTTCCACAGAAACTATTGAATTTAAGCAAAACATGGAAGGGAGGATGGGGGGAGCCTTCACACTTCTTTCAGCAAAAATGAAAATTTTCTCCCTCATTCACGACTACCAGATGGCAAAACTAATTCCACAAGGAAGACAAATTTTAGGGTTGGTATTTTTACTACACACATTCCATAAAGTAAATAAAGAACGTGAAGAAATTTATGTAACTCAAAGGAGATGTTCTCAGCACACAAAAATTCAGGAATGAATTTAATTGCTGCACTTACTAACAAAAATTTGTTATCCTACACAACATTCATTTTATTCACAGTATCATGAATATTTGGCAGGATCAGATATTTGGATCAACACTCAAAATACTCTAGCAGCACTCTGGGATGAAATCCTTCCCCACTGGAAGCAATGGGAACGTGATAACTTTGGTCTAGGCAGGATTGCAACACATGGGTTTGATGAGCTTGCAAAGATTGATGAATGTGATTCCAGACATTTCTATTTGGAAACCATCTCACCTTAACTTCCACATTTCCTCTACAACACTCTTTCCAACACCTCCATTGGCAATTCCTCTCCAAAGGCAAAGAAAATCAAAAGGTCAAAGCCATAATTTGTATAAATCGTAATATGCATGACTAAAAATTAACTGCTAACCTTGACACTCCACCCAAGCTCCCTTTGAAAGCAGTAAAACCAAGCAAGAATCACTGCTACCAGTGACATCAAAAGCCCTGAAACATTTCTTTTTCCTTCTAAATCCTGGAAATGAGAGGTTACTGGAAAAGTCTTTCTTTAAAACAAATACATAGAAAGCTTTGTGAGGTGCAATACAAAAGCTGGAAAATGTGAAATTAGTGTACATCTTAAGTCTTTGAAACCAAAGCACAAATAAAGAACTTTAAAATACAACTGGGAACTCCCTCTACCAACCTCAATCTCACAAACATCTGGAGGCTGACTCATGAGTTCTGGGGATTTTTTATTTTGAGGTTGGCACAACTCTGATGCAGTTTGTTATGATTTGGCCAAATGAATCCTTTGGAGGAAAAGATACTGAAGAGAATAAAACGGATTAGAGAAACACTATTTTTATATATCTCACTGACTTTTCCAGTCAATGTTGTATTTGTGAGACATTCCACATCGTGACCTTCAAGTAGATCTCTAATATAATAGCACTAAGTAAGCAAGAACTGAACTAACAGAGCTGAAGTGTTCAGCAAAACCTATCACCGAGGCTGCTCCATCTGCTTTTACTTATTTAGGAAACAGCAGGTTTCACATATTTGAGATGAAACGAATGAGAAAACATTACAGCAACATAACTTCCTTCAACTGAAAATATCCACTTAACAGATTTTAAAACAGACTTCTAATACATGTAGGAAGGGTTCCCTGATTTTTTTTTTTAATTGGCTCAGAGAAGTACAAAGATGTTTCATTTCTCACAGGTTTACTTCAGTAACACTTATTTGTTTAACAGTTTTGCTGTGGAAATGGTGCTGCCAGCTCATGCTGCTTCTTCCTACAGAATGGTGCTAGAATCCATTTGCTCTAAAAAAAAATATAAAGTAAAATGTGGGCCTCAGTGGCTTCAAGTGTTTGTACAGGTGCTCAATCTTACCCCTAAGCAATGCCAAGGAGCAATTCCCTCAGCCCATATTCCTGCCTGCCTTCAGCAGCCCTCTCCCACCTCTGATCTCTTAGTGCATCCATCCACGTGCTGCTTCCCACAGCTCTGCCTACACCTGAGCTTCACTCAAATCAACTTTGGGATCCTCCAACCTGGCAACTCCATGTCCTAAAGACCTTGTCCCAGCCACAGCACCCGCTTCACCTCTCCCACACGCTGTGGGTTCAGGGTGTGTTGCTCCCCCAAAGCTCACAGCACACTGCAAGCCCCAAAGCAGGCAGCAATTTGGGGAAACCCGTCCTTGATTCTGGGTGTTGTAAGCTTATTTTTGCCCTCCAAGTCCCTCATAAAACTCCCTCTTTTAAATCAGTTTTCCAAACATGACTGCTTCTGTGCTGCTCCATTTGCTTTATGCCAGGGATGTTTCATCAGCCAAACCACTCAGTCAACGTATTTGGGCTTCAAAGACTTCTCTCCAATAGGACAATTTAATTATAAAAGCCAAGATATCATCAGTCCTGTACTTCTCTGAGGTAACCATTCCCTTAGTACCATATAGATATACACAGACAGACACATATATATATATAGGTTTCAATGCAGACAGCTATGCACTCACTTGAGCTGTGACTTTTGACTTCAACTCAGCAGAAACCTCCTCTAGTTGGAGATGTCCTTGCTCACTGCAGGGGGGTTGGACCAGATGACCTTTAAAGGTCCCTTCTGACCCAGAGCACTCTATGATTCTATAATAAATCAAACACACAAGTTCCCCACTCAAAAAAATCTCATGCATCCAAACTATAATGCACACTATGGACTTTCTGAAACGCTGCAACCTCTGAGCACATCCAGAGTTTTCTCTCTTAAATGCAGAATATAGACATAAAGCACTAGAGATATAAATTAACAGGGAAACTACAAAACTGAAGGGAAAACACGAAGCAGCAAATTCTCCTTCCAGCCATCCCACACCTGACAGCATTACCATTTCCCTGTGCAATCATCATCAAGAATCATCATGTAGCTTTTTTGCAACCATCATAATTACAATTAAGTTTCAAAGAAATACCTCCAAGCCAGGTGCTATATATGGTTTTAATGTCACCGGTCATTTCTGAAATGCCAAGAAGCATAAAATTTTTCTGATGTTTAATGTGACAGCAACCCACCATTGTGACAGAGTGTGCTAACTGTGAAAATTAAATAAATTAGCTCTACCTTCAAAAGCCAGCATTGTTAAGGATGTTCAGCAACTGCAATGTTATTGCCTACACGGGGGGAAAAAAAAGTAAAATGGAATTCTCTTATTCTTACTTCAACACAGAAAATTGAGTAAAATGAATGGAATCGGGCAAAAGAGTAAAACAGCAAATATTTTCTCATTTTCAGGCTGCCAGTTTTAAACAGCTTGGTATTTGTCACAATTCCATAAGCTTTATGGTCAATAATAAGTGAAAGTAGTATAGATCCCTATCATTTTAATTTACCATGGTGGCTAGTCATTTATGTATTTCAAGAAAAATAACTCAAACATTGCATGAAGATCTTCATATTTTTTAAAGGTTATCTATTGTAATTTTCAGTTTTTACTTAAAGAGCAAGACCAACAGCTGAGATCACATAAGTATTACGTGAAGTACTGTACAATGGGGGAGAATAATCTGGAAAATTTAACCATATACTCAAATACAAAAACTCACTTTCTGGTAAGATAACTTATTTAGTACATTAATAAGAGAGCTGATTAAATTGTGTTTGCCCATATTAACATACTTGCAGCAAAAATGATACAGGAAAACAAATTAGAGCATGAAAAAACAACATGCTAGAAGTCTAGTCCTCTAGTCTTGCATTCAATTTTAAACCAGTCTTTCCACTTCAAATACTGGGGCTCTATCTGAACTTCAAACTGCCAGGAGTGTAACCACAGCTCCCTAATGCTAGAGTTGACACGAGCTAGATTCATTAAAAATAGAAGCAGAAATCATTTGCTTACTTAATGCATCAAAACTGACTGAAAAGTTGAATATTTAACCCACAAGTGGATTGTTATTTCAAAACTCGTCCTACATTATGAGTAGTTATTTGTGAAAATTCTAAATATTCTATGTTTTAAATCACGGAACAACAAGCACAAACCAGCAGTTTGTTTCAACAGGGTTCCAATCTTATGTTTTGATCAGGTTGAAACAAACACCTTGGTACTTTGTGATGAGCACGTTGTCAAATTGTAACCACCATTCAATATTTTGATTTTACCACAGCAAAATTTACCACTTAGTTTCACTGATATTGTGACCGTTTCTACAAAGCTATCTGGTAGTAATATAAGCTCCTAATAAAAAAGCTGCAGCAAAACCAAGTTACTCTCCTACCTTGATAAAAGCCTCAGTTCCCCCATGCTTTAAAGCATGAATTCTCTCTCAACTACTTCCAAGGAAAAATACTGCTGCTGCTACTCCATAAGGCTGCACTGCACGCCAAAAGGGATCATCAAACAAGACTGACCCTGGGTCTGGCTCAGCATACTCAAATGCTGACCAACACTCGGGTCTGTGCACAGTCACAATCGGAAAAAACAGCAATTGCTTATTTCATAAAACTCCGGATAAAATGCTAATTACTGGCAGCACATCCCTGGGCTACAAGATGAGCACGGTCATGGTCAATGTCTAGTTCCTGTTGATATCAAGGACTCCTCTAGAACCTACAGCCCCATGGCACTATAGACAGCAGCACACGAGAGGACAACAGCCTGGACATGCTGGTGGAAAGCTGGATGAGCCTCTATATAATGCCTGTGCTGAGGTTAAAGCTTCAGCCACAGCAGCAAGTATCTGTGGAATGCTTCATTTTCAGCAAATTATCATCTACTTGCACATCTCTCAGATTCTCCGTGAGCCATTTAAGGCCTGCGAGGTGCAGAGGAGTTCAAAAATCAAATGGTCAAACATCAGCTTTTATTAGCTGGCCATAGAAGAGCTACATCTCTCATCCCCTCTGCGTATATAAAGACAATACAATATCATCCAATTTTGTTTTGTCATTTTTCTGCATAACTTAGTAAGTTAAACATGTATTTATCTCCCTTCTGGAATATCCTGCTAAAGGCTGAAGCTCATGTTTATTTGTACAGACAGGAGATACATCCCTCCACAACCAAAAAAACACTTGAGGTTCAAAAAAAATACATTAGTAACAAGAAAAGGGCAATTGGTTGATAAATGGAATATTCTGCATCACTCTAATTACTAAATACATTTTGCTCAGAGAAGGAAGCATTAAATGGATATAATGCAAAAGATGAACTGTACATAATTTTTTCTGTCCTGCACAGTGGCAAAGTTCATGATTCTAATGAAAATTTCAATCGCTGTTTTGGCAAAGAGAAGGGGCTGCAAATCTAATTCCATATGGCTTCATCAATGGTATGGATCATTACGCTGAGTAAAGAAATCGAGTTCCTTCAGCAATCCTCATTATATGATAAACTAGATTCTGGTCAAGTTTACTTTAAAACCATCACATTTCTAAACCAGCACACGGGTGAAGGTCCAGCACAGCCTGTCTTTTGCCTAATGACCTACAAATTTATTTATTATTTTAAGAGAAGCACAGGAAAACAAACTCCCAGTAGCCATAACACAAGGCAATATCCCTCCCCAACCTCTCTCCTGCTCATTCTGACCCATCTATATCACAGACATCTGTGACCACACAACCATTAAAGGGATAAGCAGCTTTACTGCCCTACAAACAAAACTAGCAAACAAAAGTAACAACTAGAAATGGCCTTTCTACCTCAAAAACAGAGGAAGATTTTAGGGGACTTCTACAACAGCTGTGTAAGGGAGCAAGCCACAAATCCCAGCTGAACCATGAAAAACCAGTCACATAGGCTTCAGTGTCTGCTAAGGGCATACAGTCAAATACCAATGGGGGCTCCATGGTCACCACATCACTGACTTGAAGAATCAAATAAATACCACAGAACTGTCCAAAAACCAGAGAGTTTGAGACACCCAAACACTAAAGGTCTTAATGCATCAGGTGTCAAAACTTGATTTCACACAGACTGGAATCAGGTGTGCAGCCTTCCCTCTGACAGCCCCAAGAAGTTCAGCACCCAACTTTGCACCACTACAAACACAACACAAAGAATCTGGCTTCCAAAGATCACACCAGCATTTACAGAAGTCCTGGTCTCTCTCCCAGCAACCTCAGGCAACCACAGAGTACGTTCATCAACAATACTAGAACCAAACTCAGCATTTGTCTTAGAGATGAGGTATCTCAGGAAGATTTGTACTTAGATGTATAAAAAACCCATTTACTTCCAGGAAGGATCTTCAGCAAAATCAAAATAAGGCACATAAGAAGCATTACTAGAAACACAGAAGAAAAACTTTGTTGGAAACATTTCATGGTATTTCCAATGTATCTGCGGTTTTCACCAGGCTTTACAGTTCTTACTTTACTACTGGAACATGGTTACAGAAGTTTATCATCCTGAGTGAGTCACTCATCAAAAAGAGGAATCCTCTTTAATCAAAGCAATAATATTGAAGAGATAGAAAATGTCTGATCCACAGGCTTGGCCACAGAACCCCAGCACATGGTGTAACTCCTCCACAAGGCAACTCATTCAGGACTTACTCTGATGCATTCAGGCTGTCCCAAGACACGTAACATTATTAGACAGATCAGTAATAGCTTAAATTTCATAATGAAACCCAAGTAAACAAAGTTACAAACCTGAGACTATAAATTTCACAGCAGCAGCTGCTACTGATGCTAATGCAAAACTTTGATTTGATAACAAAAAGGGAAAATATAGGCAAAGAAAGACACTGTCAAACAGTCCAAAGGCACCTACTTTTCAAGACAAGTGATAGTTTAATTTACTGGCCATGGTGAGTTTTGCAGTAAACCAAACTGCAATCTAATTACTCGCTGCAAAACAAGAGCTTGATTTGATTTTAGGAGAAGTTCTCTCTAATTCCTTGTTATTGTTTTGTCACTGTAAACTTAAAATTTGCTACAGGGCCAGTGAGTTTAATTTTCAAATCAATCCTTGATTTACACACACGCTCTGACTGGTGTGCATGTGTAATGTGTAAATGGTATGTCCCCAGGCATGACTGTTATACAAACAAACATCACTGGAAAAATATCTCTGTACCTCATTTCTACACACATAGATCTTAGGGTTTAAAAATAATAATTGCCAAAAAACCTTTGACCACCTGTATAAGGAGAAAGTAGTGCTGAAAACTCAGGAGGCAAGAAAATATAAAGCACTTAGCACAGAAAATGCATGCCAGTAAAGAAGGAAATCTTAGATGCAACTCAATTTCTAGAATATCTACAAAGTCAGGTATCCCCAGGTTTGTTAGAAAGACAAGTGCTTTTGCATGAGCTACAGAAAGCATAACAAAATTTCTGCTAAAATTGGTATCTTGCAAGTGATGTTGAATTGTTTAGAAATTACTCAGTTTATGTCAAGTAAATTAGGAAATTTACCTGAAAAAAATCAAAGAGAAGCACATCAATCGTGCCACAAGATGCTCTTACTAGATGGCTCTAAGTGTGAGAGGTCAAATGCCACACCAGCTACATTATTTAAAACCATTTTACACAGTTGCCTCACAGGTTCTCAGTTTGAGAATCAAATACAATGCCACCTGAAGGCCTCAAGGATGTATTCTTGGAGAAAATAAGGCAGGAACAAAATCTTTGGACCTTTGGAGGGAATCCCAGGAGGTCTTGAAGGAAAGCCAGGCTGACTCCGTGCTTGCACAGGGCTCTCCTGGTTGACCTGTACCTTGGCCAATGTTCACTGGGCAGTGCAGGACCTTGTCCGTGAACGTTGCAGGCTCAGTGTTCAACACAATGGATGGCATCTCACAAGGAGCAAAGGGAGCTCCATGAACAGGAACTCAGCAGAGAATTCCCCTCAACTCTCCTACTGAGCTAGACCAATGGCATAGGACAACCATGCACTTTTAAATGCCATCACCACCTGCAGTTCTCCAAAGGTTTCAAAACATACTATTTATTTTAAAATAATGCTCTCCACAAATTTGGATTCACTGGAGATTCAACCCCCACAAGAGGGAACTTCTGTCTCTAACACCAAGTGCATCAGCAGGAAATTCAGCATCTGCCATTCTCAGAAAGTTACAACCAGAAGAACACAACCAAGCCATGGCTTGGAGATGCAACCTCTCCCTGGGTTTGAAGTGCCTTATTATTTTCCCTCATCCCCCAGCCAAGCTCTGCCAGGGATAAGGCACAAAAGCAGGAACAGCTTTAGACACAGAAAGCCCGAAGTGAGCGGGTACACAATAGCAGAGGAATCAAAAAGCCCACGAGCTCACAAGCAAACAAGCAAGATGCAGTGAAACGCTGTTAAAAAAAAAATCACAATGGCACAAAAAAATTTCATTTCAGTTGACTTGAAAGAATGAGAGCACAGCTCAGAAATGTGAGCAGCTCAGGTTTTGTGCTGGGTAACCAGAGCCAACTTCACATTTCTTCTGGGAATCATTCTTCTCACCTACTCCCCCACATACAGGTAAGTCTTTTGTCAGAACATAAAAAGTTATGTCTGTATCAATCACATGTAAAAAGAAGTCTAGCACTGTTGTTGAGGTCACATATTATGATAAATATGAATTAAATGAATGTTCCCAAGCTCATAAAGTATTTTCCTATGGAAACTCTGTGGGGAATTACAAGCAAAATGAACAGTCACCTTCACCACCTCATGATGTTAGCAAGTGTTGTGGAGATGTTTTTAATAACTTTTTATTAATAATGCTTTCAATAGAATGAAAATGACAGCTAGTTTCAGACAAAGCTCCATTCTTGATAGCTGAAAATATTAATCCCAAATTTATTCTGGAAGGTGCTTCCAGCAAACAATCAGATCACAGTAAACAGGGGGCCACAGTAAAATGAGAGCTGGGTAAATGGATGAGCCCAGTCCACTTGACATTCCAAAAGGAGAGTCTCTTGAATTCTGTGGCTTCCTTTTGCCTTTCTGAAAGGAACGTGAAAAAGGGAGTTTCTGGTGAATGTGGAGACAGTCCGAGATTCTTTGAAAATGTCAAATTTAACAGCATGAGGAAATGTCTTTTGAATCGGAAGATGAGAACTCAGGGGAGTTAAATTAACAACATAGCACAACATTTTACCAAGTAATAGCACTATATTTTTTCTTTTATGGAGCACTGCTCAGGGCAATATTTAATCTCTTGAGTTTAATGAACTTTTAAAACTACTCAATAAATACTCAAGGCCATGACAAGTACAATCATAAGATAAATTTAGCCCTACTCCAGCAGACTATATCACTTTTTGTTATTAAAAAATGTTAATTTTAATATACTAGGGGACTTCATTTCTATAAAATAAGGTGTCAGGGTTTCTAAATTCATATCACAATGGTTAGTTTTCATTAAAGATGTTAAGTACATTGTCATTTTTAATAAAAATACATAGTGGGTTCTTCTTGCTAGGCTAATAATAGAACTTTGGATAAATAGTGCTATCTATAAAATGTTCCAGCTTTCAGTGAGGCTTCCTTTAGTCACTATGGAGGTTAAGATTTCGGGAAATTAATGAATTGAATTCACAGAACTAAAGAGTTTGTGATGGACCTCAAAGTGAAGACTTAGCTAATGCATATTAATATATTGTGTGTATAAAATAATGTAGCTAAACAAATAGATGCTGCATGTACAGGAACACTAAAATCAAGTTACCTTCAAAAATTCATAGAATTCACATTTCAAATGTGATGAAAAATCAAAGCAACTGAAGTGGAACAGCATTTCTGCAGAATCCTGGCACATGTATATTGAATGCACTAAATTATTTCACAGCCTTGGATGGGTTGAAGACTCCAGTAGATGGACAAAATCATTACCACTGCCAAAATCATTACAAATGGGAATCTGCCACCATCTTCAGTGGGACCAAGAAGTGGGACAACATCCCTTTTCTGTCACCATTTACGCAAACAGAGCCACTCTCACAGTAACATCACTCACCAGTAACACCTGCAAGTTGCATTATTCTAGAAAAAAATTCATTAAAAGAAATTGCCATGTCAAGTAGCCACTAAAACTGAGGTTATGAATGTAGGCTGTTGATTATCACTAATTACAAAGCATTTTTATCTAGCACCTTAATGAGTATCTGCCTGCAGTTGTTCAAGAGCAGCTCACAATTCTGTCTACATCATCTACTGTTATCAAGTTGGCATATCAGAGAACACAAAATCAAAGCATCAGGAAGTTTTGGGCAGTGGCACAGGAACATCAAAGAAAGAGTTCACCATACACAGGTCATCACATTGCCACAACCCCTGTTTAAAACAGGGCATCCAAGGACACCATCCACGTGGCCTTCATACATAAATACATCGCTCCTTAAATGCCTTCAAAATTGACTACAGTTTTGTATATATGCTCTCTGAGTTACCAGACATGAAGTACTAAGTACCCTTCCCATTTATTTTTCATTACCTCCCTGAAAAATGGAGAAAATCAACTGCTGCAATTCTTTTTGAAATATATTTCTGAAAATCTGTATATTGATTTAACCTCTTTCATGCCACATTTCTTTCAATTCCCAGAGGCATGCCCTAGTAAAACATCTCTATTAGCTTCAAATAGCAGCCAGGATGTACTGTGTGAGTTATGCAAGGGTTCTTCTCATGAGGAGTATCCAGCTCCACAGACACCAAGTAACGTTCTCCTTGCTTTAGCTCTGCATGCATAAGAAACCATTATATTTAATCTTTCCCTAAAATCAAACTTACTAGGTTTACTCAAAAAAAAAAAAGTTTAATGCCAGCGTGTATTGTCCTTATATAAAATGTCTGCACAAGACCTAACAACATAAACACACTGCCCTGCACTCAGAAAGTTGCGTTTGGCATCTCTCAAGCTGCACAGATAATTTATACTGAAAGCATCCATGAGAAGCATTCAGGGTTACAGAGAACTCATTTCACCGCTTCCCAATTTTTTTCCCCTCGGTCTGATAAAAAGGTTTGACCGTTTTTATGGGATGCAGGAGGTTGTCATTGGGGTCCACTCCAGGCAGTGACAGAAGTGCCGTGCCTAATCAGTCACCACCGAAAGCCCTTGTTATTCCCAGCAGTGCTCCGTCAACAAGCCAGTGGGGCCACGCGCCCGCACCTGGGCCTTCTTCATCAGCTGCTCCTGTCACATTTAATGTGTTCTGCAGGTACCAAAGCAAAGCACTTATACTTTCCATTTTCCCTTTAATAAACCTCCTCTGCACCTTCTCCCACTTTAAATTATGTTGGTTCTTGTCTGTTTGTATGAGCTGCTGGGCCAGAAACGCTTCCCCTGCAAGCTGCCAGGATTGGCCGAGGTACCACTCGCATCTCCACAGCTCCACATCAGGATGTTTACCTTGCTGTTAGACAACACACAGCTCCAACTACTTTTTATGATATAAAACTGCAGAGATTTAAAGTGATACGTTTACTGACATTAACCTAGGTGATTATTCAACCAATTCTTAAAATCAGGAGAGCCCATTTACTTCATTGCTCTCCCTGATCCATAACTGCTTTGGCAAGAGGAGGTAGGTCAATGTCACCAATGCGAAAGCTTCAGCAGGAGAGATCCAAAAGGACTTTACAAGTGGTTTTTTGCCAACAGTCTCTTAAAGGTTGCTGGTTAAAGCTGCATGTGAGGGTGGGGGTGTGTGAGGTGCCTTCACCTTCTGCATTTCCTGGTCTACGCTATGGGTGTCCCAATCACAGCTCTTCCAGCAACCCAACTGCAGGTGGGCTCCTCAAATGCTACCCACTCCAGGAGGGACCACAGAGATCCTCACAGGGATGAGGGCACAATTAGAATGAATGAATGGCACAAATTAGACCATTTAATGAATTAAGCACAATCTTAGGCTTAGTCTTGCCTTTCTTCTGCACTCACATTTTTCAATTAGATCACTGGTGTCAAGGAAATCAGAATCAGTCCCTGGGACATAACAGCTGCACAAAATCAGATCATTAAAATTACAGAAAAAAATTAGGTTTTCCTCTGAATAAGGAGAGTAAAGAGCTCTCAAAGGCTGTGACCTCACATACCTACACACATAGCAAAACATTCCTGGGGAGGGAAAAATGACAAAAAGTCAGCATTTTTTCACCTAACCACAATTCCCGGGTCTCAGAATTTATCACAAGACCCACTCTTCTAATTAACCTTTCTTTGTTATTTCCCGTGGACAGACAATTCCAATGTTTACAGCGAGTCTTGCAAGACACTATTTAATAGCATTCTTTTTAATTAGTTGTTCTAAGTACCTCTATAGAAAGAGTTTGTCTTTAGCTCAGCTACTCCAGACAGTCATTTCATGCATTATGCCCACCAGACACAACCAGGTAAGTCTCATGTTCAGCGTTATCAGAGTCAGGTTCTGTCACCCTTGCCAGACAGAGCACTAGGCAATATGAACAAAAGAAGTTAATTAGTTATACGTAAGAGCAATTCTTTTAATTCATATGTTATCTTCTGATGTCTGGAATTATCTTCCCAGTTTCATGAAGGCATTTTAGGACTGGAAAAGAGGAACTGGGTGGTTTCTCCAAAGCCATAGCACCAACAATCTTTGATCCAGTCTATTCCCTCTTTGTTTCCATTGCTCAGTAGACAGAGCTGTTGATACAAAAGCTTAAACATTAAATACATTTCCTACATTAGCCATACTGTACTAGACATTTCTCATACAGCTGAAAAGATGCACTTTCAAACTTGCCAATTATCCTCGCCGAGCATAATGCTACCCAAAATAATTATGTACATTTGGTGCAGTCTTTCTAAGGATTTTCTCCTCTAATTACACTAGGAGGCTGCTGACTGGAGTTGGTGAAACAGCTTTGTCAAAATGGAACCAGTGCCATCAAAAGTAGAGCACAAAAGGCATGATGACCTTTCTGCAGTGTATGCAGCAACGGACTGAAGTGAAACAAATTAGACAGACTAAAAAAGAAAACCGTTATTATTACAACCATGCAACTAGGTGTTAATTTTACCCAGGAAAACTGCACTTGTGATTTCCCTTCAAACACGGGCCCAATCAAATAGATAACACCTTTTGCATTTCACATCTCCCCAGTGGAGCTAAACAAATCCCTTTGTTTGTGGACTGCAAAGTTGATGACTCAGCAGGTTCATCACTGGGGGAAAAATAATTATACTCAGTGCTTGCATTCACATTGCTTCTATGCAATGTGCTGAGCTAACTTAGATTTGATCAGTCGGGCCCCATCCACCCACTGGCTTACACTTGAGCTGCCTTAAAGAGTGGTTGTGAACAAAAGATCTATATCTTTACCAAGTAAAATCCATTTCTTGCAATTTCAGATAGAGGTTTCCAGTCTCATAGGAGTAATGGGACACAACCACTGACATTGTAATTCAATAAAGGGAAAAGAAATCATATCTGTCAGTCCATCTTTAGATCACAAGGCCTCTTTCTTGTTCCTCCTAGCTGACCTCTGCAACAAAGCTGTCAGCTTGGAAGAGCTTAATATCTTGAGAAGATAACCCCTTTAAATTTCTTCCCTGGCTCACTGACATTCTGTCAACTAGGAGAAAACCTGGCCAAAATTTGGGATCACTGGGAATTCTTTCAGCCTGCTCAGTAGCATGCCAATGCTGTGTGCATCTGCCCAGGGTGAACTCCCGAAGAGCCTGATCCCATAAACTGTCAGGAGTCCAAGAACTTCACTAACACCTCTTACCAGCACACTGCTTAAATTAGGAGGAATTTGTGGGCAGAGAAAAGTTAATTGCATTTGGTTTTTTAAATGCATAAGTAACATTACACTAGAAAACACTGACCTCAGTCCACCTACACCTCTCTATCCACAAACTTGACACACTCTTAAGGACAGAAATCTCACTGTCCTTTCCCAATGGGAGGGACTTGTAGTACTCCTAGACCAAAATGGGAGGTCCCAAAGAAATGGGCCCGATTTCAACCTGACAGTCCTGAGCTTCACCTACAATCTTACACATGCTAGGAAGCTGACTTCAGCTAAGGAGCTGTGAAATCTTGATGGTTTTCCCTGCATTCTTCAGAGATATTTTCTGTTAATTTATGGCACTTGTGATTCAAAACAAGTGAAAAAAACTTTTTTTTTTTCACTCTGTCCTGTAACTCCCTCCAGTACTTATATCTGTATGTCAGACTATGACCTAGAAACTAGGGGCTGAAAACGAGCCACTGCAAGAATCTCTGCTTGCTTAAACACGAACTGCACCAATGACTGAGCAGATGGGCAGGAAGAAACTTGGTCCATTTGAGATCCTCCATCCTACCCCTCATAAGATGCTGCATTTGACAGCACAAGTGCCTTCAAGTCCCCTGTGCTCAAGCTCAGCACAGTCCAGGAGTCCCAAGTCCCACTTCCTACAAAACCCTCTCACTCTCCCCTTACAAAACACAAAGGTGAGTGATGCAGCATTTCTTAGCATGGACGGTGGGAAAAAAAAAAGATAAAAGCCACTTACACAAGATTATTGGTCTTCAGACAAAAGAAACACCTCTTACACCACCATCAAATATCATGTCACAGATTCAATGCACACATTTCAGTGTTTGCATTCCTTTCAGAGGACCCAAAACCACTTTTGAAGAAAAACCTTCACTATTCTGATATTGTTATAATACACAGGTATTGTATGAAGTTCTTAAGGAATTCATCTAAGGCTAAAAGTTACTGCTACTAATGATAAATACTGTGAAAGAAGCCAAGATTTGGGGTAACATTTGGGCAATTTATCTACCATCCAAGCTGATGCTTTGCTTCTTGCTTCCTGATTTTGCTGTTGAAGAAGTCAGTTTTTGCCATCAAAACCATTCACAGTCTTAGGACCAGAATCAGTGTTTCATTATCTGAAGCCTATTTAACCAAATTTTCCACAATCATTTTTCAGTAAAATACAGATTTTACCTTTTTTTTTGTTTGTTTTCCCCTCAGCTGAGCAATTTCCAATCACCTTTTACAGGGCTGCAACTTCAAACACTGAGTGATAGAGAACCAGGAGCGAAAAACTCCAGGGAGGAGACAACTATAAATCCAACAGACTTTATTTATTAAGCCACATTAAGTGAATATATATAGTTTGCAAGTTTAACAGCTGACATCTGCCCTTTGCTATGTTAACAGTAAGGCAGAAAACCTGTATCACCCACCCTAATATTGGCACTTGCCAATTAGTGTGTTTTTAAAAATGCATCTAAGGGGCAAATCCAATCAGTTTTATTGCAGAAGTAGAAGAATTGCAATTTAAATTGCCTGCTGTTGGTGCAGTGGGCTATTATTGCCTGTCTTTGCTGTGCACAGAAAACATTATGGACTTTGGAGGGGAAGTTAGCAGGGGCTGCGGGGTGTGTACACTTTTTTACCTTAAAATTCAATGTATTTCTGACAACATGCAGGGAAACACCAAACATTTTGTGGATCTAAGGAAACCTGAGTAACACGATTACCAGCCTCTGACATTAGGCTTTGCATACAGAGATGGCTAGATTATTACATCTCTATCAAGGAATATGGCATTATAAACTTAAGCAAAGGAGTGGGATGAAGCAGAGACAACAATGATTAATGTATGAACAGTGTCCACTCAACCATTGAGGCAGTAATAAAGGTATTAATTTGGCTGCAAACATTAAAATATGTACAGTAAGATGGATTTTTGAACAGTGCAGTGTGGCATAACCTTAATACAGTACATTAAAATCATTCATTACAATGAATAAATAGCTTAATGAGATTTGAAACATCCAGCACTCGGTGTAAGCGGGTGATGAAGTGAAGCCTGATATCGGCACCACTGAGCATAAATTATGCAAAAGTAATACTTTTAATGTCATCTACTCACTGGCATTGTTGCTTTTCTTAAATATTCAACTGTACATCTTTCTAGGACAATATCAAATTAGGCTGTGAGAGAGTTTACAACAAATTCACCCACCATGGCCTGATTTGCATAAAAGTAAACAAAATAGAAATATGCACATATAGTATGATTTCTTTCTTTCCTTGATTTATTGCTGTGAGGAAGAGAAATACATCTTACCAGGGCTTTAATGTCTCTTTTTGGTGGTTGTTTTGCTGGTGGTGCATTAGTCCCAAAACTTCAGTTGCCACATTAAACATTGTATGTGTATGTAACGTACCCCTGCAGTTTAACATGGTATAAGATAAACTACTGGAGCACTTTTTCCCCCCTATTAATTTAAACAACTTATTAACAAATCAAGCCATTTTATTTAAATTATGTGCCTAACCATGTAATTAGTTAAGTAAAACCACTTAAAGCACGTTTTTCTTGCCATTTTAAACTGTTATGTTGGAGCAGCTATATGCTAAAGCAGAAAGAAAAGCAATTACTCCAACAATTTTTTTAAAAAGGCTGGTACACAAGTTCTGTGCAGCACAGACAAGGCTGCTTTGTTTAATGATCACTTCTTTCTTTGCTGTGTACAGACACACCTTGGAATTTTGGATTAATTTCAATAAATATAAAAAAATCTTTTTTTTAACTGTTCCAAAGCACTTGTTATTTAAATTTGGAAGTGCAGGATTACTCGTGCATGGCTGCCTGTCAATTAATCCAATATCACCCTGTGGATTTTCCCATTTGTAATTGGAAAATAGAGCTTTTTTTGGGCTCTCTGCAGAAACAGCAGCCATTTAACTACAGGTGGTATTTCCAGTAGCAATACACACACTTATTCAATGTTTATATAGAAAATAAACCCCCTATTTCTTCTAGAGACTGTAGATGCATTTTTGGAGGTTATTTTCCTGTCTCTAGCATTAAACTGAACTTTTATAAATGGCAGAAGTTACAATAGCAGCAACAGGTGAAAGAAATTAAAAATCTTAACAGCATCAGGGTAATTTCTCGAAACAGGGCAAAACACACTGGAGAATATTAAAAGAGGATCAGTTTTATCAAGGATGCAATATTTTACTTCATCATTTACATGCTCCTGTACTTATTCTCCTAAAAGAACTCGATTCATTCTTTCAGCTCGGAAAAAATTAAATGTTTGGGAGAGTGCTTAAGAGACTGATCATGAACTTGTGATCTCAACAGCCTGTTACTCAAACATGGTATTTATGGGGGTGTTTGGCACCCCTGGTAGGTCACTGACCTCTCAGGGCCCTGGGCCACGACTCTGAGCAGCACAGACAGAAATCCAGCATTTGACTCTACAGTTTCCACCCCAAAACATCCCCACAAGCAACGTCTCCTTCCTCCCCCTGCCAGGTCTGGGGACTGGAGTCACCCCAGAATGATAAATAGGGGTAACTGTGACCACAACCTGGGAACAAACTGCCCAGTTGCCATGTACCCTTAAACACAAGCTTACCCTCATACCTCATTGACAGTACCTATTTAATTTCCCAGAGGACCAAATCCTGAAGCAGGTTGGATTTTTGGCCAAATGCAAGAGAAAGCCCCATTTTGCCTTCCCAGGCCCAGTAAGTGTATTATAGTGGGATTTGCTTCTAAGCCATTCTCACTGGAGTGCACGTGAATTGCTGATCCCCTCCACTTGCTCCCCACAAGCACCAGAAATAGGGAGAAAGTGACCCAGAAGAGCACTCGGCCAGGACAGCACCTGGGAGATGGTGACAGAGGGCTCAGAGACAGTCACACAGCCAGGCTGCGTGAAATCAAACAGCAAAGCTGATGGATTACTTTGAACACTGGCTCCCAGAACTCCTACATATTCAATGGGAAGGAAAAAAAAAAGGGAATAAAATAAAGATTAACCAAGTGTATACTCCCTACTGTGTCCCAGAAAACTCAGTATTTTACCAAGTTCAAAATCCAACAATTTTTATCGTATGGCACCAATTCAGCAGCTACCAAAAAAAGTTATCAATGTGCTGTTCCAGCCCCCGTGCTTACTGTCCCAAGTCTCCCGGATTCATAAGGTATTTATAGACAATTATTTACATCCCCTCTTAAGCTATTTCCTAGAAAGGATTATACAAACAATTTAATCACTGGATATTGCTCCATGGACTTGCAGTTTTGCTGGATGCCATTACAGTGACCAGTCCCAGTGCTGCAGTGGTCTTGGTACACGTCACTGTCTGAGTTCGAGGGGTTTGCACTCAAGAGGATGCTGCAGGGAGCACTTGAACTCAGGATGCTGAAACATCCTGGAAGGAGCCAACACTTGTGTTCTCATCAGAGTCAACGGAACTGAGTGGTCAAGTATCCTGGCACTCAGCATTCATTATGGGAGCTCAGAAAAGGAAAACAAGTGAATCCAGACTTGGGTGCTATCAGGAGCTCTGCCAAAGTCTCATTTCCAAACTTCAGGGAAAACAACATCTCTGACAGCCTGACCTGCCTGGAGAGCAGGGATGGCAGATTTACTTTTAAAGCACACAGCAATATATTTTGCATGCTCCAATAAGCCAAATATAATTTCAGGTACAAATTCATATGAATTAAAAAAAAAACAAACCTCAGAAGATACGACCAGGCACTAGAAATTCCATTCCAAAAAGTAATTTTGGGGGAGATAAAACTACAGAGTTCAACTCTGCTGCAGAAGAAATAGGTGTTTAGCTTCATTCAAAGGCAGAACTCACGGAAGAGTTGTCTCAACTAGCACAATAGCATTAACATCACCTAATTATTCATCAAATGCAGAAGTGAAGCTTGCTGACCCAGTCAGACATCTCTCTTTTATCCTTGATGCTCCCTCTGTCCGTATCTCTGCAGCACCCGGTGGAACACACGAGTGCTCCAGCAGCTGCCACAACAGGGGCCGTGGACTCGTGTTTGCAGAACACAGCCCAACCCCATTACACGCTCCAGCAGCTATCACTTTCCACAATTCAATAGAAATTAATTTCTCAACAACGAGGGCAATTAAAAGGTCTGCATACAATAAAGTAAGAATACCTGCTGGCACACCGACGTGGTTTTTTTCCAGCAACGCCAACAGAGCTGAAAACAAACCAAGCTGAAACCCAATGATATTCAAAAGGAAGACATCAACCTTCCATGCTCTGATTATGGAACTGTTAATATGGTTAATGAAACAGTTACTTGTTTAATAGAGTATTAACTCCAGTACAACTTGTTGTACAGTAAGTTACATGTAGTAACTAAATTTTGTCCTCTAATTAAAGGACTTAATGTGAAGTAAAAAAGAAAGCTTTTATTGTATTTGTGGTAAACCAACATTGTTAAAAGGTTCAAAACAATCAATGCAATCAGCAGTTCTGGAGTTTATTTGTAGGCTTGTTTTCAACCATTCAATGCCAGTTGTTTCAACCTTCAACCATGCTTGAAATCTGAGCTAAAAGAATAATCATCAAAAAAAACCCCATGCTGACGACTCAGTGGACCAACTGTACTACCTGAGAAGCAGCAATTTTCTGAGGGCTAAGTCAGGTAAATAGGGGTTCTTGAAAATAATTCAGGAATACTGTGATGATCCAACACTGGCTTCCTACTCTTCATACAAAATAACCAGAAGAGCCACACGTGGTTTTGCCTGATATGCCCAAAATGGCAACACACATCACCATCCAATCCCAGCACCCACAGCAGATGGGAGCATTTGTTGCCTTGCTGTGCTAGAACTATACAAAGCTAAGAGGAGAGGCAGGAGAAAAGAACTAAAAATAAATTTGGACGTGGCCTGTGCAAATCCAGGAAGAAATCCCTGAGGAAAGCCCATGGAAAGGCTGCAAGGAGGAAAGTGCCTCCCAGGGAAAGGGGCTTCCCACTCCTCCTGCACTAACACATGACTGCAACCCTCAAAACACACGTCTGCATTCCCCCCTCCCAACAGCAAGAGCAGGAAAAGCCTTCCCTTTAGCTAACTTTGTTCAAAATTAAACAGTTACCTTTTTAGACTTAAGCAGCACAATTAACATAGGGAGCAAAAGAAAGGAAAGAGCAATTTTGTGGGAAGTGGGTTGGCCGGCCCAGTCATCTGGCACAGCTCCTGGGTGACCGCCCGAATGGACTTCTTGTGAAACACTGCTTGGAGAACACTTGGGCCAATATAAATTCCTACAATGTGGGCTTTTCTTGTGGTGACAGAAACCCCTTGTTGCCCTAATCACATACCTAAGTGAAAGCCTCACTTCAAATCCGCAGCGCCTGGGCTATTGTAACTGTTTCAGCTAATGTACAGGTAATCAAGATACCTATATTTAAACACAGAGCACACTGAGATCTCCACAAAGGCAATATATTTTCCCTTCCTGGAAAAACACCCCAAACTCCTAAGCATTCACGCTGAATATCTTTTGGTTTTGACGTATCTTCTCAATAGCTACCTCAGACCCCTGAAGAAAACTCCCACCGCAATACGCCAAAAATAAAAGTAGTACAACAAAGTGCCTTCCCCTACCCCAACAGCTGCCTTTAACTAATTTTCAGCTATTGAACAAGCTAGTGCAGGTGTGGAACGATTGTGAGGAGCTCAGTGGCATGCAGATAACTGCAAACACCAGCTTCCTGCAGCTAACAATCAGGGCCAAGAGCGGCTGCGCCGGCTGCCACCGCCGCCGTCAAAACAGAAGCCGCGGGGTGTCATCAGAATTCAGGTGGAGTACACACCGTGCCTCTCCTTTCCATAATCATTTTATTAAGCAGCTTGCAAGAAACCTAAGCTGCTGCTTCAACAGCCCACAGATTGTATTGTCTTTGGCCACACGTTCTAGCAGTAAATTAAAAGGAATTGTACGTCAAATGCAAGTTATTGTCTGGGGGAAATAATCGTATTTGGGTGTTTTCTTCAAGAGTAGAGTAAGCAAATTGTGTTGTCTTGGCTGAGCTTGGGTAGGTTACTGGAGTGGCTTGGCACACTTGACCCAGTCTTGATGCCACCACAGCTCAACTTTTCTTCTTTTAGTGGAGCTAAACTACAAGCTGATAATGATATTACAGCAGAGAAATAAAACTCCAGTGGTCACAAAAAAAAACCCTGTCCATGCCAAAGATGACTCTGGGAAGCCTCGTGAAGTATGAGGCTTAAAATTCATAAACATTTCTGTAAATAACTCTTCAAGTTACTTAAGAAATCAGACTTCTACCACTTGACCTTCTTGATGCAAAGTGTCATAAGCTCTGCACATGAAGATTTAAACTGCAGCCTAGCTAGGAAAAAGACATCCGTCACCCAATGCAAAAGGGAGTCTGGTGATTTCAGTGTCTAATTTGGAGAACATAATGCAATGGTCCACAGAACTGTTAGGGATGTAATTTCATTCTCATATAGAGAAGCGAAAGGATCTCTCTGAAACTAGGCTCAACAGGCAAATGCAGATTTTACTTGCCAAAAACGGGTACAATTAAAGAGGCAATCTCTTCTCAGAAGCCAACTTTAAATTTACACACTCTTTAATTTGGTTAAGTTCAAAACTGAAGCAGATTTTTTTCCACTCACTAGTACCAACATGTGCTTCAAAATGTCTAACCAGGAGAAGTTCTGCATCAGGGACAGATGCTTGCTCTACGTGCCAACTGGCCTGTGTTTGCCAGCCAGCCGGCCCCAAGATCTGCTAAGTCCTCCCCCCATCATGATCATAAAGCTACTCCCTGAAATATATGATCCTTTATTCATTGGGTCTTACTCTATAAACATGCACTTAAGGAATAATTAGCCTTGCAAGTCCTTATGCTCAAACTTGTGGCTTTTTTCAGTTTGAATGAAAATGATTTTCACTTAGTCCTCCTGGGTCTAATTCCAGGATCTCAGGGAATACTGGAGACCTCCCTAAACAGGACCTTCTCCTAGTACTTTGTAAGAAAACTGGAAAATTTTAAGAAATAAGACTAATGGGAACGGCAGAGTCCTCTCAGTAATTAAACTGACTGCTAACAGCAATCATTATTTTATTCCAGAAAAACTTACAGAAAAATTCTTTATAGTTTAAATACTGTGACACCTCTCTGCCCACAAAAGACATTCCCACATCTGCTTTTTCTGTTCATTTCATTCATCACCTTTTTATCCTGAAATAGTGACAAGTAATGAAAGTGCTAATATCATAATGAAGGACTGGGCAAGACCAAGTCTACCTCTGTATTCCCTCACAGAAAAAGATCTCTTTAGGTGATCAAATTGTGTGAAAACTTGAGAGACAACTTCCTATCAATTAAAAAGTGCACTGCCATTACAGGGTTAGAGGGTAAAGATTCAGCTGCTGGTAAAAATCACAGCACTGCTCTGATAGCACCAAACACTGAACTTCAACGTTTCCATATTTTGCAGAACTTGTACACAAAGTAACAAAATATTCACATGAAGTACCCAAATATTTTTTTTAACAGGTATTAAAACAAAAACATTGTCTCAAGCCAGGAAAACACTTTCAATTTTGTTGAAAGAAAGAAAAGCCAAAAGGTATTTGTTTGTGCAAACATAAACAAGGCACATGGGGTCTGAGGATCACACCCCAGCAAATGTATGAATTTCTGGGCAGTGCCCTTAGCAGGGTATTTTCCTCACCAGTAATGAAACCAGTAGATGTGGAAACACCAGCACTAACAAAGCCTGGCTTCACTATCATTAACCGTGACCTTAGAGAAGACTTTCCCCACAGATGAAGCAGGTTGTGCTTGCTGCTGAGATGTTACCATGTCAAAGAAGGCATAAGATATAGATTCTCTTCCCTAGAAGACTTTTTCCCCATAGATTCACCTAAAATGCTTGCAGGAACGTTACTATCTTTGATACTTCTACTCGCCAGCAAAACCTGGACTGGGGTAGCAAAGCTGGCCAGCTGGGTGAAAAATTACTGGGAAGTTGAAAAGGGAGAGAGACAAGGAGCACTCGAGTTTTCCTTCCTTAAAACAGGCTGAAAAGCTCTTGATGCAATGCTGCCTACTCAGAACTGCCAGAACACAAAGAAAACAAAACTTAAATCATTTTACAGAATGTTTCTAGACAATGAACATGAGCTTTATAATAATTTATGGTCATATTTACAGACCTCATCCGTGCATGAATTCAGCAGAAGTTCCCTCCCCCAAGACACACCTTTACCTAAGATACTTTAGCATAGGCAACGTGGCAGGAGATGAGCTGAATCCATTTGACCTTTTATTTTTAATTAAGTTTCCTGTATTTCCACCATTCTTTCTTCTCAATGGGATATAGACAAATCCATTTTTCTCCGCTCATTATTTCCTAAGTCTGAATAGATGTCTCATAAAAAAAACACAAGCTGTTTTGATTCTTGGGGCAGGGGTGGAACAAGAGCAAGTTGTTTACTTGGCATTTCTAACATTAAAAAACCAACCTGAAGAATAGATGTGCCCACTTCATTTGCCAGCACAAATGCTTCAATTGCACACACAGCCCAGCCATACATACCCGGACATTTTTCACAAACTCAATTAAATGCTCCAGTGCTTTTCAATATTTTCCTGCTTGTCAATATAACGAGATGCACGCACAGAGAAACTTCTGCCTTTCAATCAGCCCTTTTATCTAGTCCCATTACTTCAGTGGCTGTGCTGTGTTTTGTGACACAGCCACACGGTGCTTCAGAAATGGCCACAACGAGTCATTTCAATATGCTAAGGTACTGAGGTTGGGTTTAGACAAGAATCTTAAAGGTTTTCCCCCAGTCCCTAACCAGAGAAGCCCCTCTGGGGGCTTTTCATCTGTAAGACTTTTCCAATGCATGAAAATTATGAAATCTTGAATCCAAAAATTAGATTAACCAATATGATGGGATTTTTCCTTCCTTAACAGAACCAGTTCTCTAATTCCAAGTGAAATCTGAGTCCAGGTCTCTTACATTTCCTCTCTACTTTTTTATGTTAAAATAAATGATCCTAAAAGATCTCCTGTGACAGGACTTTTTAATTCCCTCCTCCCCCCCCCTTTTTTGGGGGGGGAAAAAAATAAATTTATGCTTCATTCAAATCTAGCTATTGGCACATTGCACAAAAGCTCCTTTTTGAGAAAAGGGAAAACTGAAATGGAAAGGAACTAGGTCTATACTAGGAGATTATTAAGGAAACATTTGTCTTTAAATCACCTTAATTCCCAGTTTGCTGCTGTACTGTAACACTAGGCTCATTGCTTTCTCTCTGCCTACAGCGCAATAGGTTGTGTGAGTACCAAGGGGACTAAAGTAAATTCTTTGTTATGTCTACACAAAGTAGTAAATGAAGCATGCAGCTCAAACTTCTCCTGCAGTGGCCAGATCCTTAGTGCTTTTCCTTTTGGAGTGGGAGATTTAATGCTATTTTCTTTCCCATATGCTTCATCTTTCAGCTTTAGCATAAAAAGGAAAGAAAAAAAAAAAAGAAAAATTTAAAGACTTCGTTTTGCAGTAACTGCTCCCTTCAGATTCTGAGACATGTCTTGATGAAAGCTCAGTTGTGATGGAGCAGAATCAAAAGAGGAAGAAATTTCACCCCATGAGATGATACTTAAAAGGGGGGAAAAAAAAAGCCTTGGAAAAAAAAGTTCTTTCTTGAGTAATTAGCCATAATCTTAGATAAGACAACAGATCAAACAAGTCTTCCTAAAAGAGTTGCTGTGGGAAAGAAAGAGATGCTTTCTGCAAGGGTTTACAAATAACACTAAAAAAAAAAAATAAAAAAATTTAAAAGCAGAAACACTGGCAAACTTTTCCATCAAAATTAAAACTACTCACGCAGTTGTCTCTCTGCTCCATTTCTGGATGCAAAACGGGTCTGGGAGAGCTCCAGAGGGTAAAAAGCTTCCTCCCCAGGCACAGAGCACAAGGAGGTTGCTGGTTTACACGGATTTCCAGCTACTGAGGGGCCACTTGTCCAAGGCAGGCTCAGGAGCTGGGGTGGGGGGACACAGCCAGGGGAGCCCAAGGACCCAGGAAGGGGTCCCAATGTGCCACCCCTCACTTTGGGCTCACAGCAGATATTTTCCCCCTCTCCCTGACTCTCACCATTCAATTAAAACAAGCACAACTTCAAATCATAACTAATTAGGAATTCTACATTTTTCCCCACCATCACAGCACTGCAGGGACAATAACTGGGAAGGAACCTTTGTGTACTTGCCTTAAGATCTGAGCCCACCTACAAGTCGAATTTCCACAGGTGTCATCTATGAACTCCCAGGGTGGTGGGCTCCCACGACACCTGTGTCTATCAACTCAAACTCTGGAACTTCTTGAACTCAGGATAAACTGGTGTCTAAACTTGTTGGCCTCAGTGAAGCCTTAAGAAAAAACACACCCTGAACTTGCCATCCTCATTTTAGCCACATCTCTCCTTGGACACATCCACACTACAGCTGAGTGACTTCCCAATCCCAAAATAGTCACAACTCAATTCATGAGCTAACACTTACCAACTTACCAGATGCTTTACCTCAGATGACAAATTTTGTTTTATATATGTGATGAAGACTCAAATCAAAAACCAACTATAAATATTTTAATGAGACACTTTTTGTCACTTTGTGAAAACCTAATTAAAGGGCTCGTTACATGTGAGAGTAAGCACTGTCTAAATAAAGCTGCTGTCATCTTGCCCTGATGCTTGTTATAAACCCAAGCTGGAGAACCCACCCCAAGTCCCAGCCCACACGTGGCTCGCTGTCCTCTCTCAAAGCCTGGGCTGAAGTGTCTCTAACAAGTCTAATGACTGTCTACTGACTATAAACTTACCCAGATGCTGGATTTGGGGCAGCAAAGTCTGTAGTCAGTGGCAAATCAAAGGCAGGCTCCACACCCAGCAGAAGAGCTGGTGATACTGTGATGAGTCCAGCAAAACCAGCTCAGTGCTGCCTTCTTCCCAAGGCCAAACTCTCTGTGCTTTTGAGCCCGACTAAGTGCAGATTGTTCTAACTCTTTGCAGTCTTTTTTCACTGTCATTTTATTTGTGTTAGTCCCAGACATCCAAAAAAATGTCAAAGACCCAAACATACACTCCCTTAGATGGTAATTTGAGTCTTCTTAAAATAAACATTTCCAAAAAGGTACTTTCAGAGTCAGGAAAACAAAACCTAAACCAAATCCACAGCTGCAATTTATTTGTTTGTTGCTGCTTCTCTTCTCATAATAGACTTTGAAATCCTAACTTCAAAAAGACTACAAGCAAAACTCAAACATAAGAGTTTTAAGTGCATGCCTGACCACCTTCATAAATATTTTGCCCGTTTCATGTAGGGTACTATTAAGTTTCCAGAGGTGATGTGGAGTTGAAGGCCAGGAGTCACTGCCTGACCTCCCCTGCATCTGCTCAGATCCATTTACCAGCCATTCCATCTGCCCTGCCCTCCTCTCATACAGAAATGGGGTGATACTGAGCAAGCACTGACCCAGGCCACGGGTCAACCCGTGGTCTCAAGAATCAAACTAAAAAAAGGTGAAATTTGGAACATTTTTTCTTCAGATAGATCTTTACACATATTTTGTGCTTTGTAGATGTATTAGTTGACTAGTTTCAGCTGTTATTTAAATGCTTCTCTCTCTAGAATATTTTCATCAATGCTGCTTGTCCTTCAGAGCAAATTAATTATCCAAAAGTTAAAAATAGGGAAATCAATGCGAGTTATTAAACAAGAACTCTATCTGTATGATTAAATGGAATTACAAATCCTAGGTCTGCTACCTTAATCTAAATCCTGAAGTATTCAAAAATATTGAGCTAGACCACGGACTGATGGGACTCAAGCAGCTTTTATGTCACTCATTAATATCACAGCACATGTTGGTAGATGCAAGATGGGACTGTGCTAGTGACTGAAAGTATAAGATCTAAAAACAGAAATTCATGTCCACAAAGAATTTGGAATAAAATGGGCTTTGCACTCTGGGAATCTCTCTCCATATTTTTGCAAGGTTTGATCTTGCAGGTGGTTTTACAACACCAGCCAGGACACTGAGATGATCATTTCAAGTGTCTTGTGGTTTTTTATGGACCATGCCAAACCTGGAATGTGGATTTTCTAAGCTAAAAGGATTCACAGCAAAAAGGATTTGGCTAGTTGGAGATGCAAATACCTTTGGTGCCTCAGAATCTCTTACACATAAATTAACAGCACGGAATATATTTCTGCTCCTAGTTCCATACCTGGGAGACATCAGTCAGTGTTTGTTTACAAGAGTATTTTACATTATTTACAATCAATACAAATTCATTTAAATGTAAAGCTGCAGCACATTGCTATTTGCTATCTCATTGCTATTTGCTATCTCTTCTCTGATAGGTTTCAAATACTTAAAAGGCAAAATGCTGTTTAAAGGAGCTGACGCTCTATGGATCCACCAAAGGCACAAAGAAATCAATATGTGAATGAAAAGCAACTGATTCAAGTTCAACCCAGACCAGAGGCTGGGCAGGGAAACAAAGCTACTATGGAAAATAAGTTTTCACCGAAAATCACGGAAATAATTAATAAGATCTGACCTTTTTTTTTTTACCTCATGTTTTTGGAGTTGATGGCACTAAGCTTGATACAGTTATTTTAATTTCTACCCTAAAGTACAACTTCAATAAATCAAAATATTTTGCACAAATAGATTCCAGCTAGCATTTTGTTAATAGAAAACTACATATGGAAAAATATTATATTTATCTATTTGCATTTACTTTTAATAACAGCTTCCTTTTGATTTGAGCATGTACTTTCTGTCAATTCACTTTTCTTCAAAGTGTCTATTTTCCAGGAGAAGGTTAAGAAAGAGAAGAAACCGTTCCACTAGAAAATATTTGTGGGAATACAACTGAATATTTCAATCAGTGACAGACATGGGCATTATTGTAACACATTTATGTATTAGTTAAATACAGTTATTAGACTTTATGCAGGAATAAATGGGTGGCACATTCCTTGATGTGCTACAAAGGCAGTCCAGAAAAAAAAATAAAAATCTAGCTGACCTTTTTGACCCTAATATCCATGAATCCATCAACTTTGTTTCATATTCACCTGACTCACTAGCTTCACCCATGTTTATAGGATAAATAGCAGGCTCTATGCATCAAGGTCTTCCCAGCTTCAAGGTTAGACAACTCTCAATCAATCAGGGTACCTCCAACTGGTCGCGGTTCAGCCAGAAGAGCTGATGCTAGCGCTCGCCACGCTGGGTATCGACAACAGAAATTAAACCCTTACTCAAACTCCCCATTTGCTTTCCTATGAACTCAGCTTAAAGCTCTAATTTAAAAGATGCATCACTGGTCCAGGAACAAAGAAATTCTCTATCCTCTCTATGCACCAACAGGGCCAGAGCTCAATGGCCCCCAGCCTGTCTGGATGACGTGCAAGGAGACGGTTTTGGTCAAAAGATCCAGAACCCGTTCCGAGAGGCTGGACCAAATTAAAGCTGAGTAGGGCTCACATCCTAATCACAAATGTTTTAAAGGAGAGAGTCTTAAAATTAATGATCTTGGAAATACACAGCACAAAAGCTGCACTTGCACGCTCCCCTACTCTAATTTATGCAACACTTAAATATCAAGGTGCCAGGCGAGATTAGGTAATTGCTATTCGTCAGGAAGCAGCAGAGAGCTCCACAGCACCATCCAGCCGTGCATGTCCTACCCCAAACACCACAGCATGTTTGGGACTTTGGTTGCTTTGTACACTTAGCATCCAAGCTGTGCATTTCTTCCAAGTGATGCACTAATAACATTATTGCTCTTTAATGGCATTTTTTGATTATATAATTATGCCAGAAGCCTCACAGACGTGGAAAGTATATGTGTGCTGGCATTTAATTGCTTTATCATCATGACTATAATCACAAATGAGGACCTTCCAGAACTGAGAGCCAACTGAGGCTCTTACTCATTCAGCTCTACCTGTCACCATAATAAACACTCCTTGGAAATCTCCCATGTGCTCTGCTGTATTTTAAAGCATTACATATCAAAGAGTCTCATTTATGTATTTTGAGTGGGTGGCTGCTTTAGTACAAACCCGTTTCCATTCCTCAGGATGAAGTACCCTGTGCAATGGGATGAATGAAGGCACACGTAGGTAGTGCCACACAACTACTCACAGCACACACCAGGCAAGCTGGCCGTGCCATGCTCAGGGTGGAATTGTGTTACCTGTGCTCTACCATGTGCCTGGAGACCCTCACACCTACTCATGAGCTTGCCCAAATAAACCCCTGTGTGTGGGCTTGGCTGGACCCAGCCTGGTCTCAATCAGCTGCTCATGCCCAGCTTGGTAGGTGCTTTTCCATCTTCTCCTCATGCTTGGACACTGTTCCCATCCCACTGTGAGCATGGGCAGGAGGAGCAAGTCCATGCAAGCTGATGACAGTGCCAGATATTACTATCTCAGTAAAAATACTGCATGCAGAGCCCCTGATAGACAAGATACAATATTATCCAAATCCCCCCCACCCTCCCAAGTAGGTATTTCCATAGCAAGAAAAAAAGCTTCACAATAATGCACTGAAACTGACAGGATTATTTTTAAATCAGGTATAGCTTGCTTAAAGAGTAGCAAAACTAGAGTTCAAAATCCATAATTTTAAAGAGCTCAGTCCTTGGAGTTTGATCCCATTTTATGGAGCTGTAATTGAATATGAACTTTTCCTAAATGAAAAAACTGGGAGAACTCTTTTCAAGGCTATTTGAAGGTAAAAATTATTTTGCATGAAAGCAACAATTAATTAGCACTCAGCAAGGTTCCCTCTACTCTATGCTGTGAAGTAAAAGCAGGTCAGTTCTGCAGCCCCTCACACCTGTTACAGGTCACAGATCCTTACCTGAACACTGTATCTTATTTGCTGTTTCAGCACCTCAAGGTTAAAGCCTATTTTCCTTCCAAAAATCACTGCAAGTAAATTTTGCTCTTTGAGTATGAGGGTACCAAGGGATGGAATTGGAGACGCTTCTGTTTGAGAGCTGAAAAAATTCAATCACTGCTACAAAATTCATACATTATTAAAAAACTACCCATTTGTGCTAAGTTCCACAGCCATGCTCCAGCCCCCAAGGCTGGTGCAAGGCAGCACAGCTCCCCTCAGGCTGCAATCAAAGCCTGCTTGCTCCTCTTCCTATCCTCCTTCCTAAGAGGACACCCTTAACAGAAGGGCCACCACATTCACCCTTCTTTAAGCTCCTGCTCAAAGATGAATTCTTCTGTCTTTACTGACTGAGACAGAGGGCAATCTCCATTTGATTAGTTAAGACGGCTGGCTGGCAGATTTAAATTATTTGTATATCAGTATTGATGCTGCTCCACATTTAGTGTAAATGTAATTATCATTAGGGCACTCAGAGCTATCAAATGAGAGTACTTTGAGGAACGTCAATGCTTAAGTAGAAATAAATGCATGCACACACACACAGGTGGACTGAGAATAAATTCTTGGGCTCTTTCCACCCCCCTTCGCCATCAAATTTCTCCTCTATCTCTGCTTTCATTTTCTCACACTTCTTACAGCAAAAGCTAGCTGGGAAAAGCAATCAAATCCATATAAGACAAGCTTAAAATTTCACCCGCTGCCCTCCCCGGAGCTGTGATAGCTCTCATGAGGTTAATAGTGTGCTCTGCTGAAGTGTCAGGAAAGGCTCCAACCCCATTCCCATCGACATCCACTTGCCTTTATATCTGGAAAGGAACTCAGCCTAGTTCATCTCCCCACTCCCCAGGCCAGAACTACTTGGCACAAGTCTTGCAAGGCTGCTGGGTCAAAAGGCTGGGAAAGGTCTTAATGGGAAATCGGGAGCACAAAAATTTCCAAGAAGAAAGCAGGAAAGACAAGTGAGAATTTGAACTTTTTTGATGCTGACTCTCAGGGAAGACTTAGTGACAAATCTGTTCAACACTCATACCCCTGACTCAGACAAGAGCAAAATGAAGATCCATTGATTAGGAGAGCAGACTGTAATATGCAAAAAAACCAGTGTAGGATGCTGGTCCAACAGATATTTCCTATGTGACTTTGTGCAAGTCTTAATTGAGATCTGAGCTTAGAATGCACAGTCTAAATCAGTCTCCATCACCAACAGAGAAAGATATGTTAAAAAAAAATAAATTAAAAATAAAAATTAAAACTCCTTACCAAGAGAGGACAAACAACGTTCAGGACATTTCTCCCCCTCCCTGCTGACTAAAGGAGGAGCTCATAAAACTACCACTGGCTACATGCCTAACTTCTCCTGACTAATGCCAGAGGAGATAAATCCCCCAGCCAGGGAAACAGGGGCAGGAGCAGTGTCTGCTCCCCAGCAGTGCTGGGAGGCCAAGTGTCCGGAGGTGGATGGGCTGTGGAGCCTGCAGATGGATTCCTCAAAGAGGTTAGTGGGCCATGTCTCCATGGAGCACAAAGGCAAGCTGTCTTCTGAAGATACAATTTCTTCCAAAGAAATAGACCTGCAATGACTGAAACTAGATCTCACAAACCGGATTCTTACTTGACTAAATGGGGTGAAAAAAAAACAAACTGCCAACAAAACAGAGTAAGGAGACCAAAACAAAGACTCAAAGCTTCCTCTCTCCACTAACACTTCACTCAGGGAAATGACTGCAAGCAGAAGATGATTTCCAGCTACAAAGAAAAAAAAAACTACCCTGAAAAGCAAGAATTTAATAAAGCCACTAGAGCTTTTTTCATTGTGCTATTAGTTAAGATTTTTGAATACATAACTGTGAATTATTTGACTGACAGCCTCTTTATCAATAGTATAATCAGCTTTCTATTGTTGGAATAAGTCATTTATTTCAACAGTAGAAACATTTATTTTAGCTGTAGAAATATAACCCTATTTATTTCCAATCTGCAAAAGTAACCCTTGGTAGTATAAACTAATTTAAAGAGAAAGGCGATTTCTTATCTGCAGAAAGCAGCAACAACACTAGCAGAGGACAATGGTCTGCATTTTTATTAATGCAAACACTAACCTTCTATTTCCACACTTGAATTTCTAGCCTCGGAACAATATTAATGCCTAGAACGGAACTAAATTTATGGTAATCTAATTTTATCATACATTATTTAAGTATCAGGACATTTATCTATTCATCTATCCTTCTACCTCGTTAGCGTTAATATTCTCAGTCTGCTTACAACTTTCAAGGGCATGTCTGCTTCATCACCAGCTGTCATCATTAAAAACCCTATTTCTTGTATTTAGAAAGAAAATGTAAAGTAGTAAGCTATGTCACAAAAGCTAGACAGAGAACATACTTCTGCATACAGTCATGTGCTGATTCCTACTTGACTGAATATGATCATATTTTTAGGTTCTATAATTAATAGCTAACAGCTTTAAAAGTCTCACTAAATATTCATTATTAGAGAGAAAATTGAAAAGGTCTAATCCATTTTAAACGTCTCTGACAGCTGCCATTAAAGCATCCTTGTGCAACTTGTCACAGATATTTATATTTAGGCAGCACAGAGATGGATCGTAGGAGTCCACATCCTGTCTTGTTGTTCTTCTTCATTAAGGATGAGTAGAAGAAGTGTCAAATGTTATAAAAACACCTTGCACTCCTAACCCCTCTCCAGATACACATACCTGTGTGTCTGCATCAAAGGGCAGGGGTGTGCCTGTGCATTAAAGGACACTGGTGCCAACCTTTAAGACTGTAGCATCCATCCTTTTTTAATGCAGCCCACAGGGCCATCAGGATGAGTGGATTAGCACCAGGGGAACATGGAACCATCACTTCATTTACTGCTGCTTGACCAAGAGGGATTCTTCCTCAGCTCAGGCAAAGCTGACTTCACCAGGAGCTTCAGGCTGCCCTTCTTTCCTGGCAAGGCTGATTCTCTTAAAGGTCTAAGAAGATGCTGCAAATGTCAATCCTGCCCCTAAACAATAAAGCCTGTACTTGCATTTTCATAACAATTAATACTTTTTCCCTGTTGCTTAATGTAGGTTTCAAAAGCCAAGGGCTTAAAAGTTCATTTTACAATTGATTGAGATTCTGTTTGGCTCCAGTAATAAGCTTTGCTTGCCCTTGAAATCACCCACGTTCAAGTCTGATGGAAATCCACTGTACATAAGCAACATATATGATCTTTTGGGTATATATTTTTCCAAGGATTACAATTTAGTTTCATTCCTTTTCTCATTAAATCACTCTAAAGTTCTGCTGCAAACGCCAAATGAAGCTCAGAGCTGCTGTGAATTCAGGAGGCCCAGGGTGCCTGGTACAAGTAGTTTAAGTGCTATGGACTGCTCTTACAATCAGCGTGTTCTCAGAAAGCTAAAACTCAATTTTTCAGACTGAAATGCACGACTGGCAGTAATCCATAATCCTGACACAGTGTCATGGGTGCCAAAGGGCCTCCAGTGAGTGCTGCCTTTGCATTTTTAAAAATGTTTTATGAGCTCAAGTCCCTAGAATTAAGTGTCTTTACTTTGCGAGCAACCTGCCATCTACTAATGCTATAGGAAAACCAAGCCAAACAAAAAAACCAGCCAAGCACAAAACAAAGGATCTCTAACCCATAAGTAAAGTCTCTTTATCCCCAAATCCTCTACTTCAAGGGCTTGAGTGTTAAAAGCTAAGACTCTCAGCTTCAAGCCCATTACCATTTGCTCTTTTTTATCTGCACCAAGTTGCTTTTGTTGCAAATGAACATTAAAAAAAAAAAGAGAGTGTGAAACAAACAGATGAGCCCAACACATGTTCAGCTGATTTCTTACAAATGACCAGGTTTCCTGTTAAGGATATTGTAGAATTAAGCGATAAGGAGATATTTACAGCCCTGGCAAAAGATGGACTATGTTATAGTGAATTAGGTCTCCAATCAATTTCTTAATTGCCAGACTGGAGTGTTTACTAACCTGATTCCAGAATTACTTCATTGCCTGCTCTAAATAAAAACATAAAACAGTCTATTGGTTATTTAACTAAGAAAGCTGCTGATGCAGTTCCATTTAGCATGAGGGCATGATTTTGGGTTTATTTTCAAAGAATATGGAGGCCTGGAGCTCCTTCTACACAGCCTTCATCTCCATTGACTTTCAGTCAGGAAAGCAAAGGGGCAAACCTGGAGCAGCCTCATCAGGATTCTTCTTCCCTGAGCACTGTTGTAAAAATCAAACATCAGTTTTTAAGGAGAGTTACTGCTGTAATCCTGAATGGAGAAATATGGAGCTGGTCACAGCTGGTAGGTCAGCCACCACTAAACTGTTATTACCCAAGTTGAGGCATAACCTGACCCTCCCTCTCCCACCCAGGTTCTTCTCTCTCAGATTAGACAGAACATGTCCAGCTTCCCACACTCGTACAAAACTTCAGGAGCTTTTCACAACAGCACAGACATTCATCACCATTATCCTATTTATTTTTAGAAATGGTGCACATAAAACATATATAAAATCTATGTCTGCAATCCATATTCTTATTGTGTACATAACAATGGATCTGAACCTTGCAGACAACCTAGAAGAAAGAGTGTGCATGGTAGAGAAGGAGCACAGAGCCTGTTTGTTTGATTAGAATGCTCTGGAATGCAGCTATACCTGTGCAAGGTTTGGGTTTAGCCACCATCTGTATTATTGAGCAGGGGTGCTAGGAGATGACCTCTCAAGATCCCATGCAATTTTAATTATTCTGTGATCCCAGGTATCAGCAGGATTGAGGATCCTTGTAAAGAAGTGCAGCTGCTCAGTGCTCCTCTGGGACATTTTTCTCCCCCCCCCTTCACTTTTCCAGACCTTCCAAAGCAAGACACAGCATGAAAGAAACTGGAATATTAAGCAAGCTGGAACTCCTGACAATTCCATTCTTTTACGTGCTCTCTCACAACTCTAGTTATCAAACCTCTAAGACACCATGGATGATGAATCTGTAGCTCCTCAGGTAACACCAAAAAGGAGGATTGAATCCTACTATAAAGTGACTGTATCAATTATCAATATTTAAAAATGAAAATCTAACACCACAGAAAATCACTTTTTCCAGATTTGGCTCCTTTTATGTCTTCCATCTGCTGGTATCCACATGACATCTCACAGCTGGATTAGTGCTGCTTTAGTCCAGACACTACACATCTTTCTGGGGGTTTTATTCTGTGCTCAACAACGAGGCTCTAAGGTGCTATTTATACAGAACATTATATGAATTGTTACTGAATATCAGCACACTAAACCTGGAGGAAACTTATTAAAATTCTGCATGTGTTACTGTCATTAAACCACGACTACCACCCATCCCTCCCATTGAGGTCAAATGTCTGTCCTTCTCTACCTCAGGTTTCTTCTAACATCCCATAATGACTCAGACTGGGACAACACGCAACATGTTAATTTGGAAAAGAAGTGAGAAACACTTGAAAACAACAATAACGAAGGATTTTTAAAAATTAATTGTGGGATGAGTGAAAAATATTGGTCCCAGAATAGAATTTATGAGCAGTCTAGCAGCTGATATGTGAAGTCTCTGCCCATTATGATTTTTAATGTCCCGGCTATGATAAAACTGGAGAAATTAGAGGTAGGCAAGAACAACTAGGCCAAATAATCCATCCCTCACCAATACAGGATGGATATAAACTATTTAAGAAAAAAGCATCCCAGTACACAGTGGAGATACCCTTTACCCTGACCTGTACACCCAGTTCAGTGAAAATTTAATTTCTCAGTATTGTAAGGAATGATTAAAATTATGTAAGAAATATATACACAATGACACCTAATGAAGAATTTCAATGGCTGCCACTATTCTAGGATACGTAATCAGGGAAACTTGTAATATGAAGAAACTCAAAATTTTCTGATAATTCCATCATCCAGAAAGAGACTGAGTCACAGAGCACAACTGCATTTTAATAAATTTATGCGTGAAGTTTCATAAACCTATTGATCATAAACTGAGAAGGCTACTTGGAAATGCTGCTCTGCCCTCTCCTCCAACAGAGCTCTAAGTAAGAGCAACTCTTGAAGAACATGCTTAGACACATACTTATCTTTAAGGACATGGCAGCTCCACTGCAGATCATGTAAATGCTCAGACTCAGCCATCCTGGAGCTGAGGCTTCCCAACAAACTCCCACAAGTGGCAAGTTGTGGATGTTTACCTTACACAATGCTTGTTAATCATTCATCTTGAATGCTTGATAACCTCTTCTCAATGCTTTCATCAAACCACTTGGTTTGACCCCAAACCAGTTCACACATTTAAATTAACATGCAAATTACACACTTAGATCACCTAGAATCTGCCTTTGAGGGGTAGAAATTGTTTGACAAGCTTTATGACAATGAAAAGAATGAAGTAGCTGCTTGCAACAGGGCATTTGAGATGAGAGAAAGCAGCATTTAGCCACATAGTCCTTCTGCCTGTGTTGATGTCTGGCTAAAACCTCATCCTGGGGAAAAAAGCAGATTTTTAATATTCAACTCGTAATCATTATCACCTGCTAGAACAAAAAGTTCCAGGTGAAAATTATATTGTTAAGTCCAACAGCTGGCTTTGAAGATTTGGGTAGCACCTCTAGCTGCAGAGATAATGGAACACCCTCCTGGAAGGCTCTCAGAAGGAAGGACTTTAACAATAGAAACTCAAACACCTTTTTACCCACATGCCTCTCAACAGTTCCCCCAAAGATGCAGACCAGGCAAAAGGCACTAGAATTCTGGGAGAAAGATGCTACGAACTGCCAGAAGAATCAGCATCCTGAAAGAGCTGACAGACATGAGCATACCATGGAGACATCTCTAGCAGGTATCTGAATATATGACAATCCCTCTCCGAACCATTTCTGGAGTCAGCAGCATGCAATGTCACATCAGGGCTCCCAAGTCAACAGGGAGCAGGATGTCTGGCTGAAAATAGTAATTTTTGTTTCACTGTACTGTGTCACCACAGCAGGAGCTCCATATTCTGTGATTATGGCCAAGAGAAATGCTCCCTCACCATCAGCAGCCCCGCACGGCATGGCTGGGAACAAGGGAGGACACTGAGGTCCACACAGGCTCCATCTAACTTCTAAAACATGTATTATTTCAGATCACTAGATGGGCTATAAATGGCCTGGATATTTTAGCTTAATAGTAAGAATCTAATATGAAGAGGATGACTAAGGTAAGATTTTAAGTGATCTAGCTTCTCTTTTCAAAGCATAGATCTTGCCTCATCATTTCAGTGGGTTTGCACTGACTGGACCCAAAGGAAAGTCACACAGATGAAGCCTTTCAAACACAGCAGTAACGACCAGAGCACAACTACCAGGTCAACAGTCAGGAACATTTCTCAAGAGTACTCACTGCACTCTAGTAGAGAAAAATACAGTTCTTCCGTCTTCACTGAAGTTGTCCTATTTTTTTTTAAGCTTATCTAATTAAATCAATGCAAATACCCACAAAGTTAGGCTCGCTTCAGTTAGAGATGCAGTTAAATTTATTTTAAATTAACTTGAATAAAAAAAACAACTGTCAAATAGATTAGATATATGTATTCCTCCAGTTAAATTAAACTTCAGTTAAACCGATGGAATAATTAATCTTAAACGTCAAGAAAATAATAGGAAATGTCTCATAGTTACATGCAAAAACAAGTTCTGCAGAGTCCTAAACTAAGAATTTCTGTTGAACATCTGGCTTCACACATGGGTAAATTTCACAGTTACTAACAATTTTAAATTCAAAATTTTCAAAGAATTTATTGGTTTGCGTAATTAAAAAAAGAAGTATTACTCATAGCACCCTAGGGTAGACATGGTGATCCACAGACAATCAGACTTTTAGGAGATTATGGGTTCCAGCTGTTTGCCTTGCCTGGTAATCTCCCTAAGGTGCTGTTTCCTCATGATTCCAGTAATCACTTTTCATGGGTTTACATAAAAAGGTGCTGTATATCATCAAATCAAATGAAGGTTATTGCTCTCTTGTTATGCTGAATATGTGGCTTAATCCTAAACAGAAAGCCAAACTAAAATGTGCATTTTTACATTACAATTGACCTACTACTGGGTTTTATTCAGTGTACAAAACCAAGCGTCGAAGTTGCCCATTAACAAATTGGCTTCAACATTACATGTCAAATCATGTAAATATATTCACATTTTCTCAAGTCATACTTGTCCAGCATTGCTGACTTTTCAAATTATACACAGGCTGAACAATACAAAGCCATGACTTGTCAACATACTTCATCTTACTCATTTCGTTCAGCAACAATCTCAGTCATCATGTTTATTAAAATACAGATTGTTCTTGTACCCTGTTGAAAACTACGGGAGATTTGCCATGGCAAAAATTCCCACTGCCTTGTAAGATCTTTTAAGTTGGAGTGAAAGCTCAAGCAGTTCCTATCTCCTTTCTGCATCTGACAGAAATAAACCTTGCATCACGCTTCTAAGGGACCAGAAATAGTCTACAGTTAAGTTCATATAGCAATAAAATTGCAGAAAATGAGATTTTACTGGATGGTTCACTCCTATTCTGCTGTCAGCAGCTTCTCTGGCTGGAGCGTCTGAGCCACCGCCAGTTCACAAGAACTAAGTGACCTTCCTGGAATTTGGAGCTGGGGACTCTCTGAATCTCCATAAGCCAAAATCAACTATTCTAAGCCATTTCCCACTTGCTCCAGCTGGAAAGATGAATTTCAACGAACTTATGTTGATTTACAGGAGAAAAGAAACTGAATATTAGAAGCACCACCATCTACCCCTGGGGGGATGCCCGTGGAATGAAAATCATTCTGGGCAGCAAGATGTAAATTCAAAATACACACTTGTAGGCAGCCAAAGGCAGAACCCATAGAAAAACCACATCTCCCTCAAAGAGGAAAGCTGCTCATACAGTATTGGAAGATCAGGCTTGATTAAAGGGCTACTGTTGTTTATTCAGGCCAAGACAAAGACCCACCTGTACTTTGAATTACTGCTGTTCACTAGAAAACTCTGGCAATTGTGCAGCCAGGGTGCTGAGCTGATCTATAGCCCTCTGTCACCAGGTCATTTTTAGATTAATTTCTCCTAATGAGTACATATTACAGACACAGCAAGGATGGCCTCTGCCTTGGACAACTGCAGGCTGAAGTGAGGACTAGGGGAGCTGAAGTCATTAGCTGCCACATCTGATGCTGAAAATCCACCTCAGACCTTGAGCCAGTGACATGCATAAAGGAATTGGTACCACAGATGCCCCCTCTCCCCCTCACTTTACAGTAGCATAAATAAGGGCATTTTAGCCCTTTGCACCACACTTTCACACCTCATTTCTCCTCGAAATAGGATAAATTTCCTCTTAGCCTCGAGCAGAAGTTTTAGTCGTGTTCATGTGGATCTATAAACTTTTTCCTCTGCCACACTCCCCCTGAAATGCTGACCTGGGACCTGTGCAAGACCACATGTGGTCCCTGGTTGCTGCATCACTTTGATGTGCTACCCAAGCTCAGCATGTAGCAGCTGCTGCAATTTTTCCAACTTAACTATTCAGCCCCTTTAACCTGTCATACTGCACCAACTAGCACGTACTACTGCAATAAACTAGTCACAGGGGCAAGTATCTACCTAAAGTTAATTTTTTCAATTATTTTTCTACAGCAACATTTATTCCCTCATTTTAACAAATCTATACTGCATTCTGACACCACACAAAGCATCTCATAATTAATACAGATTTTTTTTTGTGGAATAGTTTACTGCTACTGCTCCATTAGTCTATAGCTTACGGGAAATAATTTATTGCTTCTACTCAGAATTTTAATATCATCATTCAGGACATGTTATGATTGCAGCTTTGCTTACTGCAAGGTTTCCTTTCTGATTTTTTTTTTTTTTTTGGTAGGAGCTCAACAACCTGGTATTTAAATGATCTTTAAAATAGAAAACCTGCAATTTAGTAGAGGCTGTCTTAAGGAGCGAGAAGGAGAAAAAGAGAGTTTGGATATAAAACTCAACAGAATTCTATGGTCTAAATACTTGACCAATGAGACTAACACTAAATAGATGGCTGGACAATGTGCAGAACCTGTATTTCCAAAGAGCATAGTAGACATTTCAAGAAAACACATTTTATTATTTACAAGGAACATCTACTAGTGTCTATAGTTTAATAATTAAAACTACATCTATTACACTCCAATAAATCCATTTTTAAAGCAGTCCTTGTAAAAACACCCTAACAGCATGTATACAGGACTTTTCTACTATCTGAACAACCTCCTATTAATCCTATGCTTGCAATACAGGTCATCATTAATGTCTCTAAACATTGATAACATTAATAAAGACCCTGGAAGCAGAGATCACTTGGTATGTGTGAGCTAGGTGCTAAAAGAAACCCTCCAGTGGCAGCTCTTCAGACGGGAGTTGATGTGGACATCTTTATTAAGATGAAGCTACATGTCCCATGGTGAAGATGCCAGAAGAGCCAGTTACAGTGAACTAGTAGCTGATACTCCAGAGGCAGCGTACCTGCTGCAGACAGGCAGGAGGGAAGAGCACGAGCTGTGGCTGGGGAAATGTGCTTGGTGTTGTCAACAACAACAACAAAACCCCAACCAAACAACACAAAAAAACCTCCCCAGTAACATGGATTTTATCATTCTGTATCTTCTACCCATTTATTTTAGCATAAATAACGATCCAGCTGCAATCAATGAGTTCTGCTGCTGGCTGCAGCAGAGCCAAGGTCTCACTATCTAAGCACTACAGACTAAAATACAGATTTTAATTGTTCTAGGGCTTTCCCCACTCCCAAGTATTTAAGAACAGGCTATACTCCTTGTTTTTGACAAAGACAGCACACACATATTCTAAAGTAACTGGAAAATTCATACAACAAAAGTAGCTGTCTTAAACTGACAGATGACAATGATTTTGTCACATAAATGTCTTCTGTGACAGCCACACAGGCCACATCCATCAGCAGCTCCTGAGAGGGCAGCCCGAGCACACAAAGCCCTACAGACCTGCCCAAGGACAGTGAGCAGGAGCTGCAGAGCAGACACCAAGAGAGCCAGTCCTAAATCCCAAACAAATCCATCATCCCGCCCTTTAAAAAAAAAAAAAAGGGCAAGAAGTTTTGTGACCATCAGGCATGTTACAGGCTCTATTTTAAGATACTTTGAAAGCAGCAGGGGGAAAAAAAACCAACAAATAAACAAATAAAACCACTAACCATATTTGGTGTCAGTCTTTACTGTCAGTGCAACTAAAACTCTTCAAAATAACGAAGGCTCCACAAATGTTATTAGCAAAAATTTCACACTTTTTAATGGATATTTACAGTTCGAAGCAGGCTTTTAATTACTTTTGCTATTTGCATTTGATGGCTTCAGGAAATGTTGAATTCAGATATTAGACTATCAAGGACCACTGGCTGTAGTCCAATAAGAAACTGAGATCAGACTAGTTAAATTAGCCATCTGTCCTAAATAAACACCAGTCAGAACTACTTTTTAATATTCTTCTAACTCGATCTTCAGTGAAATGAGAACTTTACAACTGTGATCAGGTAGACTCCAAGGAAGTTTACATCCATCTGGTTTATAACAGCTCTTAGTCCCACTACTCCAACTCTGTAACTACAAAAGAATGTCCTAGATATGGCATAAGAAGGCCACACGATAACGGCCAGATTTCAGCCTTTAAATTGTCATAAAAATGAATTAATGAATTACATTTGTACCCATTACTGTTCTAGTTAAATTATTACCAGGAGAGTGGCTTTATAATGTGCTGGTTCCTGTTCTCATTACAATCCATTCTCACGAGAACTTATAATCAGAATTTTAATGCCTCGTTCATTCTGTGAAAGATAGCTGTAAAAATATATTAATTTGACCTTTTCAAAATTTTGTTATTTGATTTGGTGCCTATTCTTATTTGCTCCTATCTACAGCTCCTACATTTGCTCATATCTATAAATTACTAGAAAATGGAAGTATGTCAGTAAGGCAGGAGACTTTTCTGCTCATTTTTTCCACCCAGGGCGAGGAGCACAATCTTATGACACAACTTCAATACCATTCACAGGCCAAACCAAGTCACTGCCTTAAGCAATCATTACACTTTGAGTAGCATTTCATCAATGGTAAAGGAACAGTGATATCCTAGAAGCATAAAGACAATAAAACCCATTCACAGTGGGCATTGCAAACGAGCCCTTCCAATAGCCAGTCCCAGAGGGTGACCTAAATTGGACACCTACCCTGAGACAAAAAGACTCTCTCTGGAGACTCCCCTCTCTCTGTACAACGATAACAGGAGCCATGAAAGATCACTTAGATTACAACATAAAGGTAGTTTTAATCCTCCTAATTGTCTTTGCTTGTGAAAATATGCCAAGAAGCTGAGCTCCAAGGGACCTGGTATTAACCTGATACACTTCTACACTGAGACAGACCCAACAACCTGTGCCTGAGGAGCTGGTGGGAAGCTACGAGCAAATGCACCAAAAAAAGACATTTTAGCCCTAAAAGGAGTATTTTATCTCTTGCCAGCAGCCCACAGGGACTACTCCCTCTTGTGAACCATGCACAGGCTTGCAATCATTATGCTAACCCTCTGCCCACCAAAATATACCTTGATGACTTCATCTAAATTCATCTTAATTTCATAGCACACAAAGAGGTTAGTGGAAAGCAGATTTATCAGGCAGCAGAACTCGACCTTTATTTCCTAACCAAAGCTGCATCAGCAATCTCACTGCTCCATCTCTGAAATCTGGCACTGTGCTGCACAGCTCTGTGGGACCATGACAGACTGAGGACCACCAGTTCAGAGAGACAACATTCAGATGCTATCTTTCAGGCAAACTGCTGATCTGCATTTACAAGTTTTGAGTGCTTTATGTGACACCAGATCCTAGGAATATTTTTTCTAAATTGAGGCCATAACACTGAACAAAATAATATGTCATCTTTCAGTCGCTGAATTTCTAACTGCTCCTTAGGGTTCTGCTTAGCCAACGTACTATTAAAATTACACTTACCTAACTACATGTGCACTCTCTGGGAAACCTGCTATAAAATTCAACTGCTGCTCCATAGCATATGCTGCAAACTAACAAGAAATAATACTTTTATCAGCATCATGTCAGACAGGACCACCAGTCCATTCAGGACCCTGAAGTAAACCTCATACAAGATCAGTACCATCCGCTCCAGAAGAAAAAAAATGAAACAGAACATCAGATAATTCTTTTATTTCTCATCTAGTGGAGTTTTCAGGTTCTATTCATCCTGCCCAATTCAACCCTTCTGTTCTCACGGCAGCTTCGGATACGATTTTCCCCTTTTATCTGCCTTGTGAGCAAAGGCTTCTTCTGTACAGCTACCTGTGATTACAGATAAACACACCAAAGGTAGTCAGGAAGAAATACATATATACACACAAATACTTCTGTAGGTCCCTGGTTCAATTTCAGAGGAAGCCAGGCACAAATCAAAACTGTGATAGAGTAACACTCTAAGCAGTCGGTGATGTAGCAACCTGTGATTCAGTGATTACACCATTGATGGATTTTGGCTCCTGAGTTGCTCAGATACTTCTGAAAATTACACCCATAACACCTACCTCATCATTACACGGATAAAAGTTGTTTGAGCCAAACCTGCCTGCATTTCCCATCATATCCATCACACAGCTGACGACGACAACAATGTTCAACCCCAAACAAGGACAGCAGGTGAGACAGATACTTCCTTGTCTCCAGAGATTTGTTGCTCGGAGGGGTTTGGATGCATAAGTCACATCTTGTACATAACATTGCTCAGCAACTCATCTCCTCCAGGTATGAGTCTGAGTAACTATGTACACACACCACCTAAGAGAACTCATGAACTTCCTTCTCCGTGGCAAAGCCACCTCTAAGGAGTTTTTCATCTGTGTCCCAAGGATTTAATAGAGCCTATGCTTAACTTTCTTATTTCAGATGAAACACACGTGTCCTAAAGACACATCATCATGGCTTGGTGTCATTTACACAATTAATGACAAGAATGCTGAAGTTGAAGTTGCCCTGCACAGAGATGATGCTGCTGTTACCGTGTCACTGCTCCGATGAGGGCAATAGCAGCAGTGTTGTTACAGCCAAGCTGCTGCGACCTTGAAATGTTAATTCCCAGAGACACCAGGGACTGGAGATGTCAGCGTGGCAATGTTTTTGGCTTCCACAGGGGACAGAGTGTGTTTGCAGCTCTGCTCTTACAGCAACCCCTACAGTTTAGTGCACGGAGTGGAACTGATGCCTGTCTCCATAGAGACCTCCTGTCCTGCTTTCAAAAACGGAAAGAAAATGGGAACTATGACAACAGACAAACCTGTGGGATGAGGAGGCGTAAACAAGTCAGCAGGAAGCCCACAGTAGTACACTGGGGCCAAGCTTGGTGTTTTCCTTGTTATCCAATACTAACATAAACAGATAACTACAAGTACTGGGGAACTGAGCTGACGGTGTACCCAGCACCAGTAACACCAGTATCCACAGCATCACGGGGCTGAGCCACAAGACAGCAGCTCAACACACGCGTGGGCACTGGGTATTCACACTGATGAGGAAATATCTTGACTTCCCCCCTGTAAAACCTTGCAGTGTTATTGCTCTCATCCTTCCAGCACACAAAGGCTGAGACAAATATTTAAAATACTACTAGACCTGCCACAACATCTTTATCCAAGATCATTTTAGGTAGAGAAATGAAGGTGATATAATCAGTTGAAGATTAAAAAAAAAAAAAAAAGGTCTTAATTAAAAGCCTTCTCTGAGACAACTTGAACCTATCTGCTGATATTGCTCTTCCAGACAAAAAACAAGCCCTGCCTTCTCTCTGTGAGCTATTCCTATACACTTCACTGCATTGAGAAAACTTTTCCACTTAAGGGCAGAGAAATATTCAAGACTTTTTAATAGAAAACATCCCTATCTAAAGAACACCCTTGGTATTTGTAAAGCATTTTTCAAAAGTAATTTGCTTTAAGGATGATAAAGTCAGCTCTTCATTGTTTTATTAGAAAGCATCCAGAAGGTCATTACCTCTAGCACACAGGGATCCATCTCCCAGGGAGCAGGAGGGATGGCAACAGGCAGCTGCTTCAGCAAGTCTGGGAAGAATTAAAGCTTGTAATCAACTTCTGGTCAATTTTTTTCACAGGCTCTAAAACATGGTGCTGTACCAGTTTCAATCTCATTTCTTAAATAGCAATATAACAAGATTTTATTTTGTATGTGCACTATTTGTTCAGTGACTCCTGACTTGCACACCTAAGCCCTTTTGCTACAGAGGAGAAGCCACAGCACCACCACTGAGGTATGTTCTTGGGGTAAGGCAGCCACCTGAAATAAAGCTCTCAGTATAAAAAAAAAAAAGCTTTACTGGAAGCACAAGGTTTCTCCAAGACGAACAGTTTTTCTGTCCTCTGTATTATCTCTACATAAATATCAGTGCTTGATATTTGCTCTGTAGATGTTTAGTTATTTCGCTGACTCCACTCAACGAATTCATTAGCATTTCCCCAGCTCTTCTGTAACACACACTCCTCCTCAGTTTAGGGGGTTACCATCCACTAACTCTTCCAATGTAAAAAATCAAGTTGCCTGGGTTTTGAAGCAGTGCATTGTCCAGAACTGTGCGTGCAGAAACATTCTGTACTCATTCCATTGTCAGTAATTAAATTTGCTTTTCCCATCTGGGACGCAATCTTCCCTGAGTTTGCAACAGAATCTCTTTGTCTGATTGCACTGATAGATTGAGATGATGTTCTCCTCATTACTATATACTTCAGATAACAACAGAGATGGAGAGGGACTGCAGCCAATGAGGTCAAATTTCCATATAATAAACAATATATTGCATAGAGTTACCCAGTCACATCCTGGGATAACCTTTTGTAGGTACACACTAGAGCACAAGTAGTATTTTACAGACTTATAGATGAAAGGTTCAAATGGCAAAATAAATACTGTAATTAATCAACTTTTATAGTTTATCAGTAAAAGGAACAAGGCTGGATAACCTGCTACAAAGACATAATGTTGTTCCTAATTTTAAAGGGTATCATTCAAACTTTTATTCCTTTTTTTTAAAACCATACATGTTCAGGTGAAGATGTGCAAGAACTGCTCTCTTCATGCTTTCACTGAACAGACCTTCACACACAGAAACATGGGACAGACTCAAACTCACAGAGAGACATTTCCAGGCTTAACAGCAGTACCAGCAAACAGGTTATTTGATGGCTGCCCCACAGAGCTATGTGTGGATTTATCCCCAAACACCACAACGAGGTAAGGAAGCTTTATCATCTCTGCCACATAAGGGAGAATTGCACAGAAACCTCCTAAGGTCACACATGTAATTTATAGACCTATGAAAAGGGGGTGCTCAGGGCAAGCATAAGATCCCCAACGCAATAAGAGCCTGGGAGGAGGTAATAGTGTGTAGCCAGGGATAGACACCACAATAAAGGAGGAACCCATTATATCAGATCTAAGCCATATTCTGGAATGCAAATCAAAACACAAACAGTAGATGATCCATGACACAGGCTCATTTTTCATGGATTCACAAATAAGGAGCTACTGAAGCAGACAAAGCACAACAAGAAAATTTATATTTTTGAGAGAAGTGCTTGTGCTCTTGCAAGTATTAGCAAGAGAGGCAGGGCATCTGAGAGCAGCAGCTCCCCACTCCCCATCTTTTTTGGTTGTTACTAAAGGTCACGTTTAGAGGCACAATCATGAGCTATCTGAAAGGCTTGAAAACCACACAAGTAGCTGTAAGGATATTTTATTGTAAATAAACTCAGCCAAAAGGCTCTGAACAGTTTTAATCCTGTTCCAAAGTCTACCAGAATCAGATGCTCCTATGGATTGCAATGGGCATTTGATCAATCCCTTTTAACTCAGGTGAACAAAACAGGGAAAACACTTAAGTTATAGTCTCACGTTTAATTCCATTTGTTAACAAGTTTATTTACTATCAAATATTGGAATCCATCAATGGCATGACTACCCTGCTAAATCATCATTGCCAAAGGCAGCCTGCGCTACCTTTAGGAAGCACAGTGATTTATTTTCTCAAAAGATGCAGCATTTTTCAATGAAAAAGGGAATTCTCTTTAAAAAAAAATAAAAAATCTCACAGCTGAGAAGCTGATGAGTTTCTCTCCTCTTTCTGCCCCTCCCCCTACCACATACCAGCTGAAGATTTATTCAGTCTCACTTAAAAAAATAAATGTGGTTTTGTCACCACTGACTATTTAGAAGAACTACCCAGCACACATGAGTACAACTGGACTCATTTCCTCCAAAATCATCCCAAGTGTTAGAAACCATAAATAAATGAATAAACTACAAGAGCAACAATGATTCACAGGTTTGAAATGATCTGCTTGAAGTTTTTGCTAAGGTTGGGCTCAGGCTACTCCAAGTAAGATCCTATCACTATAAAAAAAGGGAGAATCTCTCTGGATCTCATCTCACCACGTTTTAATGTGGTTATGTGCAGAACAGGTGTATGCCTGAATAATTTGTGATATGCATTTTGACAGGAAATTTTTGGCAAGTTAGCGGCTGAAGAACTTCAAACTACTTCCCTAATTCACATAGGCAGGGGAATTTTCACTCCACAGTACATTTAATGATATTGAAACGTATTACAGTTCAACGGGAGCCCTGTGAACATCTTCAGGGACATGAGACTTGTGTGCCATAGAGGAGACCAGAATGATGCAACTGCTTTTGTTAATGAATGGTCCATCTCTTAATAGCCAAGACTTGTCTTATTTATGCCTGTTGATCTGTGATTAACTGCCACCACCACAGCAAGATTTACTGCAGTTCATATTATAATTGGAAGTAAATTGACTGCTTAGAATTAAAAAAAGCACTGAAAAATCTGTAATGACTAGTATGGTATAGGCTGCATCTCCTCAGAGCTTCTGGGAACAATACGCATTTGTCTCATCAATCACAGAGCTGCATTTTCATGTCAATCAATCACCACATTAATGGGCTGCTCCATTTTCCATTGTAAACATGCATCTACTTTGTAGAGATGCTTATAGAAGGTGGGAATCAGCACCTCAGAGGGTGCCTCGATGTGAAGAATTGAGAAAGTCAATATTTATCTAATGAGGGGTAAAAATTATCTGAGGTAAATGTTCTCTTTAATAGGGATAAGGAAAACCAAGCAGCTGGTTTGATGGTTTGTCTCACACTGCCCTGTCCCTCATGCACAAAAGGCTTCAGTCAGGAGCACCACTACCTGAATCTAGTGTTTGAACAACCTGGTGAACATCAGAAACACCCTTGGTCTACTCAAGATGGGATAATTTTCTGTTCTCATTCTTTGTATCTATCTCTACAGTCAACTCAGCTGCAGGTTGTAGGTTCAAACCATCTGGCCTCCCAATAAATCTCCCCACTCTTCTACATTTAAAATACTTACACACCAAAGAAATATAAAACAGGCTTGTGTGAGCAAATGGTGGAAAGCCTGTTTGCTTTAAAAAGCCAAGAAGACTATTTATAATTACCAAACACATACACAGCAACCAACAGAAATGGAACTGCGGTGCCAACAGATGAAAATCTAGAATAAATAAATAAACTTCATGAAGTTCATACAGAGGAACCCTAGGACACAAATTTTTATCTAAACACACAATATGCTGTTTTACCCTTACTTTCATTCTTCACTTATGCAAAAGAGAAACAGCAGATACTCAGAGGGGTGAAAACTCAGACAAGACTACTAATATATAACCACCAAAAAATCCCAAATAAAAGCAGGATAGCAGATAGGAAATCAACAGGAGCATGTGTGTGTGAAGGCAGCCCTAGGGCAGCTGTAGTTAATGTCTCAGCAAGTTACACAGGTTTTACATGACTATTTACTTTCCAATTCAATAAAGCTCGAATAGTTACAGTACAGCAACAGCTTCTTCATCACATCCTACCTACACCTCACCCTGAGATCCAGACCCTTTCCCAAAGCAACACAATTTTCTGGGTGCTTCATAGTGGTGGAAGCAGCAGCAGCTTCACATTTATGGTATAATCTGCCTGGTGTTGGTGGTTTTGTGGTTGCTGTGTTCACTCTGCTTCAAGAGAACACCCCAACCACAGCCCTGCCCACACAGCTCAAAGTGCACCATCTCCACCCAAAGAACAGCACGGCCCCTGGATAAACACCTCCAAAACTCAATTTCCAGAGCTGAAATGATCCACACAGGCCGTGAGACAGGCCAGAAGCAACTAAAGCAGAGTTTTAGGTGCCACGTCCCTGGGAGGGAAAGCAAAGCCACACGCCAGGCACCCGAACCCTTCCTCACAGAAAACAGACATCTAAACATAAGACACACAAGTGGCAGCACCTCACCATTAAGAAATATCAAGAAATGGGTAAAAAGACAGAATTTTGACTGTCCTTACCTGCTCAAGAGTCCCAGTCCCTGCCAGGCACAGACTGGTTCCTCAGCTTTCCCCAGCAAGCACCAGTTCCCAGCACCCCCTGGCCCTTAAAAACAGTCAGCACAGGTGCAATCAATGCAGCTCATCCCACAGCTGCCCCAGCTCTGAGATGATGGCAGCTCCAGGTGCACCTCAATAACCAATCCCAGAGCCCATGTTTACTGCTCAAAGCTTGGTGGGCATTACATCAACCCTTCACACCTGGTGCTCCTCTGAAGATCCTTATGCTCTGTTGACTAGAGAAGATTCTGGAAGGAGTCAGGGTCCAGAAACCTAAGGAAATTTCAGGAATAACTAAAAATATGCTCCTGTAATTCTGGAATTTACACAATTAAATTCTACCCCTCCAGTTTACTGAACTATGCAACCATCACATGCCAGAAGGTCAGAAGCACCTCAAACACTTAGAGAAAATGTACATCTTAACCTCTTAATAACGTGTGCTTCTGTTCTTACAGTATAGAAATATGAAACATGGCTTAATTTGGAGGAATAAAAAGCTCATTCACGTGGGAAGCATCAGTATCTTGTTATAATGGGCTTTTAATTACGAAGACATTGCACAGTGCTTGGTATGATAAAGTAAATGCTGTTAATGTTTCTGCTACTACTGCCCCAGCCCATGAAGCATAATGCAATCAACAAAATCAACTGAGAAAATAACAACTTTATTGAATTGTCAGATTTATGAAGAATAACAGACCCCCAAAGCTCTTACATGCCAGCAGATGGCAATCTTCTGATATAGTAAAAATAGTGTCAAATACAAAATTTGAAATTAAAAATCTGTAAGAAAAAAATAATATTCCACTCAAGGGCTGGAATTGCTCAGAAGTTATTCAGAAACACTCAAGTTCCATTTTATAAAAGAGAAAAAGAATGTCTTTTATTTGCTCAGTTCTACTTTTCCCTAGAAATTCAGATATATTTTTTTAACAAGTTAAAAAAAGAGCAGTATGGCAACATACATTAACCTGAAAACTCAACCTTTTTTTCTGGGCAAGTAAAATTTTTGAGGTTTTCATTAAAATTCATTCTGGTTTCCCTGAGAATCCCTCATATGGTCACAAGCAGAGCCAGGTTTACTTGAGCAAGAGTGGCCTACAGCCCACAGTTGGGTACCCCACCTCACTAGGCAAGAGGAGATGGGGAGGACACACTGATGGAAATGAGAGAAGTTTGAATATTTCATTGCTATTAGGAAATCAAACTGTGTCCTGAAATTTACTGGTTTAAAATTAAACTGCAACTTCATCTCATAACATGTGGTCAATGCATCATCAGATGCATTGAGACACTCCTCTGTATTTAATATCTATTCTTCAGAAAAGCTGCACTTGAAATTCTGCTTACTGGTGGTTCTTGACTTTTTTTTTAAGACCTCAGGACATCGTGAAATGTGATTGCACTTATAACAGCAGAAGAAACCCAATAACAGTTTCAATATCTATGCTGATCCTAGCTCAACGTGCAACCATGGGAGTGCTGGTAACACAAATGCCACTCTACTGTGCCTGCTGATAAAAGAACACTTCACAATACATGCAACAAAAATATCTGTCCTATTTGACATTATATTTTTAAAGAAATATTTTTAAGATGTCAGTTAAAAATTAAATCTTGCTTACATTGCCAAATTTAAAAACAAACACTTGCATCAAATTTATTCTAAGACAGATCCTCCCACATTCGCACATAAGTTCTTCTACTCACTCAAGCCTGATTTTTTTATTTATTTTAATATTTTGTCTTCTACAGGAAGCAGACCCATTTTATTCAGATATGGAATTTTACCCTTATTCAGGAACCTTACTTCTCTTTTACATTCATACAGGTGAGATCAGAATCAAGCCTCATACAATGCTAATGTGGCTCTCAGGAACACCCTTATTGACCACCAGGTCCGATGGCCTCTTCAATGAACTCCAGAAAGGTTTTGACTTCTTTGAGAAGTCCAGTTGCTGCCACCACATCACTACGAGGAGAACCAGCATGAACTATGTCAGCTCTTAGCAACTCCTGCTCTGCCAAAGGGAATACACCAAAATGAAAATGGGCTCCTGCTGCAGGATCATACTGCGAGGGGGAATTACATTCCAAATTGTATTTGTAAAAGAAGCTGCAAATTCACTGCCTGTGATCTTCTTAAAAAAAATAAATCATCTAGGCATAGCTCAGACACAAAACCCCTCCAACCTGCTACCACAACTCTCCAAAGGGAACTCTCAGCCTCCAGAGAGCAGAAGTGGGACAGTTTATCAGCTTTCAAGAGAATGACAGAAATGGAAGAGTGGAAGCTAAAACAAAATCCGTAACAGCTGGAGTAATTTTCTTGGAATTAAAATTAAAAAGCCTGACAGTGTCATAAAAATAAAAGATCTCAGAAAAAAAAAAATGATGCAAAGGATGTTATTAAAGTAAGGTTCATGAAGTTTGAGAATAATTACAGATAATGTGTATTTATTACTCCTATAGGATCAATCCGTGGCACAGATTTTCATTTCTGAAGCCAAACGTACAGATACTTATCATATCTGTAGTTATCTTTGCTCTCAACTCCCACTCATCTCCCTAGCGACACATTTACTGTTTCCATTTGTGATATATCAATATTCTCCATTTTATTTATTTCGGGTTTTTTCTTTGCAAGGAAAAAGGAAGCTTATTTTAATCTTTGATGACAGCCCCTACGTTTCTGAAAGGACCTAAATCCAAGGAGTAAAAGCCTGTATCCAGATTGTCATACGGGGCTACCTACGTAACGGCTGATCCATTTTAAGATCAGAGAATAAACCCCTAAAGAAAGGCCTCTAAATACTCAATGTCTTCTACAGTCAGAGGAAAGAGCAGATTTTCTGCTCTTTTGAGGACACCTCTCCCAGCACATAGCAGGGCAAATGAAGATCTCTGAAGCTGAAATCCTATATACCTCACTGGACTCAGCATCCACGTTATGTGGAAGGTTCTAGCTGGGTTTCAATGTGTTGAAGACATAGGATGAACTCCAGACATTAAAAAAACCCAAACAACTCAGCCCTGTTCCCACTGATGGCTCTAAGAGGGAGCAGGGCTGAGCAGCAGGCAGGGTGTAGAACATTCCATGTCCATAGTGCCCCTACTTTGCCAGGACAGCAGGGCTGTCATGAGAGCTCCTCCACGACCAAAATCCCCTGTATGCATGGGTACCACCTTCAGGCATCACTGCTTGGGTACTCTTATTATCTCCTGCCTCCTGCAGTTCTAGCCAGAGCAATTCCTATGGGGGAAATCATTTGTGAGACTCCCTTTGCAGTAGAAGTACAAAGCCCTGCATAGAAATAACTGATTTCTCAAGTGTACTTAACTCCTGACATCTGGATACCTTTATTTCAGTTCTTAAATGAGAATGCAAAAGGCCTATTTTTAACTCTGAAACGACAGTTTACCTTATTAAATAATACAGAGGGCATCACTTTTTAAAAAAACAAAATCCAAACACAGAGGAAAGAAAACCACCACATACGTATCTCTGTAAGTTTCCTCTCAGTATGACAAATACATAACTTCAGGATATTTACTTGATTGAAAAAAATATCTTTCAGAGGGTATCTGCATCCTTTTTCCTAGTATATGAAAAGATTTGTAGGCACAAATATAAAATAGGAGAGAAGGCATTAGCTGTCCCCTTGGCCAAAGTATGCCAAAGTCAAAATTCACTTTTCTTTCTTGCATTCCCCACTTGTCTTGAATGACCCAGTCGCACATTTCCATTAAAAATATACATAAACATATATACATAAAAATATATATAAAATATATAAAAAACCATATATAAAATATATTTTTTGTTTTGGAAAATTATATATGGCAGTAATCCTACACAGTCTTCCTTTGAAAAAGCATTTTTTTAAAAAAAAAAGATAAAAGAAAGAAAGAAAANCTCAGCCCTGTTCCCACTGATGGCTCTAAGAGGGAGCAGGGCTGAGCAGCAGGCAGGGTGTAGAACATTCCATGTCCATAGTGCCCCTACTTTGCCAGGACAGCAGGGCTGTCATGAGAGCTCCTCCACGACCAAAATCCCCTGTATGCATGGGTACCACCTTCAGGCATCACTGCTTGGGTACTCTTATTATCTCCTGCCTCCTGCAGTTCTAGCCAGAGCAATTCCTATGGGGGAAATCATTTGTGAGACTCCCTTTGCAGTAGAAGTACAAAGCCCTGCATAGAAATAACTGATTTCTCAAGTGTACTTAACTCCTGACATCTGGATACCTTTATTTCAGTTCTTAAATGAGAATGCAAAAGGCCTATTTTTAACTCTGAAACGACAGTTTACCTTATTAAATAATACAGAGGGCATCACTATTCAAAAACCAAAATCCAAACACAGAGGAAAAAAAACCACCACATACGTGTATCTGTAAGTTTCCTCTCAGTATGACAAATACATAACTTCAGGATATTTACTTGATTGAAAAAAATATCTTTCAGAGGGTATCTGCATCCTTTTTCCTAGTATATGAAAAGATTTGTAGGCACAAATATAAAATAGGAGAGAAGGCATTAGCTGTCCCCTTGGCCAAAGTATGCCAAAGTCAAAATTCACTTTTCTTTCTTGCATTCCCCACTTGTCTTGAATGACCCAGTCGCACATTTCCATTAAAAATATACATAAACATATATACATAAAAATATATATAAAATATATAAAAAACCATATATAAAATATATTTTTTGTTTTGGAAAATTATATATGGCAGTAATCCTACACAGTCTTCCTTTGAAAAAGCATTTTTTTAAAAAAAAAAGATAAAAGAAAGAAAGAAAAAACTCAAGTAGCCAGGCAGACAAAATCCTCAGTTTCCTTTTGCTAAGAGTAGCACCTTAATTTCCTATGAATAAAGTGAACACCACCTCCTCCCCAAACATGTTAAGGATTTTCAGTACTGAAGGATTTCTTTTTATCATTGTATCATTTCACAAGTTAACATGATCAAAACAGACCATTTAAACACGTCCAGGTTGTCTCTGTCTTGTAGCAATTACCCCGCTGTACTACACCTCCTCAACATCTCCAAGAGAAACATCACCACCCAAATACCCTCATTCCTTCTGAAAATAGTCTTATCTCCACATCCTTTAGTGGCACCTAAGATAATTAGAACTGAATAATTAAAGAGAAAGAAATCTATTCCAGATTGAAACTTTGGAAATTTAAACCAGCTGAGAATCTGACCTGGAGCTTAACTAGATCCCCCATTGCTGTCCCCAACCCTATGAAACCCTGTCTGGTGGCACCTCTGTCAGCACCCTGCTCTCCTTGCATGACATCTATTCCATTAGACAGAAAAGAAAGTGTTGATATTCTTGTTATTATAACCAAATCTTCAACCTTTTCAAAACCTGCCTCAAAATATAGAGCTGTTCTGCTAAACGCTGACCCTATTTGGTTTCTTTAAACCAGCAGATATGCCAATGACAGTCAAATATTTCATGGAAAACAGAATTAAAACAATGAAGAAAAATATTAAGTCCTTTTCTACTTCTGAAAAACTTTTTGGAAGAGTTATTCTTGAGGAATTAATGGAAAGAAACTATTTTTTATACACAGTATTAAGTGATTAAAAGCTTGTTCATCACTTTGCTTAGTTTAATTTTAGAAAGGCCTACTTGCAGATTCTTTGAAATGCATAATTAATTGATAGCAGCATGGTTACATGAGTACAGAAGTGAACGATAGATGTGAAGTGGTTTTTCCACACACAAAAAAAAAATGCAAGCAGTACAGGACACAACTAAAATATCCAATTCACTCCGCCCTCCAATGAAGCTGTTTGATCTGCACATCTGATTGCACAATCACCCATAAATATCACTTGCATTAAAATTCTTACTGGTTTGCAACTCATTTGGACTTGTGCAAGATTATTTTTTTTTTTTTGTCAATTGGATCTGACAGAAAAATTAAAATAATCCTCTTTTACCTCTGCATTATCCTTTAAGTACTTAAGTTTTAATTATATCTCAAGTCTACCTGAAGATGTTTCGGGCAACTTCCAATAACGTGCATAAGCAGTTGAATACAGTGTAAAAGTGCATGTAATTTCCAAGTCCCCAGTTGTTAATGAAATCCCAAACATTCAGATTTTAATTGAACTAGATAAAGATTAAGAAGCTTAGCAGCAGCTGGCATTGCGAATTAGTTCTCAGCAGATTTTTATGTTGTACTCTAAATCATTGCTTTTGTAATCTTCCTAAATTGTCCTTTATCTTGCTAATGCAGATATGATTCTCAGAAAGCATTAGGCTTCCACTGTTCCCATTGCCTGTAAAATCTTGAACTGTAAAATCTTAATAGTCTTTTTTAATAAGTATTATGATCTATATGTATAATGTGCATTCAATAAAATCTCACTGTAATTAGAAGAAAAGTTTTTCGGTTTCTTACGTGACCTGTTTTACAGATTCGATTTATTAAATAGCATAAACTGCTGGAGCTGCTTTAAGACCTATTTAGAGCCGTCTGGCATCAGATGAAAAAACAGTGATAGACCCACTGCTTGGGGCTTGGCTCTCCAGGAGGTTCATTAGGAAGTTTCCTTCTCCTTCTGGTTCAGAGAGCTCGGCATAAACACAGTTATGCTGCTTAAGTGCCTGACAATCTCTTATCAGCGGTGATCAAATCGTATTTTGCTTGCAAGGACTTTCCATGACTTGGAGAAAGTATTCAGATCAACACCAGCGCTACCCAGTTGTCCCTCCTCTGTGTCCCCTCTCTCCACCCAAAGCCTGATGCTGAGAAGGATCCCCTGTACACACACAGGTCCTGTCTGCAGAGCCCAGGCTATAAACTCCGAGGCAAAGGTCTGTATTTGAAATAAACGTGACAAATGTTCTCTCAGGGCTTGTTCATGCATTAGAACAGCTCTTAACAGAGTTACAAGTGCAATTACTACTTGCATAGTAAAAGGGGTTATATTTATGCATCCCAGTTGAGGATGCACTTTTCTTATCCACATTAATGTGAATAAAATTGGAGTTCCTGTCTTTAAGGGAAAAGTGTGGGTGGGGAGGGGGAGATACAGACCTCTACTACTACCATCAAAAAGCAAGAAACACTTCAGTCCATTTTTCTCCCCCATAAAAAATTCTAGTTATTTTCCCAGCTAAATGGTATTGGTCTTTCAAGTCTGTTGGTAAATGACCAACTAATGTAGTTACATATGCACTGAAGAAGAAAATTATAAGGAGATAATACAGCCAACTGGCATTAAAGTTTTGAACAGAATGGAATTTTAACAGTTCCATTAAGGTCTTTCAATACTAAGAATCTTGGCTGCCCCATTTTTTTTGCCTAATAAAGGAAACATTTGGCAGAATAACAAACATAAATGGCAGAAGAGAGGAAGTATCTTCACCTGCACTTCTTCAGTTTTTGTCATTTTTTTTTTACATTAAAAGCATGGTGGTGCCCAGACTTCACTGAGGGCATTTCAGTGCATTCTGCTGCCCCAGTCTCTTCCCAAAGGCATTTTCCATCTTTACCTCATACCCTGGACTATGAGGTGTCATTGACACCTGCTGCCAAATAATCCATGCTCCAGTGCCAAGACGGCTGCATTTCAATGATGAATAAAGTGATCATTAGTCTACACCTCCCTTCAAAGAATTATGTTTGGTTCAGCAAGCTTTGAGATCTCTGAATGAAAGATGCGCTAAGTAGTGCTAAGCAATTTTCTCTCCCTCAAACTAAAATGAAGCTGCTAGCTTTTCATGTCTCTTTAGGCCCCTTATTACTTGCCATTTCCCCTCAGCAATCTTCTCATTCCAAATACTGACATCCTGGCAGCCCAGCTATTTTCAGAAACTATTATCTAAGTTTGAGATAGTGATTTTTTTTTTTTTTCCTAGGTATTTTTTCCAAGCAAGCATTTTGCTACCAAAACTTCAGCAAACTCACAAGCAGATTCAGAAACAACTCTACTTACCTCTATTTTTTGCCATAAAACAAGGAGTTAACTTCCCAATGTTCATTTAAGCCATTTTCTGAAGTACAGCTCTAGTTCGAAGAGTGACTTTGGTAGTTTAGCCTCAATTTTCTGAGCTCTTCATAAAAGCTTGACAAATTTTTCCCTAACATTAAATAACAAATTCTTTGGATGTTCCAAGTTCAGGTACAATTTTAGATTCCTGCTGCTGATTCCAAGGTGTCCTAAACAGTGTTCATTGAAAAGCCTGTTAGGAATTTTGTCCTCCAAATTACAAGAGCAACGGAACTTGGCTCCCATTTTGCTTCCAAGGCTGGAGGGTTTCTCTTCCTTCAAGTTAATCTATAAATAAGACCTTCAATCCAGTTTTTTTAAATACAGAATAAACTATGCAAACACAATTGACACCAAAAAGAATTCTGTTATAGAATTTATTGAGAACACAACCAGTTCCAGCCCTGAGAGTCAGTCATCCCTCCTCTGTCATTATCCTCAAGTTTCTTCAAAATTTCCCAACATACTGTCAGAACAAGAGTAGCAAAATTGGAAATGTTTAATTTAGAACAAAAATTAAACATTTAATTTTTAAAATATACAAAAAGGCATGCAAGAGATGAATTGCTGAACAAAATATTTGGTTTATTGCATGAAAATACACAGGGTGGGAACAGCAAACAAATTATAATTATTTGGACTCTTGTTAAATAGACTAGCGAGCCTTATAATTAGTAACATAATCACTTTAAGACAAATACACTAAGTAAAATAATGGATCTTCAGCACTGCTCTGCATAATAATGTTAACAATTTATGCTTTATTAATTAGCTTGTTGTTTTATCAAAGGTTTGGAATTCTGAACCTCAGAAGGCTGCCACTGCTGCTGACCAGAGGATTCATTCTTGATTCAAGAGACATGCAAGAGCAGGAAAGAGCTTCCATCCAGTTCTCACACAGCTTTAAGACCTGCTTGTGCAGATGTTGATTGTACAGGACAACCGATCAATAAAATTCATGTATTTCAATCCTTTCCTTCTAACACACCCCCACTAGCCCTAATTGATTTCTCTGCTGTCTAATGACCAACCCAGATGCTCACTGACTTGAAAATGACTGACCAGTGCTAAAAGGTGTTGTAGCCATGTCCAATGGATTAAAGTGACTGAAAAGAGCTAGATAAGGTATTTTTCTGATGTATAACCACAGGTGCAACTATTGGTATTGCTCAAATCATAAGACAAAGAATGCTTCACCAACTGACTACCAGAGCTATTGGAACTGCCCGTTCAAATGTCGCTTGCAAGTGTCAAAAATCCTTCACAAAATTTCACATTTAGATGTGTTGTCTTACATGGGGAAAAAATAAACAAACACTAAGGACTCAGCACCAAGACTGAGACAAGGAATAGCTTCAGGAGCTATAAAGGGAAGGCAGAGGTAGGGCAGATCTGCACCAGCCCAAGCAGCTCAGACAGGAGCCTGGGCAGCAGGAATGGGCTGAAGTTCAGGAGCTGCCGTGTTAACTTGCAAACCAGGACAGATACTCCAGGATCAAAACTCATCATGTACCAGAGTCACTTCAGAGAACTGAAAAACGGGCCAGTGATGATCTCATACTAAAGGTCCATAACCCCATCAGAGGAATTTACTAATGAAAATTATTTTATCCAAAGAGCTCTCCTAAGCCTAAGTAGAAATCACAGGTTTCAGTGAGTCTCCACAAAGAAGAAGAAAATTACATTTTAAAATGCTGCATAAAGTTGAAGGATTTACAAGCAATACAGGGGCCCATAATGTGGGGTCTCATATGCACAGAGGTAATGGGGACATGGCAGTGGGGACGTGCAGATCTGGGCTCTGGAAAAGGCTCAGTACCATTCAGAAAAGAACTTCTCAAGGAAGAGCAAGTTATTATAGCCTTTGATTGAATTTAACAGTCTCAGAAGCATTTGTGCCTTTTCCATAGTATCATAGAACAGACAAGGTTGGAAGGGGTGTTGAAAGATCATCTGGTTCAATCTCAAAATTTTTATTTATTGACTGTTCAGTAAATTGATTTATGACTTTAGTTAAAAATACAAGCTCTGACTTGGCATCCAGAGTTAGTTTTTGTTGGTAGAATGATTTCAGGAACGTAGGTCTCAAACATAGCATTAATTTTCTTAAAGCTAGGAATTAAAAATTAGTTGACTATCAGCATGAGTTTTATTAAAATCACTTTCTTCAAAAGATCTTCAGAAAAGGCTCACTGCCAGCAGATGTTATTGCCCAACTTAATTCAACTGGAGACAAACACTCCACCCATCATCCAGACTACAAAAACCAGGTGCTTACTGGATGCACACAAAAGGCTTGTGTTTAAGTATTAAATGAACAACGTTTTTTTTCTGCTTCTGTTTTGCTCTCCCTTCCATTACAAGAAAACAATTTACCTGCTTCTAGACTTTGGCTACGATTACTTTGCTTCTACTTCATCTAAATGCAATGAATAATCTTGGTCACGGCTACCGAGATAAAAGCCAAGAGAATTCATTTGCTGTTCCACGCAGCCACAAGATGTTGGTGACACCTGTAATGTCAGGAATGCAATTGCATACTGAAAGGACAATCTGCTCCATTCATGGGCCCTCACACAGCAGCCTCCCAAACCCACTCCATTCATTTTTCTAATCATTGCACCAGTTTTCTGGACAAACATATAACGTCGTAAGAACAGATCTATACTGACAACCAAGGCCAACTGTATAATGCTTGTCTAAGTGGCAATGAGATTCATTAATTAGGTTGCTGCTTTGGAGTGTTGTTCCCCTGCAGCTATATTCTGCTCAAGGGTATTTTCAATAGTATTGAATAGATGGAGCAATTACTAAGCAAAATCCACTAACTGATGGCCAGTGTCAGATTCCTCAGGCCACACTTTCAAAGGGTCTATGTATATTTACTTGAATGAGTGATTGAATTTAGAGGAAGAAAAAAGCAAAGCAAACAAAAATCCCCAGCGACAGAGCTTATGTGTTCTTCACTTGTAGGGGTGTGATCTTTAAAACAAAGCTTCCCACTCTGCAGACACAACATTGCCGAGACAATTAGGATGTAGAAAGGCAAGCTACAGGAGCCCTGGCTGCCTGATTGCAGATGGAAATCAGGTTGTTTGCGATCTAAAGGCACATACTTACTTACTCTCACAATTAATGGCAGGCAAAGAGCTTTAACTATGGTTATTTGCCCTCCTTCCTGGCAGCAGTATAAGCAACTTGTAAAAATAATAAAAGCTTGAGCCCAGCAAAGTGTTTCCTGTTCTGGCATCTGACTTACATGCTACTTATTGGTTTATGCCAGCAACATCATTTTTATAACATGACACAGCCTTCAGCATTTAACTTAAATAAGCACAGCACAAATATTTTGGCTTTCCAGTAAACATGCGGAGAGATTTTCTTCTTGTGAATTGTTGGTTTGGATTTTTTTCCCCTTTTTGCTGCCTCAGTTACTATGATGTTTAGACTGTGCCTCATTAAAGTTGGGAGCAAAAGTAAGTGAGTTTTCAGGCAGGAGCACTATTTTGAAAGATTAGGATATCTGTAATTCTAACTGATCTTCCACCTGGCATTAAATCTTCAAAGAACGTCAAAAAGTATCTTAAAAACTTGAGATGCCTGACTGTATACAGAGGAGGAACAGATGCACCTCTATAATTTGCCCATAAATAAGTAAAAATGAACCCATCGACTATTCAGGGATACTTGCATGCAAGCAGGCAAACACATCCTTTTTTGTTTCTTTTTTTTTTTTTAACAGTTTTTAAACATCTTCTGAACCCAGCCTTACAGAATACTGTTAAAAAGCTTTAAGCACTGATGTTTGTTTTTAGAAGCATACCACGCAGAGGTGCCATCTCCTAACTCATCCTTTAGCCACTGCCCTTGGTTTCCAAATTCAGTGGGACCCATATATGGCAGTAACACATACAAGCACAAAATACCTAAACTCCTTCTCCCAGAAATAGTGAGAGCTCAGTCTGCAAGAGCTTCCGTTAAGGTCACAGCAAGTCAACTGCTAAAAAGAACTTAGCATCATAAACTGTTCCTGAAATCCAGCAGACACTTCACTGAGTTCAAGTTCCCCTCCTGCCTTTGGTCTTGGCTTTAGGCAATTCTTTGAGCAGAACTGGATACCCCTCTGTAAGCACTCACCAGGCTGAGCCAAGAAGGGAAAGAGGAGAAAATCCATAAATTTGAAAGGCTTTTAACTGAAGTTTTTAATGGAGACAAGTTTCAAAAGAGAGATCTATGAATCAAGTTTGGACCAGCCCAATACAACTCAGAACACCCAACTTTGAAACTTCCTCTTTGTTCTTTATAGATTAACAAACACATTCCTAAACACATATTTAGGACACTGGGCCCACTTCCCTCTTCTTCAGCTGATTTGATCTATTTATCTAAAAAGTCCACATGACCACTGACACTACAAAAGTGGACTAAAGGACATGAATTAAAAAAAAAAATTAAAATCCTTCAAAGTAAAGGAAATGACACATAATTTGTGACTCATTAATTCAAAATAAGCCAGCTACAGAGGCACAGGTGAGGAATTCACATAGCAGGAAATCCGTCAGGCTGATGGGGCTCCTGAGCTTGATAAATGCATGTCTGGGTAGGTGATCAGATGGGGTATCATGCTGAAGCTTTGTTCTTTTCAGTAGGCTGTGCTCGTTTTTGTAATGAGCCAGAACATCGACATTTGAATTACACGTCTATGAAGTAATCCTTTCATGCCCTTATCTAGAAGGAGCAGAATGAAAAGAAACAAAGAAATCAGCTGGTTTCTGACTAAAGATTTTCAATGCAAGTTATTAAGTCGAGAATGGAGTAAGATGTAGATCAGTGGCTGACAGCACGTGAGCTCTTGCACTGTACTATGTTATTTCCCAGTTATCTTGTGTCAGGATTATGACAGACCTTCTTTCTGTTTTCCTTGGCATTTTCTAGTCCTCCTTCAGCCTGCACAATGAGACACTGTAAACTTCCAGAGCCACAGTCAGCTCAGGTTGCCTGTTCGGGTCCAAAGGCCATGCATGTGCTCGCTGTCTCCTACCCAGGCCCAGATACATGCATGCTTCCATTCCTCTTGTATTACTTCCTCCCATTCACAGACAATCACCCTTGAAGGGCCTTCTTTCTCATTTTTTCAAATCTAGAAATTGCTTTTCTTCTGTCTCCCAGCCCTCTCTGAAAAAAACCATATCCTTACAGACAAAACAAACCCCAAACCACCAAAAACACACCAAAAGCAAAATAAACCAACAAACAAACCCACACCAAGTACTTCTGGACAGGTTTCCTTATCACCCTTATTTGCTCATCCTTACAACAACATCTGAGCAGGAAGCAGCTGCTCAAAGGCATCTCTTTCCACTTCATTTTATTAATCATTCACTTCAAGATATAAGCTAGGAGACCCCATGCCTGGCCAGGATCCCACTATGTTAAGATGCTTTATAAACTCAGGTCAGAAAAACTGTGATCTCCATCTCAAAGATTATTTGCAATCTAAGAAAAGATAAAGAGGTAGATTCAGAGGAAGATAAGGACACAATGAACCAGCGTTAGTCAATATCCGAGAACATAAACAATACACATTTGGTTTGTTGTTTTGTTTGGGTTTGGTTCTTATTTATTTAAAGACATTCACTTATGGCACATTCTAAAAAAGAAAAAATAAATTTAAGTCATCACATGGATACCTGAAAGGGAGCAGGTTGTCTAATACCTGAAAGACATTGATCAACACTTTGCCATCCCCTCGGTTATACAAAAGTCCTCATGCTGCAATAGAGAATATACCTTGGATCTGTACCTAAGGAAATAGTTACAAGCAGTATTCCACTCCTCCTATAAGCTTTGATCAAGGAGACTAAAGAAATATGTTCTACCACGCTTTGATTTCACTTGAGGGTTTTTTGTTGTTTAAAGTAGCGAATAAAGATGACAGGCAAATAGTCTAATTAGCACAAATATCTCGTTTCTTCAAACTTCTGGCAATTTTTAACTGTCTACATCTCCGTAGTATTATGACTCTCCATTGCAAACCCTGGGGTAGCATAGATATTTTTTTTCTGCCAGGAGGAGAGTTTTCTCTTCTATTTGTACAAAGAAAGAAGATGTTCCTGCCTGTGTCACCGCAAGGCCCCCGGGCTGAGGGCAGCAGGGCCCGGGATGCTCTCGCCTGCCACACACATTCCACGGGGTCAATGGATTCTATCTGGCTACAGCACATCTGTTGGCAGTTGCTCAATCCCCATTTGCAAAGCTCAAGGGTCAAAGCGTTTTTCATTTCACTTGGGAGCTCCCTCAAATGGCGAGGCCCCCACCTGTTACAAAATACATCAGGGCTCTTACTCAAATCTGGGCATTTTGGGTCTCCAAACTCGTTATTCCCTACTCCGGTAAGGAGACAACAACCAAGACAGACCACAAACAACCCCTGTGGACCAGCAGGGATTTATGACAAAGTTTCTTACATGTGGCTAAGCATATGTCAAAATGAATCACAGCAAACTTTATTAATGTATAAAAGAGATGGCCATGGAAAGCCGTCAGCCCGGAGCATAAGGTGACAGAGCCCCCACAGCATCAAGTGCTTGTGATAATTGAAGCCTGAAAATATTTCACAGACAGCTGAAATACCAATTTATATTTAAGGAATATATTGAATTACCATAGATCACACAAAAAGAATGACTAGAGCAACACTTACATGTTTTGTTGTTGGACTTTTAGCCTAGCTATTTGATGAAAAGCCATCTAGTTTTAACTTAGATCAATTGGAAAGATTATTCATCTAACGTCTTCTCTGGAAGACTGCAGCTTCAGTGCTAATAAGGGACTTTAATTAGATGGACAAGCCTTGACAGCAATCCGTTTCCAATACACTTTGTATTGAAATAGGTCTGGGTGTTCCAAGATTTATAGAAGAAATCAACTATTCCAGTTAACGTGGAAAAATAACTGAAAGTTTAGACTACCCAAGATGCAGGCTCTTGTTTTTCCAACTTTATTTGTGACATACATCACATTACAAGCACACAGATAAAACCCCTGTTCCAAATGCATACGCTACGTTAATTTTGCCCTCAGAGCTAGTATATCTTAGGGATTCCCTGGAAATCTGCCCAGGGCCACAGACCATTCATCAGCACCTCAGAGCAGGACACCAACCACTTCTCCTTCCTACAGCATCATCCAAAGTCCCAGGATGGGCAAGAGCTGCCGTGGACAAGAGCACAGCACAAACTCAAAATGCAATCTCTCCCAGCATATTTACTATAGAAAAAAAGACATGCACATGCATTAAATACACAAGGGGGGGAAAAAAAAAAATGCACAAGGGCTAGTAATTTCTAAAATTGTAGAGGGAACCAGCCTGCCAGCAGGCTGATGAAACACTTGAGATAAAGTAGCATTATCAATAACAATGCTGCACCTTTAAAAAACAGCACGTACAATGCAATCAATTCGTATCTCAGTGAAGTAGCATAATAAAAATCTGCGACTACAATAAGCTAATTTAATGATACTTTATCAAGCGCTCACATTTTCAACTACTGTTGTTCACGGCAGAATGAAGCCTGTGTAAAAATATGTCATGAGTCAATATGGCATTTTACTGAAGAGAAAAGACCCACATCATTAAAGTCTTAAGTAAGCCTTCATTAAATAAAATACATGAAATTAGCTCCTTCAAAAGAATTTAATTAGTCAACACATGCAGGTTAAACTCGCAATCTGCCATTGTGGGGTTTTAAGCCATTCATTTTCTTAAAGCTTTGTTGCAAGAAGGATTTTGTTATTGTTATTATTTTGATAACATAGAAACCACAGCTTCTCTCTGAAAAGGACGAAGTATCCCTTGTGAACAGCAAGGCACATTTCCATTGTGACTGTGTATAGAGCCCTGCCTTGTTAAGGCAATTTCAATCATTTTACGCATCTTCATTAAGTCAGAGATACGGCTCAAGCTTTTCAGAGAGAAACCTCAACAGCTGCAGAGAAAAGGAGGGACAACAGATTCTTAAACAGAAAAGAGGAATTACCAGTTATCTAGCTTGAAATGAAACCTCTGGGAAGCCCCATCTGCAGCCTCCGTCATTACAAATCACAATAATTATGTGAGCTCTCAGCCCATATATAACATTTCAGTACCTATGAAGAGCTGCAGCACTGCAATGTCCACAACACAACAACATCACCAGCTCATTTTGTGGAGCTTCAGGCTACTTGTAACACCGAGAGAAGATGAATCAATAAAATGTTATCAGTAAAACAGTTTGATTCCAGCACAGTTAAGCGCATGGCCACTTCTATATTTCAATCCCCTCAGGTCAATATAATTTTACACAGTTACCCAATTCTCAGCAGTGAAATGATACTGGTGGATGTTTCAGATATTCTCAAGCACTTATTTCTACGTGGGGGATTTAAAGAAAAAAAAAGAAAAAAAAAAAAATCACTTTTTTTCCTATCAGTTTCAAGAACTTGGATCTTTAGCACAGTCTTAAATGCCAGCAACTCTTTACCCCGGCTCGAGTAAATTAAGTTACTCTGAACAGTTAACTCAACCAAATCCTATGTGTCCTATTCAGCCAGCACTTAAATAGGAGTTGGGGAAAAAAAAGCAAGTCAAATCTGGATTGGGCCTTTAATTTAAAGTAAATCTGAGACATGAAATAAGATGTAATTTCTGCCTACTCAAGAAAATCAGCTCGTTTAAGCAAATTGAACTATTCACCAATAAATTCTGCTAGGTTACTCACCACGAGGACTGAAGAAACTGTAAATGCTACTGACAAAGACTAACTGCATAGTTAATATAACATTTTTCCCCATATCCAGATAATTTTTCACACATACTCTTTAATTTCCAGCTTCCCACCTGGGTAGGCAATAAAATAATGCCTCAGGTTAATCACAGGCCTCCAAAAAGCTGTATTTTTTGTATAAATAAGAGCAACAAGTATACCTCCAAACCCAAGTTGGTAATAACCATCACCTCTAAAACTACCCCAGAGACCAGGAGCACTCACAAGGAAGCACTTACAGACATGAGTCCGCTTTCCTTGATTTAATTTGACAACGTCCTAATGAAATTGTATAAACCTATTACTGGACCAGTCATGGGCACCGTGAAGTCAAAGCCAACTGACTTCAGCAGGACAGAACTGCAGTCCCAAAAAGGCAAAAATGCCTCAATTCTTATGTATTTATTTTTTATTTTACCATCAATTACATCTCACTCATTTCCTCCTTTAACTCCTGCACTATAGACAACAGATGAAGAAATACTAGTTCCCTCAATGGCAAAAAGCACTTACGGGTTTATTGTTTTGTTTGGGATTTTTTGTAATAAAAGACTGTTTATTCCTGTATTCAGTTCTTAGAATAAAGTAAGGAATACTTTAATAACTAGAATATTCATAAAGCATCATCTACTCTCCAGCCATAGTTTCCTTAAATCTTAAAGAATGCTGGAAACATCTGAAGGACAAAGCCCCTCAGTATCTAAAGTGCAAAGCCCCTGCCACATTTCACTTACTGGGAAATTACATTAATGCATTTCTAGCACTGAATTTTACTAGTTTACAAATAAGCAGAAAAGGCCTCATCGCTGAGAAACAAAGCACGAATTTATGGAGACAAAGCTGCACTAAGCCATTAATGTTTCTATTTTGTTATATCACCAAAACTGTTCTCGTAACTTTCCTCTGAACAAGTTTCATAATTGCAAATTCTCAGACAGTAAAACTTAAGTGATCTCCAGACTCTGCTTTCCTCCTAAATAATGAACCAGAGCATCACAGATGCACACGAGAGGCAGAAGCCTGTCTATTTTACTAGAAGACTGAGCTCATGAAAATCCAACTGCATCAATCCTCCCTCGATTATTCTTTCAAACTTCCCAAATCAAATAACTTTCTTGAGCTTGGCTAGAGCCTTCTGAATAGAAACTCCACTGGGGAAAGAAGTTTTAGATTAACAGCAGAGTGCATTCAGAAATCAATAGATAAACCCTTTGCTCGGCAGCACTACCCGATACTGTGAGACTGAACCAGGTCTCAGAAAACTGATGAAACCACTCAAAAAACTTCCCTAATCTGCTCACTTTTGTTTCAGCACTAAAGCCACCTCTGTATTGCACTCAGGGAATTATTGTTTGAAAAATGTTCTGATTCAGTAGTACTTTTTAATTGTAAAAATACAACCATCTTTGTATGAAAATCAGAAGGTTTTTTGGTAGTGCTTTTTTTTTAAAAAAAAAACAAAACAAAACAGAAAGTTAAAGCTGGAAAGCAATGAGGCAACTCAAAAATAATCACATGTATGGTGTGCCCATCCTTCTGATATAATGCAAGCCCCTTAGAGTGAGAAAACACAATTAGGCACTCAGGTGAGGGAAAGAGCTAGAGTGAAACTTCTGAACTTATTGTGAAAATTCTTTAAGTCTGGTCTCAGCTTCACTCAAACACCTGCCTTAGACAGGACCGGCTTAGATTTTCTCTATGCTGGGAGCAGAATGGCTTTTACTTTTTGATCTGTTGGATTTTTCCTCTCTTCATTAACAGTGCTGCTTTCCCCATTCACCAGAGTCCTTTCTGGCTGGATCTCATGATTGAGCATTGGAGGTGAGAGGGTAAATCGGAGCAACATCCACACTTGGCCAAGGAAAGCCAGACCAATTTTGCTATGAGCTGCAATCGTGGAGCCCAACTACAGAGCAGAGTAGAACCAGCCATCCTTTCAAATACACAAAGCCAGTAGTTGTCTGTGAACAGCAGATATGCTTCTTCCTCTACCCATGTACCTATTATAGTAGTCACAGACAGCCCACTTCTCAGCTCTGTAGGATGTGAACAAGACACAGCTCTCTAGAGAGTTCTTCCCACTGCTTTACCCCCTTGGTTCAATTCCAAACCTGCTCAGAACTGACAAGAAATGTCCATATACTGAGACACAATGGGATGTGGACCTCCCAAAGTTTTGGTAAGTCATTCAAACAGCTCTAATAGCACAACCCCCAAACTCAGGCAGGACGCCTCCCTGGTGTTACTGTTGTGGTAAATTCATTAAAAACTGACATTCATTATTTATTATGCTGTAATTCTGTAAAGCAAATCTAAAGAAACGTTGCCATGACAAACACACAGAGCAGAGTTTTCACACTAGCCTGATCCCCATGATATTCCTTCCTTCCATTAACAGAACCCCATTTTATTGCATCTCAATTGGACAACCAAAATATTTTCAGTACCTCCAGCTTCAGCCTCATAAAGGGACAGATCACCCAACCTAAAAATCCTGTGCAGCAAAGCAGAAGAGCTTTACGCGCAGCCAGACCTCTCAGATGCCATGGGCTAGGATACCATGTTATAAGGCTGTAAAACTATGGCCTGTGGCTCCAGTCCAGGCTGCAGAGTAATTTAATCTAGCTCACAAAGAAATCAGGAAAATGGCCTCTGCTGTGCTGAATCAGCAGTGCTGGAAGCCGTGCCACCCTCTATCAGCTAGTAAGAGAGCGCTTTGTCTGCTGTGCCAACTCTGTGTAGAGCAACCATTGGGCAAAAGAAAAGACCAGCAGGAATATTATGTGCCAGATTTTCAGTAGATGTAAGTCAGAATAGCTCCAATGACTTCAGGAGTTGCACTGATTTACATCATTTCGGGATTATAAGGATTTACATCCACTGGAAGTTTCGCTTCTTTTTTTTTTTGCCTTTTAATTAAAAGAATGGTGCAGACTTGGCAGCAGCACGAGTCTTCTACAGACTAAGATTTGGGAAGGATCTTGAAAAAGTTTTGTAAAGCTCAGGGAGAGGCAGAAAGACATTTTTAGTTTAAAAAGATACAGTGGCTAAATTAAAATTCACAAGATGCATATAAGTTCTGATCTATACATGAGTAATATACATAAGTATATGCTTTCACTCTTTCAAATGCAGCTCCCTAAATATAACAATGGCAGAAGAACTGCAATAAATGAAAACTTTGTTCATTCAATCTGGTTATATATCATGAAAAACTATCAGCACAGATGTTATCTCTATTTATGAGTCATGACTACGGCCAAAACAAATGTAATGTATTACTTAATTTTATTTTTTTTCTCCTAACTGCAAGTGCCAAAAAAATTACTGCCAATGGGATTAGGAAAAACCACAAAACTGAGGGAAAAGAGGGGGCATTGCTCATCAGGAAGCAAGCTGAGGCCAAGTTTGGTTTGCTCTCATTTCCCAGTAAGCTCATAACTACTACATCATGCCTCAGTGACCTGAGAGCAGTTTCTGTTGCTTATCTGCTCACCTCTCAAACACTCACTATAGAATAAGAAAAGCTCTTTGCCCAAGAGCAGCCTAATACCACCCTCAGACGTGCACTTATCTCATTTGTTTCCTGTAGGTGAACATGATGGAGAAAGGACACAAGGAAAGCAAGAATCATTCTGGTGCTCAAGATCCTTAAACAGGGAACACATTTATGTCTGAGGATTGGAAGTGAGCAGAGCCTGGAGGCAAGACCACAAGAAAAGCTACGGGCAGCTGCTCTTCGTGCTGTTTGTGGCACAGTGACCCACTCCCAAGCCAGCTGAGCCTTCAGAAACACTCAGAATTAGGTTTATAAATAAACAGGACATGGTTTACTAGTGCCATTCAGTTGATGTGTTACACAAGAACTTAAACTGTTCCAAAAGACACCTAACAAAACTGAAGTCAAAACGCCTCTATATTCAAGAAATGTAGGCTCATTCCATCATGTCTTTTTCAGTACTCACCTCTGAACAGGTCACTGTTAAATCTCCTGCTTCCAATGAGTTTGATTTAAAAGTCTTCTTCAAAGGCTTCTGCAATTTTAGGAGTATTAAATTTTATACCTCCTAAGCTATTTATTAGCTGGGAAAGTACTTAATTGGTATTCACCACATATTAACTTTTTAAGCATGTGAGCATGTGTTACTGATTTTGGTACATAACCTTGAGCTTTTTTTCCTTTCCTTTCCACCCCATCTCCTTTTTTCTGCCTTCTTTTTCAGGACAGCTCTCCTAAGAGCAGGAGGTTTTCTCAGTGTGTGGATTCAATACAAATTTCTCTTGGAGGTGCAGACAGATACATTGCAACGACAGACTGTTCACAAGGGACTCCCCAATGCAGATGAAAGGTTGAAAAAAATCACTCAGACTTAACGAACTGTTGCAGAATTTTGTCTTCTCTTTAGATCTCCATAAAACACAACTTCTGTTGTCCAGACCCAACATGAACCATGGCCCAGCCATTTTGTGGAGTACCCAAGCAGCCTTTAGGCACCCAGCATCCCCATCTCTTCCTCCCACTCACCCCTACTTTCATTTTCTATTTTTTTTTCCCAGAAGCAACCCCACTCCACAGATGTTGGGCTCTCCCTCTTGCAGTTGCTTTGCCAAAGGACACTGCTGCTGTGTTAGCAGAACTTTGCCTTGTCATCATGCCTTCCCAGGCAACAAAAAGTGCTGTATTATTCTAAAGGTAGAACCAGCTGTGCTACTATTGCTCCGTTCTGCTGCCATTTACCAGGATACAGCCAACTTTATGCCTCAATTCACAGCAGAAAGAGAAAATAAAACTTTGGTTTATTGAAAATACCAGGAAAGTTCATTCCAGTAAAAGGCATCTTTGACTCAGAGCTTTGCCAACACACCACAGCTAATTCACCACTTGCAGAAATGCAGCAGGTATTCAGTGATCAGTATGGGATTAAACCTCTATTTTAATGTCTAACACAAAACCCAACGTTTCTAACTGCCCATGGTCCCACACAACTCTTCTACGAGGGTTACATCTGGTCAGGAGGCATCAAAACCACCCAGTGCCATTAGAGTAGCTTGCCTGTGATCAGGTATAGAAACCAGCCTTTGGACTTTCCATTTCTCTTATGTCTCAAACTCCAGGCAAACAACAAAAAAAAAAGCCTCTTTCAGTAAACTTTGCACAGAGATAATCAATCTACTCTTCAGTTATTTGAACAAGCATCTAGAGTTTGGCAGTCTAGAGATCATTAAACTTCTCTTGATGAGGGCCTCTTCTTGTAGTTTGAACACAATATAGAGAAATCTTTGGGTGCAATCCAAACATTTTTGATTGCTGCCATCCTTGAAGACTTCAACACACCAAATTTTGCCACAGCCTATAGTTTCTCCTTTGTCCAAGCAACTGTACACATTTTTCTTCATCCTCAACCTGTCCCTTCTCTCCATAGGAAACAAACAACATGAAAAAGCTTTTTTTAATGCCATTTAGCTACATTTCTTTATCCTCTGTAGAGGGTCAAAAGACAAAAGAGAGCAGAGAATCAATTGAAAAATGTTCAGAAGCCCATGAAAAGATAAATAAATGAAAGTATAATTCACCCAAATAATTCAAGCACAAAGTAAAAATATTTAAAGCTTTTGGAGATGAGCAAAACAGTTGCCATTCATGTGTAATTGCGTAAACCTTCTGTTTTCAAGGGAGCTAAGCAACCAGCCAGCAATAATTAGGCTCCTGAAAGACAAGTAGCAAGGCACACAGAAACTGAAACCATGATATTTTTCTGATTCCCCAGAGAAGCATTTTCACTGGGGGGGGAAAATAGTTTATAAATAATTTTCCATCTGGAAATCCACTAGCCCTACTCTCTTTCCCCCCTGCCTTGAAGTGAGTTGTTCCAGAATCAGATTTTATCAGCAGAGGGAGTCTCTTCCTCTACCAGAGATCAGCATGCATCTGGCTTTCTTCAGCTCCCCAAAACACCCAGCCATGACGGGCAAAATTAAACAGAGACACTGAATGGTAAAATATTTAAGTGTGGGCTGGGCACTCTACTGAGCTTTATGAATAATACGGGCCTGATAAGAACAGGAGTGCAAAACCCACCTGTTCTGCAAAGAGCAAACACTGCCCTCAACACATCACAAGATCAGACAGGTCAGAGGATGGGAAACAGGACACAGCAAAGGTCAAAACCCATCAGTACAGTGAAAACACAGAGTATACCAAAGAGTCCATCCATACTCCACATACAGGTACAACATTCCCATTCTCTACTTGAGCTTTAATTTAATCCTGTTCTTTCCGATCATGTTGGGATTAGTAACAGCTCCTTCAGCAAAAAATGTCTTCTAATGAGCACATACCACTAGAGTCTTGGGGAAGGCCAACCTGGAAAGCATGTCCTGCAGCCTGGAAACAGACTTCTCATGCTGACCAGCACTTGAGTTGGGGCATTTAAAAAAAACCTTACAAGTTGTATCCAATACCGGACAGAGAATTGAGGCAGTTCTCCAACAGCATTTTATTTAACACGCATAACCCTATTCAAGGTTTCTGAACTGGAACGTGTCTAGATGGTGAAAACTCAAAGATCCCCATGTTTGTAACTCATAAAAGCCAAGAAAAGTACTGACAAACGGAAATGTTTGGATTTGTGTTCCTACAGATCCCAGATAGACAATGTCAAGACATAATTTGTCATCAAGCCACTATTTTAATTTTAGTTATTTCAATAACTTATGCTCTGGGTAAAGTGTTCATGGTCAAAGCAGAAGGCTCTATCACATGGGCTCTGCGACAGTCTGTTCTGAACTGGTTTTGTTCAATGCCTTTATTAACAGCACAGACAAAGGAATGCAGCATATGTTTGTTACATCTGCAAACGATGGGAAAGCAGGATGCGACTGCAACTCTACTGGAGGTCAGAATTAGAATTCAAAACAACCCTAACAAGTCAGATCAGGCCAATCAAAAAAAGGAAAGATGTAATTCAATAGAAGAGGAGCAAGGTAGCAGGATTAATCAACTCCACATATAGAAAATGACTGGGTAGGTAGCAGTTCTTCAAAAAACGATGTGGGAGTTCATACTGGATCACAAGCTGCACATGAGTCGATAGTGTCATACTGCTAAGAAAAAAAAAGCAATCATCTCATTATAAATCAACTGGAGTATTGCCTGTACAAGAGGCAGAGCAACCCTCCTTGTCTGCTCAGCACTGCCAGACTTGGCTGGCACAACCAGATCAACTTGGGGCACCAAGCTACTAGCAAAGATAAGGGCTCAGAGAAGGGAGCCCAGGAACAACACACTAAAGGGAATGAGTGGTTCAGCCTACAGAAGCTGAAATAAAATAAATTTAAAAAAAGAAAATATTTCCAAGCATATTGGGGGAGTAAAAAAAGCAACAACTGTTCTCTATATCTATGATGAATAAGACAAATAGCAACAGGTTTAAATTGCATCCAGAGAGCTTCAGCTTCAATGGAAAGGGAAGCAAGGCATTGGCTGTGGTCCCTATGACTGGATCTTCAAGACTACACCAGGGACAAACCTATTACAAAGAAGCTACTCATGCCTTGAGGAAGGAGTGTGCATCAGACATCCTCCTGATTTACTCCAGCCCTTTTTTTTTTTCTCCTATGAGTCCATGAAACACCAACGAACAGATGGTAACAAGCACGAGCAGGTCCAGGTAATACCACAAACAGCTCTGGGTGAAATCAGTGAGACTTCTCAAAAACTTTACGGCCAGAAGCAACTACATGGCAGATATCAAGCACATCTATTAACCAGCCTGACTCTATCAAGAACAACCAGGTTATTCATTCTATGCTTTAAACTAGTCTGGATTTGCACTTTTTCAAGTGAAACCATTTTCTTTATTTTCTAACATCTTCACAAGCGCGTTTAACGTTTTTTACTTCGCATACCAAAAATCTCAATGTGCTTTTCTGGCTAGATGCTGAAGTAACAAATGTTTGCTCCACTGACCTGCCTCTTATGATTCTCTAGACACGACCCAACAGAGCAAGCCGATACACAGCCTTGCATGGAACAATTTCTATCATCTTGACTATTCATCTTCATATAATTGCTACATTCATAATTATTTTAAAGACAAATTTTGCTTAATAAGGATTGGAATTGCTACTAGACAAACTCAGTGTAACAAAATTTTAGACCAAAAGTAATTTTTGTGATCGACATATGAACAGCTACAAAATTGTAATTTATAATAGGCATAGTAATAGCCTTAATGACTGCAGTGCTTCCGGGTATCAATGAAACACAGATTGGCTCATTTCAAAGCAGAAAGGGTTTGGGTTGTTTTTTTCTCTCCTTCATGGGTGGCCCATATATATCTTCAGGGTCCTTGGAGGAGCTTCCAACATTCCCACTGTGAGTTCCACATAGTGGCTGCTATTACCATGCTAATGTTAATAGGCTGCAGCTTATGTGACCCCTCCAAGCAGCAGCTATTGCACAGCCCTGAATTACTGCCACTGGCTCTCTATTACAAAATGCTGGCAAATAGCGAGGAAGAGTGGCAGGAAAGTAGCAAGGGCAAAGCAAAAAATAATTAAAATTTTGTATTGGAAGGGAGAAGAAAGCAGGAATCTAAACTGGCTGGCAAAGAGAGATGCTGGAGCCTGGGGTCACGACGCACGGGGCAGCACGAGCCGCCGAAAGTCGCTGCTTCCAACGACAGCGCAGCCCATATGCCAGAACATTTGCCACTTCTCTCTCCCTCTGTGCAGCTGCAGTTCAAAATTAATAAATAAATTAGGGACAATGAATATAAGCAAGAGAAATCGCAAAGCCTGTGGCAAAAAGAAATCTTGTTCAACTCCACTATTTTTTATATTGCGGGAAACTCGCCTGGGAAAGATTCTGCTGAAAGAAGCGCAGCAGCCAGCACTAATGGCATATTTTGGGAAAACAGAGACTCCATATGTTCTCCTTTTATTCTACTAAAAATAAAGACAAGACCAAGAGCTTTTTGAATTTAAGTGTAACATTTCTGTACGCCAGGAGACAAACTATGCCTAAGTTAAGTCTGGACATTAATGGAAGCAAACAGCAGAAGGTTGGTCCCTGGTGTTTCAATTATTCTCTCTTTAGAGGTTATGCTTCCAAGACGTTACAGGAACACAATTCCCCTGTAAGGATCATTTTTTGCAGGCTGTTGCAGTGTTTTTGTTTAAAGCTATTTGATCTGTATTTGCAGAAAAGCTCAGTTCATCACTCTGCCTTTTCATACATTCACCTGTAAAGTGTTTCACAGGATCACAGAGCAACAGAGGCTGGAAGGTATCTCTGCAGAGCATCACATCCAAGCCCCTGCTCAGCACAGGGTCAGCCCAGGACTGCATCCAGTTGGGTTCTGAGTATCTCCAAGGATGGAGACTCCACAACACCTCTGAGCAACCTTTTCCAGTGTCTGACAACCCCCACACTGCAAGTTCCTTCCCACAGTTAAGTGGGATGTCCTGCATTTCAGTAGGGGCCCGTTTCCTCTTGCCCTTTCTCTGTGCATCACTGATAAGAGCCTGGCTTCATCAGCCCTACACTTTCATGAGGTATTTATACATGATGATAAAGTCTCCCCTTGAGACTTTTCTTCTCCAGGCTAAACAATCCCAGCTCCCTCAGTCTCTCTTTTCAGAAACACTAATAAATAAGTATTTAAGCAAAATATTAAAACCAACATATCACAGTATACTTAACAGCAAGAAAACCCTCTGATGGTGAGGCTGGCCAAGGGCATTTCTGAGCTTTACCTGAAAAAGCAACACTGGGGGGTCACTTAAGCACCAAAATGAAAATTGAACATGAGGCAAAAAAGCTCTTCAAAACCTTTGGTTAGTGTATAAAATATTTACATACACAAAAAATGGATACAGATAAGACCATCAAGGCAGCACAAATTCTTACTGCAGTGCTGAAGCCCAGGCTCCTGTCACTGGCACAGGCTCACCCCAAAACCCTCGTCAAACCATTTGAAACTGGAGCTCCCAGGCAAATAGTGGCCTTTATTTTTCTAACACCACTTTCTGGTCTTAGTTCTTACTATTTCCATTTGCCTACAAATAAGCAAGCAGGTTTTACAGAAGAATGGCTCTGATTCCAAATATACCAGTAAACTCAAATTGAACAGAAACTCCCTTCTTTCCTTATGTTAGTCAAATTCATTCTATTATATGAAAAAATATTAAGAAGCAGATTTCTAATGAAATCCTATCCTCTGTAGTTTTAATCTCTTCTTGTCCTTCAAATAGGACTTTAAGTATTATCTATATTACTAAAATATTCTATGAGCTCTGCACATGGCCCATGCTACTGTCAAGCTATGTACTTCACCATCTTTAGTTTGCAATGAAATAAGCGACCTCCAGGAAAACATTACACTCATTTCCAGGGCAGAAATTAAGGCAGAAGGAAGCTTGCACATAAATATCAGTGAAATTAGGCAATGAGAACTGGCATCAGGTCAATGAAAATCAAGCAAGAAAATATTTCACTGCTAGAATAAATAATTTTCATTTACCACATGCAAAACTGAATTTCCAGAACGCTTTTGGCATCTGCTCTGTGAGATCAGAGCTCATGAGCTCTGTCAGCGATAGTCAGTTTCTGAACACAGAAGTGACTTTAGAATTAACATTTTCTAACCTTAAAAGACCTAACATTATCAGTTTGGAGTTCCAAACAGCAGGTACTTCACAATAAATAACAAACTGATACTATTCCAGACAAGGCTTATTTCCTAAAAGCCTAAGCATAAGTAAAGAAATGAACAAACTATTCAATATAAATTGTTATTTCATTTTCTTTCTTAATATTTTTAGAGTACCTAATTTGAAGCAGCACAATTCTTTAACAGACAAATTCCTGGAAAATAAAAAAAAAAAGCAGCTCTGAGTTTGTTGTTGGAGAAACAGATAAAAATCAGTCAGCTCCCTAGAATACAGAAAAAAGTAATTTGACTTGGGTTTGAGGAATTTGGTTCAAAGCTCTGATCTAGAAAGCAATATATACAGTTATTAAACACTGTAAGGGGATTAACTCTACAGAGTGTTATTGACTACTCCGGTCTCATTAACTGCAATTTTATTTAGATAAAAATGTCATCTGAAACATCATTTTTGTGTCAGAACTTAGATCTGAAGAATAACATTAAAAATAAATACGCATCAGCAGTTCCCCAATCTGCAGCAGCTCTTCCTGGGGTCTCCCCTGGAACTCACAACTGAAATTATGGTTTTGGTTTGCAACATGCCTATCAAGAGCAACTGCTTTTAAAAGAAGTTGTCCTGTGGAATGGGAGAAGTGTTTTCTGAGAGGCAGCTTCAGTCAAGCATGTACAAGCTTCACACAGGCAGCTGATGTCTGTCTGCCTCTTTTTCCTCCCAGAAAGGAATGAAGAAAGGTTAGGGAAAGAGTTCTGGGTTCCCGGTGGACTTTCGCCTACTTTCAGATTTTATTAAGGAACTGTGAAGCTAATTATGTGTATGATAACTTCAGTAACTGCTTTTCATGCAGAATCACAGACCACAAAATAATGAAAGCATGAATAGGAAAGTATCTCAGCCTTTTCAACTCGGAGCAGCTCAGAGAAGGCACTGGATGTATTGCTGGGCTGCAGCAGAGCCTTCCTACTGCTATAAGGACCAAGCAACCCTCAAGAGGTGCTCAAAACCCCCACCAAGCACTGCAACAAATCCCACCATTTCTCTAGGTCTTTGCTTCCAAAAAATACCCATACAACACACCAAAGGGCACTTGGAAGATGGAGGCAGGACTGGTGCAGAGGTGGCACTGCAGGTTGAATCCCTTCACAATGGAGCATCCTCCCAAGCATGCTTTGGAGGCAGACCTTGACCTACAGAAACCTTCAGGAATGAAGCTCCTAGCAAAATTAACAGCAGTCAGGTAGCAGTGTATTCTCTGGACTCTGGAACCAGGAAAAGTAGAAAGCCAGACACACAAAGAAGCAGAATTTCCCCAGTTCACATGTCGGGGCCACACAGCCCTGTGGGTACCCGCTCGCTTGCTAGGTCACTGGTTGCTACCCAGGAGCACGCTCCTTCCCTCTGGCACTTCACAAAGCTATTAGTATTCCTCCTGAAAAACTTGTCTCATGCTTTCCCAGGCACCAGATTTCATGTGTTCAGCAGTATTCTGGGGCTGTAGATTATTTTCAAGTACAGCTGTTTGTACATTTCACTAACACTCCTCATTCCATTCCCTGTATTACCTTAACCACAGGAATACAGCACATTTACCCCAAAAGGAGGTACAGTACATACCCCTAGTTACTACTACATGAATTACTCGTAACCAGACTCAAACAATTTGCAAAGGACTGCCCAGGTTCTCCCTCCATCTCCTTTTTATTTTTTTTACTTGCTTCTACACTATCCCATGAAGATTTGGAGCGTTGGAGGTTTTTTGGTCTGCCTATTCTATAATTTCTAAACAGCATTCACAGCCTTCTTAAGTTTTACTATTGGAGGTGGTGAGGGCTGAATAGGGTGGAGGTTTTGAAACCTCAGCTGTGAGAAAAAGCTTTGACCATTAAGAACATCCTATCTCTAAAGACCTTTTGAGTAACAGCCTCCATACTAACTTCTGAAAAAAATCAGGCATTTCAGTAAAGTTTTAAGTATGTTGGTTTTAACCAAAAATAACACTAGTAAAATTCCTAGCGTGGAAGCAATTACATTTCTATACATTTGCATGAAGCTTGGCTACCTTGGGCTTCATACACTTGCTGAAAGCAGAACATGCTGGCACAGTTTATTCATCTTCCCATATGAAAATAAACTCTGCTTCCACGCGCTGCTACCCAAACGTAGCTGCCTACACAAGTGGAGTTATCCTGCTACATCAGAGCAGGCACAGGGATGGGCAACAGAAACATGAATCACTGCAGACGAAGAGACACAGAAAAACAAGAAAGGGGCTGTATGTCTTCACTGCTTACGTTGTCTCCCGATGGTAGGGAAAGCTGAGTTATGCTCTTCAGTTGTATTTCTGAGGGGTGACCTGCTATAACTGTGATGGTACCAGGCTGGAAAAATAATGCCTTTAACACTGAGATGTCATTCCACCCACTCCCAGTTGCCACGGTCTCACAGCATGCCAACAAAACTTGAATTTGTGATTTAGAAAAATGTCCTTTTTAAAAAAAATTACAATCTCCAAAACTCTTAGAAAAATGGAGAAGAGCAGAAAGTCAATACCAAGAGTATCAGCTCCCCTTAGATCACACTGCACATCACTTTTAACATCCTACTCCTTATTTCTCTCCTTCCCAAGAGGCCCCCAGTCATCATCATTCCCATACACCTGAGTTAATATTCAGGGATCAAATCCCCTGAGTCACTGCTGAATGGTCTTCAGTGTGATACTGCATGTCACTGCTCCTCACCCCTCAGGACCAATGTTCCCATCATTTTAAGTTAACGTTAATAATTAACAACAAGAAAAAGATACCCAGGCCGTAATAGTCCTCAGCCATCCTGCAGGCTCTGAGAGTCTTTCCTTAGGCTAAAGAAGAAAATAGTTAACGATCCTATTTTAAACATTATCATGCATCAGTGATCAAGACTAAGTTTATTATCCTGCATACAAAAACAAATACAAAAAAATAATGAGCATTACACCCCCAGAACTTTTATTAAGAGATGCAGGGATGGCATTTCTGAGCAAGGCTCTGGCTCCACAGATGGACTCACCTCATCCCCCATCACCAGGTCATGGTGTTGGCAGTGATGGGCAATATGTGGTATTTGTGGCACTACTGGGGAGAATTATTTTAAGTCTGATTCACGTGATATCTTTAGAAGGCAGATGCTTTTCATTTATACATAAACCAAAATGCCGTGACATTTCTCCCATCCATTTATCATAAACAAGTTAATTACTGTGTAACAAATAGCTCCTGCTAGAATCTGTATGTTTTGAGGATGTTAGAGAGCTGACTCAGGCAAATAAGATGAACCACAAAGTAGTATCTAATAGCTTATGGCATACTTATAATAAAACAATGACTCTGTAAAAGCTCTTATTGTCAAATTAAGGCTAAGCTATTTCCATTGGAATAAGTCAATTATAAGCAGTCATTATCTGTTTAACTTGATTCAAACCCAGAATACTATAAGCACTTTCATTTTGATACATTCATAACGCTGCATACATTTGAGAGCTGGATATTACAAAGCTTAAAAGGGAAGCACTGGGTTTATTGCCAAACAGCTTATCTCCAAACCATAAAACATCTAAACTTCCCAAGGCCAGCTGAAGTTCACCACTCTCCTGAGGTCTACACACTGCTTGGTTTCTGGTGAACAGCCCCAGGGGCAGGGCTGTCCCAGGACTCCCCACATCTCCCTAGGGACAAAGGGAGGATTACACAGCACAAAGAATCATAGAATCATTTAGGTTGGAAAGGACCTCTGGGATCATCAACCTTTGCCCAGCAAAGTTTTGCTCACTGCCACCCCCTCAGAGCCATCTGAACCACACATTTTCCCCTCCCAGTTCCATGAAAGCACTGACAGGTGAATTCCTACCTACTTTTTTCCAGGCAAACAGTCCCACTTGGCCTGGAGATGAATTACTGGATGCTGATGAATAAGATGGTGGTAGCTGGCAGCAGAGCTTTGCGTGGTGAGATGGTGTGAAACAGTACATATGTCAATCTATCAAACACGATAATGTAAGCAATCTGAACCCATTTTTGGTCTGAACTATTGTACAATACTTCACCCAGATGGAAGGAGGAGATAAACATTTTATGCTTCAGACATATCAAGTGTTAGGAAGTAAAATTAAACCTAAACTGGAAAACTACCAATTTTACATGCTAGAATATATATAAAGAACAACACAAGCACGAAAAAGAATTTTATGCAGCAGATTTTCTCCCTCATTATTGTACAAATTAATTAGATATATTTGTTTCCTATAATGAACAGCAGCATGTATTTGACTGTAGATTAAAAGGTGTAAAGATGATAGTTCACTTATTAGCAAACACAGCATTTGCACTTTTTTCTTTCTCCTTCTGTTGACAAAATGCTTACAAATTGCAAAACTCCTGACAATGTTATCAGGACATGAATCTTACAAGTGGTGCCTGCACACATAATATCCCAAAGGTCAGTTCAGCCCTAAGTCAGAGGCAGGTTTGCCATGACTAAGATAGAACTACAATTGGCCCTTAAAGAATAAATTAAATAGAAATATATTCTCATTCAAGTCAACTTGGCAGCCTATCTAAGTATGATTTCATATGCAAAAATTAGCAGTTAAACTGAAGTGAAACAACAGCCACTACACTGTCTTCAAAGTCCCTACCAGCTAACCCCTCTGCACAGACCTTCTGCTCCATCCCTATTGTCCACCTACATAAACACGCAGCACAATTTATCAAGCACTAAACTGCAAAAAAATACTCTGAGAAAATATATATATGACATGACTTTCTACAGTACTTGGAAGACGTTGTTTATCAAATAATTTCCAAAGCTAAAAAGCATGAAATCTATTCAGTTTACAGACTGACCTGTCAAGCCTTAGAGTTTGGGAAAAATTGCTACTAAATACATGAACAATGGGTACTTGGTCTCTTCATGTGTTGCTATATTCTTGGGCTTGTCTAATTCAAATCCCTATTTGGTTATCTTTCAAACTAAAAATAAACTCCCTAATGTCTACTAATTGATGCCAGGCCAGTCAAGAGAATTCCTGAACAGCAACACTAAGACAACTGGGCTCAGAAACAAAACTGATTGCCAACTCATGTAGAGAAAAAATGTCCAGCCCTGGATTTTGCTGAAGCCAGAAAGAATACTGACAACTCTCGCTCTCTTTTGAGAAAAATCAAAGTAACGGAGCAGGTGTTTGCTCTGGAGGAAGACAGAAATCCCAGCTTTCTGGCACAGACACATGCATGAGAGTAAATGTACTTAGGAGAAAGTAGCAAAGGGTTTATAAACCCTTGAGCAGAGCATCAAGTCCTGATGTGCTCCCCAACTTCCACAATATGTCTGTCATGTTTTCAGAACTGCTGCAGTGATTTAACTCAAGGGGGGTGTAGGGCCAGGGGGGGAGGATTTTGATCTTCAAAAATTCTTTTGGAGTAAAACAATGATTTCCTGCACCATGCAAATATGAAGTTTAATTATTTTTAACTTGAAAGGAGGACAGATCAATACACAGGATAATCTACTGTTATTTGGATTACGAAGATGTCTTAGAGTTTACAATCACAAAAGAGGTTATAATCCCACAATTACTATAAAGCTAATTGGTAGTTTCTTTTTTGCCTGTGTTTTCATGTTGTCAGTGGGGCAGTAATGAAAATGAATGCCACATTTGTGAACAGAATGTCTGTAGGCTTGTTTACCACATTTCCAACAACAACGTCTGCTTTATCACGCATTTCAAAGTGGAGACAATTTAAGGATCTTCGGATTTTATACATAAAAATACATTCTAAAATATCAAATGCAGAGTTCCTTCAGACAGGGTGGGAGTGGGAGACTTAGAAGTGAAGAGGTGACCTCGCCTACTATAGGCAAACAATCCACCTGAAGCAGACAGCACGCGGACTTTGAGTGATTCATCTGTATTCAAAACTGCGCTCAGGTAAACCACTTAGTGTTTCATCCTCCTACAAACATAATTCTGCAGACAATTTCACCATTAAAACCAGCAGCTTTAAGCCTCCTTTCACCTCTGAAAACACAGTTATTGCAGAACCTGTTAAGCTTTTTATTTCACTTACCTTTGAGTAACTTCTGCCCCTCCATGATGTTCTGGGAGATGAACGCTGTGTAGTCTTCTTCTGAAAAGCCAGGCTTGCATGTGGGTCTAACTGTAAGATCCCCATTGTGTGCCTGCAAAAATAAAACAAGGAAAACACACACCATGACTTTTGTTATCTGGGAAAATGTTTTGCACCCAGTGACTAGGTCTTTAGGCACGAGCAAACCGGAACAGTAAAGCAGTGTGCAAGGAGAAACCGTTTGTGCTAAAGTGCCAGTCTCTTGGAGTGGATCCACACTGTAGCTGCAAAAATAAAATGGGCCAGAATATAGTCGCTTGACTACAATAGAGAACATTGTTTGTAGGAAGGCTGGGATACGGGGCACTGACAGAAGAGGGGAGGAAACAAAGAGCAGCGATTCATCAAGGCGAGCTGTGCTCACGCTGGAGCCACGCAAAGGCCTCACGTTGCAACACTCAAACACCGAGTTGGGCTACTGAGAAACTGGGCAAGCCCCAGGAGTGAAGGAGGAGAAACATCCCAGCTTAGAGCAGCCTCAAGAGCTTGTAACCAGCTTAAGCCCTCTCCCTTCCCCTTCGTCCTGCAGCACCCTCTAAGGCTCTGTCTGTTGCTGCACCTGTGACCCTCCAGGCTCAGCATGAGGGGGTGCCCTATCAAAAAAGTAACAATTACACTGAAAAGCACAACCCCACACACAACCTACCAGGATCCACAGGGAAACATTCAGCTAAACACTCAGCTGCTCTGCTGCAACTCTGGACCGCACAGCAGGGAACCAGCTGCTGCCACAGGGATGGGTTAAGTCCAGTCACAGCAGCCCAGACTGCTTAGGATGGGGCACATTCCACAGCAAGAAGGGTCCCAGACCTCAACTCCACCTAACTCACTGAAAGCATGTAAGGCAGTGATTTATGCCTAACAAGTGCCAGGTGATTTATGCACAAACAAGTGCTGGTGGCAAGGGATTTCTAACACTCTCAGAGCATCAGGAGGGCGAGACAGAGCATCACTCAGTGATGCGGCTGCACCTCCAATACCTCCAGTCCCAGCAGTGCTGGCTGAAGCCAGGGGACTGGGAGAGGCACTTCCCGAGAAAGTGCAACTCCGGGCACCCACCTGCCTCCCCAGGGAGAGGAGCACAGCTCCCCTGGGCTTCCCAACACACTCCTGGGCACGGATAAAGCTGCATTACAGAGAGAGAGAAGGGAAGAGGAGTGAAGGGTCCTCTCGGATGAGCTTAGTAAGCAAAAAGCAAGCCAAGGTACTCTGCTGAAAATCACGCTGGGGAGAGGGATGCCAGCTACTGCATGGGAAGCGCAAGGAACCGGCGGCTCTGTGGACTGTCACCGGCAAGACGCTGCCATTAGGAAACATTTCAGAGGGTCTGACTGAAGATAATGGGCTTTAAACGTAAATTCGACCAATTATTATAACGGCGCTCGCTCGATGAGCGCACACAGGGGCTCCTTCTACGCACCCAGCAGCATCTCGAGGGCTCGGACCCGGGACATCTTCGCCGATTCAACTTGGCACAGGGGGATTCAGGCAGAAAAACCAGCGGCTCTCGTTCCGCAGCCAGCCCGACAAGCAGCCCGGCAGCCGCCCCGCTCGCACCGTAACGCTGCGGCCACACTCCGGGCATTTGTTGATGTTCTGCAGACACCCCTTCATTGAGGAAAAACCGCTAAAACCCCCGAACTTTTCAGACCACCAGCCTCTCGGCACGGCTCGGGCCCCCTCGGGGCGTCTGCGCGCTTGCAAAAATAAAAGTTAAAGGCATCGCCGCGGTGCCAGCGAAGGAGGGACGGTTCGCACGGAGCGGGCAGCGCTGCGCGGCCGCGCTGGGGCGCGGAGGCTCGGCCGGGGCGGAAGGCTCGCGGGGCTGGGAGGCTCGGCCAGGGAGGGCTCGGAAGCTCGGCGGGGGCGGCACCGCCGCCGGGACGCGCCGCGACCCCCGAAGTTTCTCCGGCGACGCGCACGGCGGAGGGCAAGTTTTGCCGGCACCGCTGAGGCAAAGGGATTCGGAGCGAATGGTCGCGCTGAAAAAGCGGGCGNCCCCGCGGCGCGCGGGCACGCGCCGCCTTAAAGCGACAGGCACCGCCCCCCGCCGCGGAGCGGAGCGCGGGGGATTCGCGGCCGCGCAAGGGGATCCGCGGGAGACGGAGCTCGCCGGGCCCACGGACAGAACTTACATGTCCAAAGAGGAAAAACTAACGTGTTGAGGGAAAAAATCCCACAGTGTGTCCAGGGGAGAGGTGTGTCCGCTGGGAAAAACTGCACATCACTGAGGAAAAAGTGGCACATCCAGGGGAAAATTAATATAACCTGCCAAAGATGTACCCGGTGGGGAAAAAATAACGTGTCCAGGTGAAAAACAAGCATGTCCAGTGAGAAAAAACGAGCTTGGCCATGGGAAAAGGGGATAGATCCAAGGGATGCTGGGCTCCCAGGGAGAAGAGCCTGGCCCAGGCTGTGGGGAGAAGGTAGTGTAGGGAGTAGCATGTCTTCGGGAAAGATTAACGTATCAAGGAGGAAAAAGCTAATATATCCAGAGAAGAAAAACTAGCATACCTGGAGAGAGAAAAAATGACACCAGAAGAAATCACAGCCCTGCCATGCCAGGCAGGGAGAGACCCTGTGGCAGCTTTTGGGGCTTATAAGAAAGATGTGAACAATCTTTCTACCAGGGCCTGTTGCAAAAGGTCAAGGGGTGATGGTTTTAAACTAAAAGAGGGGAGATTTTGACTAGATAAAGAGAAGACATTTTTTACCCTGAGGGTGGTAAAACACAGGTTGCAAAGAGAGATTGTAAATACACCATCCATGGAAATAGTCAAGGTGAGGTCGTCCGGGGCTCTGAGCAACCTGCTCTAGTTGCAGATGTCCCTGCTTAGTACAGGGGGAGTGGACTAGATGAGCTTTAAAGGTCTCTTCCAACCCAAATCATTCTATCATCCTATGATTCTATGCCAGGGACCCCCTGTTCCTTTGCCTGCAGAAGCCTTTGCTGAATATCACCTAGTTTGGGAGGGAAAGCCCTCACTGGGCAGCTGGTGGGACCAGGGGCTTTGCAGAGCTGTTGAGTTTGTGTCCACATTAGCTTTGGGCAGGCAGGGGATGGGGGAGCAGGNGCGACGCGCACGGCGGAGGGCAAGTTTTGCCGGCACCGCTGAGGCAAAGGGATTCGGAGCGAATGGTCGCGCTGAAAAAGCGGGCGCTAAAAACCGCAATGATGATCAAAAAATTAGAAAATACAAAAATAAAGGGGAAAAGCAGCGAAAGCGGCAGGGAGTTGCGGGGGCGCACGCCCGCACTCCCCCACCCCGGCTCCGCCCCCCGAACCCCGCA
>VYZX01005684.1:473570-525395 GCA_013401335.1 Brachypteracias leptosomus
CTCTCTCCCCCCCCCCCCCCCGCCCCCCTTCCCGCCGCCGAGCCCCAGACGGGAAGGAGCAGCACCAGCAGCCCCCGCCCGCCGGTCCTCATCGCCCCGGCCGGCGCTGGCTCCCCCGCTCGGTCCCTCGCTCCCCCGCCGGGCTGTGGCGGTGGCCGCTCGGCGCTGCCGGGGCCAGGGGGTCGCTGCCGCCCCGTTCCCACTCCCGCCGCCGCCGNACCAGAAGAAATCACAGCCCTGCCATGCCAGGCAGGGAGAGACCCTGTGGCAGCTTTTGGGGCTTATAAGAAAGATGTGAACAATCTTTCTACCAGGGCCTGTTGCAAAAGGTCAAGGGGTGATGGTTTTAAACTAAAAGAGGGGAGATTTTGACTAGATATAGAGAAGACATTTTTTACCCTGAGGGTGGTAAAACACAGGTTGCAAAGAGAGATTGTAAATACACCATCCATGGAAATAGTCAAGGTGAGGTCGTCCGGGGCTCTGAGCAACCTGCTCTAGTTGCAGATGTCCCTGCTTAGTACAGGGGGAGTGGACTAGATGAGCTTTAAAGGTCTCTTCCAACCCAAATCATTCTATCATCCTATGATTCTATGCCAGGGACCCCCTGTTCCTTTGCCTGCAGAAGCCTTTGCTGAATATCACCTAGTTTGGGAGGGAAAGCCCTCACTGGGCAGCTGGTGGGACCAGGGGCTTTGCAGAGCTGTTGAGTTTGTGTCCACATTAGCTTTGGGCAGGCAGGGGATGGGGGAGCAGGGCAGAGAGCACCCCTGGTCAGGCTCTGTGCTTGTGTTATCAAACCTTGGTCAGGAAGAGGAGAGGGTGCTGCAGGTGCCTTCCTGAGAGGAGAATCATTTGGTTGGGTGGAAGTTTCAGGATCGGGTTTAAAAATGGGTAGTGCCTGAACTAGCTCCTCAGCCGTGAGCCAGCCTGAGCCTGGCCCTTCTTCTCCTAGGGGAAAATAGACAAGCCAGGCCTAGTCCACGTTCACATCAGTACCAATAAAGCTAACTCCACTAAACTAGAGGTTTTCTGGTGTAAAATAAAGGGAGCTCAAAGCAGAAAATGAAACTCCAGTCAGTTTGGTTTTCACAGCAGACTGAGAATGGAAGGCGGCGGTTTCGAGAGCCAAGTGTGGCTCCTGCTATTTTCATACACAATGACCCTGGCATCCAAACATGACCCTTCTCCTTTTTGAAGGCAGCTCGACGCCACAAACAGGAGTTCTCAGCCATGGATATTTTGTGCATATAAATCCAACAACCATTTGCATAAATAGATGCATACTATCTGATGTACGTGCAAAATCAGACATTGCAGCTGAAAAATCTGGCCATTAAGCTTTTCTGTTAGATCCACACATTTCCCAAGGAATGAGACACATAAATCCACTGACTGCATCTTTTGCTACTGAGTAGATTTAATAGCATTGTGTTAACACCTAGAGATGTTAGCGAAGAACTGAGACCTCATTGTATTAAGCTTTGTAGGCACAAATAATGAAAAGATTGTTCCTACCCCACCAATTTACAGTCTTAATGGATTATGGGGTTTATTTTGTTTTTAAACAAGTATTTCTGAGTTTGTTATATAACGTCAAATAAATCCCATCATTGAATTTAGTGTAGACCCTTTTTTATAAAGCACTTTCACAAAGGCAGAAATAATCAAGGGACACTATCACAGCAAAGAATAAATCCTTATATGTATATATAAAATCTAAATTTGTTCTTTTTATTTTTAGCCTAAATTTCAAAGTTTGGAGTAGACTGTTCCTGGCTGAAGGGCAGCTGCAGTTGTTGCTATTTAAATAAAACTACAAGTTCTCTGGAGACTTCTGAGGATATTTTGGGTTTGTGCAGCTAGAGTGTGGCCATTTCCCTGTGAATACCTGTGGCCAGTTATTTTGACTCTTGCTGGACTACAGCTGTTGCTATGCATGTGCTCACTCTGTTTGATAACTTTGTTAATATGACAAGTTCTACAAGTATTGTCAAAATAAGTCTGACACTACAACAGATTGTGAAGAAAAGGCAGAGCAGTAGTGAAAAAAAATAGAATTCTTCAACATGTTTACAGTTGATTTCTAATCTGATGGCAAATTGATTTTTTTCCCAAACTAGTTTGCCATCCCTCTTTCCTAAGCTGTGCTGACTCTGTACTTGGGCAGCAAGTCTGCAAATGCAGTGAGTGTGCTTCCCAGTTATATTTCTAATAACACCGGTCTGTGGGAGACACCGGGTACCTTCCCACCCTGAGGTGCTTCCAGAAGCATCAGAGGAGAATACAAATCCAGTGATCAGACAATGGAAACCATTGGTTTACTTGAGTGGTTGTTTCCACTCTACCATCTTCTTTCAACTCTTGACACCTCGATTAATATGGGAAGGAATTAAAGTTTTGCTAACTGATTAGCTACTATTTCAACCACCTCCTTGTTTAGAAACTCTTAACATGAAGTGCTTATAAAATATCTTCCTTCGTATCTTTAAGGAAAATTAAAATATGCTGTTTACATTCCTGTACCTACTGAGCTGGCCCTGAACATATGCTATTTGGGAGGGTTAGCTTCAGACTCTTGCTGCACTGCGAGTCTGCAGGGACACTGGTTATGGGTTGGTACACCTGCAGAAAAAGGTTATAGGAAGCTCTCCTGTCTAACATACGAATGCTACAAGATGTGGATTTGGCTGGATAAAGACATTTAAGAGCGCGCACACGCACAGTAAATCAACTTGCTAAACACCTCAAGAGCAGAGCTGCTGATCCTAAGAGCCAACTTGCTGTACTACACAACACTCAAGAGAATAAAAGGCTCATAGATGAGACATCTACAGAACTGACTGTGCCAAGATAATGAGGAGCGTAGGGTACACAAGGGATTTTTCTCTCCTTGATGCACACATGTAATTCCTATTGACAGCAGTGGGAGTTGCACGTACATATCAAGGGGACAATAGAACCCTTAGTGGTGGAGATGAGTATCAGATGTGAGCTGTGTTACCACGGATAGAAAAAGAGAGAGAGGGAGGTGTGATCACTGAGGGACAGTACAACATACAATAAAATTGTCAAGCAGCCATCAAATATGTGAAAGCATGGGAATAACAAATTAAATGGACAGGAGGTGAGAAAACAAAGTCTTAAGAGACTTTTGCCTTCCTAGCTTAGGGCTGATATCTGAATTCCTTATTTGGGAAATATTCCCACTGTCTGAGCCTGTTTAATTCCTTGATAAGTAAATGTTTTGTTGAACTCGAGTAAACAGTTTATGGCCTGGATGCTAAGGATAAAAAGTGGTTTTACTAAGAAGTCTGACAAACAAGGAGAAAAAAAAATAATACAGTGTGCAGACCACACCTCGGGTTTCTTCTGTTTGATCAGATTATTTTTGCTTCTCCTAGGAGATAGTTAGCTGGTTGGTGATTTAGAAAGCCATTATTGCTGATTTGGGTTTGTGTCAAAAGTAGTAACAAAAGAAGGAATATATACAGAACTAGTGAAATAATCATTCTGGATTGATAGGCAATGGCAAATTGCAAGTTTATGACAGCAGTTCAAACCTGACGTGGATGAGAAATGCCTTCAGATGTAATCCACCTTTGAGATGTTTTTAGGATGCGTAGGGAAGATGGGACAAGATGGAACCAAACAGTAAAGTGAAAGGTAAATCAAAGCTGTGGAGAAGTTAATGATCTGGAAAAGACATAAGCACCAACCAGACCTACACACAAGCCAACAGAGGAAACAAAGATGCTCCTGAGTAGGAAGACCACAACCACAGAGGGAAAATAACTAACAGTAAAAGCCAGACTTTGGTACATTTATGGAATTTTTTAAAGCAACAGCAAATCACTGGAACTACATGAATGGTTGGGTACAGCTCAAAATTCTGGATTACTTATGATCTGGCTCTGGTGCAAAATCTAAAGACAAAATGATGAGTCACAGAGGAGAAAGTAACTAGAAGAAAGAACCCAGTGGAAAAAGCAACACCAGACTGGAACAGAATATCCATCAATCTGAGCTGCTCCTGCAGCACCCTGCCTGTGCTCCCTGTGTGCTGGGATGCTGAGAGAGACAGAACTACCTTCCTGGTTAACCACATCCTTTGAAGTCACATTGTCAGTCCTGCCAGACATGCTGCAATGCCAAGGAGTTTGAACTTTCTCTCTTTTACACTATCTACTCATCAGTACATTGGGGCTCCTATCGATTCTCCTTCCGAGTGGGTAATGTGAATGGCAATGAGGAAAACACAGCTCCAGAAGCCCTGTACAAACCCTTCCCACTCAGCTAATTACACTGACCAAGGGAGGCCAACTTCAGCCTAGTCTGACCTCCAATTATGACACACGCTGTGGCCTCCTCACTGAACTATGCAAGAATTAATGGCAGCATGCCAGCAATGGCTATATTAAAATCAATTTAAAAATCCCAATTCTACGTCTCTTTCACCTTAGGTGAGGTAACACACCTTATACTAATGTAACTCTGATTAAAATATTGTAAAACAAAATTGACCTATGCAAAACAGTAAAATTTCTTGCTTTTAAAAAAAAATTCATTTATTGTATTAATGCAAAAGTGAAGAAAAAAAGAAAAAGTAGACTGAGAGGTTTAATAGGTCTGTGTCATTACAGTGGACTGCAGTTTTAAAGCAGTGGTATTAAAAAAAAAATCAGAACTGAGTTTGTTCTTAGAAGATAGAGCAAGGGCCTATTTATGTCCATATGTCCCTTGTAAGAGCTTCAGAAAATGACCTCTGTGGTTGACAGGCAAACCTGTGTGCCTTGGACACAGAAAGCCACCAAGGAGAACATACTGCAAGAGACCCCAACACAGCAGCCAACTCCTCAGGCTGCTCCATGGTGCAACACTTCGTATTCACAGCAACAATGAAACCCCACCAGATTTAGGGAAAAAAGAGATTAAAAGCCATTGTGCCATTTTACAAGAGGGAGAAAGGCCATGGATTTCCAATTTCCACAAAACCTCTGATTTCAAGGTGCTTTTCATAGGAGCCTGTGTTTGAGCATGATTGGGCCATCACCTCAGAAACAAAGAGTTACCTGAAGTAGTCATCACCTGAAATGGTTGCATTCACAGTAGGCTTTATACTGTAACAATAATCTGAGAAGAACCTCATCAAAGTAATGTAAACAGAGTGATTTTCTCCCCACCCTCTCCATGCACCCTCCGAGATGCTTCCCTAACAAGCCCAGTGTCTGATCTCCCACACCACTGGGTGGCTCACACCTAACTGGTTCAACAAGCTATCAGGGGACAGGGCAGGATCTAGGCTATGAATCCTTACAGCTTTGTAATTTTTACTCATCACACACCAGAAAACTCCAAATTAGCATAAACACAATTAATAGGGGTTTTTATAGGGACTGCTGAAGGAAAATGAAAATTTTTCAGACCTGAGTTTCTTGCTGGTTTTATTGTTTCTAGCAGCAACTCTCCTCATCACTTCCCCATTGCCTTTCTCTCCTCTCTGGATGGAAATGGCTCTGTCTACACTGAGTGTTCATGTTAAAGCAACTTATTCCAGTCCAGATCTCAAAGTAAGTTGCACTGGTTACCAGCAGCAGTATTAATAAATAAACGCCCTTCTGCCTATCAAAAATGTGAGGTCCAGATCAGGTTTTCTTCTGTTACTGACAAGGCCTGGTTTTCTTCTTTAGCTGAAAAAAAGATGTACGTTTTGTTCTTCACAGATGGGTAAAACATAAATAGAAGCTATATCCTGAGCTATCTGCCTTCTGTGGCATCCAGCTTGTTTGTATGACTCCCAAATATTTTTTTCCTCCTGGGTACATCCAGCAGTTTGAGCAGCACAGCAGATACTGTGAATTGTGTGTGTGTACATGCTAACTGCTGAGGCAGAGCTCCTCAGAGAAAGCCCCACTTACCTTTTTCATATGAAGTCATTTTCTGGAGCTGTCAGCAGTTTTGGTCAAAAACCACCTGGAAGACAAAGCACTTTACAAGAGACAGCTTTGACAGCCTCTGGATTTGAATAGGAGAGCTGAAAAGATAAGAAAAGAAAACTTGGAGAGAAGGGAGGGAGAGAAAGAGATGTGCTCTTGTAAGAGATTGCTTTATGACAAAGCATCACACACTCAAAGAGATTCAGCCTATTTCCAATTTACAAAGGTAGTAAGAAATTTACAGTGTTTGTCTCCATACAACTTCAGTGGAGCTGAAGATGTATACGAAATTTATTTGAATATCTGAATCACTGAGTTAGCTATAAAGGAGGATAATAATATGACGTGGAGGAGTTCTCCTAATAATATTACACGCCTAAGTGAAATAAAGCCTAGAGATAAAAGAAAGGGAACTATTTAGGAACATTATATGCATGGTCAGCTGAATAATACAGACTGACTGTAGGCCAGGAAGAACAGAAACAAAGTTTTAACACACATACAAGCAGGAAGAGAAAGTAGAATCAGATGGGTTAAAATTTTGGTAACTCCCATTGGTCATTATCACCTGACTCAACTGCTCCTCTGATATATGCTATTTTATTTATGTTGGTAGGGTTCTTTCATGAGCTCAGAGAGCTCTGCACACAGAGTAACTGCTGCCTTTTGCCTGTGCCTAGAAATATCCAAACTCCAGAGATTAATTTTTCAAGTTCATGCGTTCATCTAACGAGATTATCTGTGGTTATCCCATTAACTCTGACCGATGGATCCTGTGGTCTCACATCACCTCATCTGTTCCCAACTGCACACACACTTTCAAGTCAGGCTGTAACTGTGTCTGGACACATGTACAGGCACTAAAAATATTGGTACATTCAAGACTGAGTAATCCCCAGCTAAAAAGTAGCTGCTAGACAGTGGGTAAGTGTGTGTTTTCCATCTCCTTGAAAGAGAAACACTGTGGGAGATATTCCTGCACCATCCTCCATTATGAGCTACAGGCAGACTTGTGGTTTAATAAAGCTCATTGTAAGTGATATGACTTCAGTGATTCTGATCGTGCTAATCCATCAATAGGAAACAACAAAATCAAGTAACAGGTTTTATTGCAGCCTAGGAAGAAGCACAGGATTTAGATGGGACATTTGTATTATAAGATTTTTGACAATAAATTCAAATTGTATCCGGTGCAAGTTATGGCCTGAATCAGGTAACCTGTACTTTACCTATCCAGATATTTCAACAGAATGGCCATTTACACAGCTGATCCTTAAGTATTTTACAAGAGATAAATCTAATAACCTTTCTGTGAAAACCTCAGCAGGATGTGGACTCTGGAATAATCCATATGCAAGCTACCACATTGTCTTGTACACTGTCAGACAACTCAATTATTTTCCTCCAGATCTAACATAAGCTTCTGTTTAGTAAACATGATGAGAGTCAAACTTTTACATATATATATATATAAAGTGCTTAATTTGCATGCAAAATTGCCATAAGTATGTATGCAAATAGGAAAACTCATGCACAGATGACTAATTAAGTGCATTTATGTGAGAAATTACCCAACGCACGCATGGAGTCTCAGTAATTGTACACACAACTCAGATGTGCCATTGCATATGCATCTTGGACACATAACTGATTGAAAAAATTGTTTCTCAGTGCTGTGTTGGAATAACTGATGCAGAACACACCACCAGAAACACGACAACTCTTAGGGCTTTCCAAAGAGGCTGCAAAAGCTGGTGAGGGGCTTTACAGTAAGAATGGAATTTACCAGCTCTACCATTGCTGTTTTCCAATTCACTTATAGCAATAATGTGCAAATCTATGAAGAGAGACATTTCTGTAACTACTGTAAACAAACACTTAGCAAAATATAATTAGTGAGGTGGCACAAGAGATGGTGTCATTAAACTTAAAGGTGAAGTTCAGAGCCTGTTGTTGCCTGCCCAGGATGTGCTTTGGAAATCAATGGGAAATTTTACTTTATGTATCTTGATCAATCACCCTTTCTTCTCACCTGAGCAGGGTTTGCAGTGTGACAGCACAATAACCCTTTGGAAGGTTCAGTGAGATTTGGTGTAGCTGTCTGTTTTAATTTGCCAGGCATTGACATTATTACAGGTTCCTTTATCCCTAAACGCTGACTCTTTGCCTTTATAACCTCAAAGTGAGAAAGTTCATGCTAACATTGTTAAAATTCAATACAGTAAACAAATTCTTTCAACATCATACAATAAACATCCTGAACATCAATGTGCTGCAAAGAAAAATACCTGCCTGTGTTGTTTCAATACCTCTACTGAAGGCAGGGACACATCCCCAGCCTGCTTTGTGATGTTTTCCTATTTTCTCTTCTGTTCACTGTGTTGATAACCCAGTATAATAGCAGCCAGGGTAGCACTTTTTTATTTACCTGTGACATATAACTTGAGGTCAAACATTTCAGTCAGCCACTAACACTGACAAAAGATCCACATCTGCCTTTGTGAGCACAGTCAAATGAGGAACATGCAGAAAGGGAGAGGGAGAAAAGAGACTGGAGAGGGATCGTGCTGTGATGGGTTTGCTCAGAGCCAAAGTGCTGGAGGGAGGTTTAGAGCAGATTTGTGAGGCTCTGGATGTGAAAAGTCAGGGAGAAGGAAAAGGGGATATGATATTTTGGTTTGGTTTGACTCAGAACAAAGTTGCACGGATTAGATTTCAGGAGCGAGTATTTGAAGTAGACTTCTGCCACTAAGTGGTGCTATGGACAGTACAGCATCTTCCTGATACCACAGTTTACAAGGAGGAATAAACCAGAACACTGTCAAGCTGATTAGACTGATGTAGACACTTAAAAAGTGTCCATTACGGCTGATTTAATCCTTCTGTGGCGCTGGATAAATCAGGAGGAAGAACAGGCCAATCCAAATGATTAAAGAAATCCAAAGATTGAGCCTTGGCATACAGCAGCTGAAGTGGGGGATTAGAGAAAACAATTCTAATTTTTTAAAAGCTTTCTCTGGCTTATTTTTGTTCCTTTTTAATTATTAGTATTGTTTCCTCCAAGTTTATGGGTGTTAGAATCTGCAATACTTATAAAACTGAAGAAACCCCCCTGTTTTTAATGAATACTTGCAATTATCCCCGAACTAGTAATCTTCTTTTTAAAAACAGATGCCTTATTTTGTATCAAATGACAAAAAATGTACAACATGTTCTTTCTGGAGTACATATCTACATCTGGATTTACTCCCTCCCACTCTCCCAAAAAGATGCAATTTAAAAATAGGCTGTAAACTTGGGAGGAGAATGCAAGCTTGCAACTTCTGCTACTCTCAGTCCCAGGAGAAGTGTAAATACAGCAGAGAGAGGAGCTATTCTGACATTTTGACACCCATGTGAGCTCTTGCCCCAAGCAACCACACACTCGGGTTGCCTCTCGGTAGTGACTGCAGCAAATCCATCCTGGGTAGGGCTCAGTGACAAACCTGTGCTGGCCCAGGAGCAGGGAGGGGGAGTTCAGCTCCACAGAGCTTCCCTCCTGGTTTATTGAAGGAAGAGGAGGAAATTCTCTGACCATGGTCTGTGAAGTTTACTCCGTTTCTCTGCCACTGGTCTATCCTAGGAAACAGAGAAAGGATGGGGAGAAAGGATGGAGCAATGAACAATTACTACCTTCCAGGATCCCACCTGGTCTGTTCGTGCATTTCTCAGCTCATGGTGGAGCTAATTCAGTGCTGTGTATTTAGGCACCCATGTAGAGGGTGTCTCTACAGCCAGGCCCAGACACAACCTGGGAATGGGTACTTTTTATCAGCTCTAAGGACCCTAAAACATTCCCTCACACTCAGACCTCATGAATATCTGCTGATATGAGTTGCTCTGCTGAGGAAAATGGCTTTAAAAAAAGAGGTGGAACTTCTAGGGAGAGAATTAGTGCCTTTTGTGGACTGTATTTATGTGTAGGGTGCTGGTTTATTCACAATATTCCCAGAGAAGTGGTTTAAATCAAGAATCAAAAGCCGAAAGGGTATCAAAGCTGTACAGGAACTGATTACTACTATAAATTTTGCTGAAACAAGCTGATGCTTTGCTGATTCTTTGGTCCTTTTCTGGTAAAAATATTCAGAAGATGCCAGTGTTAACTCACAACATTGACTTCTCTGAATTTTTCATTTTTGTTCCATGAGATTATTTTTAGCTGCTGTGCATTAGCTCTGCTTCTGAAAAATATTGATAGGTGGAGGCTGCAGGTTCTTCCTGAAAATAACAAATGATTTATTGACAGAAACACAAAGATACAAATATATCCATAAAATTAATGTTCCCCTACCTCCATTGTTTTTGAATGAAGTTAGAGACAGATGCTAGAAACAGATGTGAATTTCTCAGGAGAGAAAGAAATATCTCAGGTAAATCAGTTTTATACCAGAAAATCTGATAAAAGTGAGTATAACAGCTGAAAAATAAGTAAACTTTTAATAGAAGAAGGAACTCTTCATTTTTAGAGGAAATGGCAACACACAAAGTAACTCTGAGTATAATTTCTGAGCCCCAAACAGTACCTAGATGCAAACACATAATAAAAAACAGTAGCTGTCCAAAATGTCCTCTGGAGAGAGCAGCAGAAATGCAAAATTAAAGTGTCACAAACAGGGTCAGCCATAGATCCAGAAACAATATGATCCTTCTGACATTTATTTCTTTTCCATGCACCACCAAAAATATTAGCAAATCAGGAATCTGCATCAAGCACCAATCTAACAGGTAAATGTTAGAAGATCCTAGAACCTATTCTCCATCCATACTAAGCTTTTGACTTATTAAAGTAATAAGCTATCCCAAACAAGGGAAAACATGAAAACTCAGAAAAAATTCCTAAATCAGGTATGGAATTAGTTAAAATATTTTTGAAATGTCTCATTTATGTTCTTTAGACATCTGTTTATGTCTTTAAAAATAGAATCATAGAATTGTCAGGGTTGGAAGGGACCTCCAAGATCATCTGGTTCCAACCCCCCTGCCATGGGCAGGGACACCTCCCACTACATCAGTTGCTCACAGCCCCAGCCAGCCTGGCCTGAAAAATGTCCAGGGATGGGGCTTCCAGCACCTCTCTGGGCAACCTGGGCCAGTGTCTCCCCACCCTCCTGGTGATATAAATAAATATCTACTGATCCAAAATTTCCTTGGGATGCTTCACCATCACATAGAGCAGATCCTAGATGATCTGCAATCATCCTCAGGTTTCCCAACGTGTAAAAAGTGTATTTCATCATTAATGCCTTTCATGTGATACAGACCATTACAAGGTTTTCTAAGGATTAATTTCCCAAGGCCACCCCATGTTGTGGCATCAGTCCTGCTTGCTTGTCTCTGGGCTTTTCCTGCTGCTCATGAACTTCCTTCTTTCTCCTTAACAGGCTTTTTGATCAGAATAAATCCACCCATCAGCAAACTTTCTGAGCTAATGAAATCTTAGTTATATCTCTAAGCAGACACTACAAATTCCATAGCAGTGACCTCAGTTCTTCAGCTGAGTTTCAAATTGTTATTGACTTTCTGATATTAATTTTCTTTATACTCTGTGGCCTGTAAATTTGGCCTCAGATCTTGCTACATACAATTAATGCTGGTTCCTGACATCACTGGCTCTGCATATGTTAAATTCAAGGAGTGACACTGTTCAACTTCTGGCTCCTGGAGCTTTGTCCTGGCTGTGCCCAGCCTGGGGCAGACACTGATCCCAGAGGAAACATCAAGATGTTCTAAAAAAACCAATCCCATCTATCCAGCTGCCTTATACTGGGGAATTAACCTGAAATTCTTTCCCCCTGACTGGACCAGTAGGGAGTTTCCAGTGCTTTTATGAATCTCTTCATTGAGGAGACACCAGCTCCACACTAATTAGACTGTGAACACTTTCAGGAAGGTTTTGTCTTTGGTAATTACTTGGAAAAACCAAATACAACTACTTATATTTAAAGAACAATCACAGGAAAATTCTGGAAACGTGGCTTTGTATTACTTAAGAGGCTAAGATATTACTTCTCAGTGTTTGCCTCATTCACTATGATTTTTTAAAAACATTAGATATAATTCCTACAGTGGTAGAAATGAATAAGGAACTAGAAAGCTCCAGTTTAAATTTGCAAGAAGATTTTTGCTAAGAAAAATAGAGATAATAGATTTGGAATACAACTGAAGAACTGGGTAGGTTTTCCCACCGTAGAATGTGTACATCTTGTATGTATATTAATCTGCAAACTACAGATCAAATATTGATTAAAATTTGAAATAAAATGTCATTTATACTGAGTATCATAAACAACCCAATATCCTTTCATCTCTCAGAGTTTATGAAGAATTGAGATGATAGCATTCCCTCACAGAAACCATAAACAAGTTAAGAAGCAGAATCAATATCACAAGAGGAACTTCTAGATGCACATATTTAGCCAAATTCCTAGCAATATTAAAGGGAAATGTTTCTCCTGAGCTCACTGCCTGGGGCTTTAAACTGCTGTATACTATCATGCAGTATGGACTATATTAATTATCTAATTTAGACATTTATATGGTCATCAGACAAGTGGGGACCTGGAGAGAAATCCCTAATTAAGACTTTGGAGTTTGATAAGAGGTTGTTACTGCGCGGTGATAAAATATTATTTTTGTCTTATCTTATGAATGTGTCAGGGCAGATTATGTTAAATGCTACCTACATGCATAATCAGATGACATCTCTCTGGCAAGGCCCGCAGATAACAGGCTGCAAGTGCACATTTATTATTCTACAGTTCAGAGTGTTAAAAGGAGAACAAAACTTGGAGATGCAGAACTGGAGCGAATGCACCTCAGCTGTGTCTGGGGTGTCACCGCACCAGCGTTTTCCCTGGGACTTGGGGACAGAATATTTGGTCTGTGATGACAGTTGCAGCAGCTGGAAGCCTGCTCCTCTTCACAGCACCTGGAACCATTCTGTTGGCTCTGTACTGCTGAACTCTCCAGGCACTCCCTTTCTGCTCCCTGACATGCTTTTTATGCAATAAACCAGTGGTAGGTGGACTAAAGCCATCAGAAATTCAATTATACAAAAGGAATCCCTATCTGGTTGCTCAGGTTAACCTTCATTACCTTTACAAAGGGAGGAAAACAGGGCAAGGAACCAGCCACTCAGCTTTCAAAGCTCCACGTTTCACTTCATTCCGATTACAATCCATGTTTTTTGGCATCAGGAGTTTGTTGAGAATGCTGAATATGTAATGCAAAAATACCAGCCCTGAAGATTTTTTTTTCTCTTGACAAGCTTTCTGGGAAAAGCTGGAGCTGCTCTATTTTTTGCCCAGAGCCTTCCCAGCCTTCTTCTCAACTGCAGGTTCAACACAACAGTGTTCACTTAAGGATCTCTTTCCTTATTAGATGTTTTGACTTCTCCAGGAGGATGGCCAGATCTACTGCCAAAGCAAAAGAAAGTTAATTCAGGGAATGAGACATTCATGGCAGTTGTTTTTTATGTTATCCCCTTGGCATAATCCAACATTGTTGATATCAGTAGCAAAAGTCCTGCTCCATCCTCCAGTGTTGGAGCTTAGCTGTTACTCGAAAAGGAAATGTTTGGGGTTTTAGGTATATTGTTATATAAATAAATACATACACACATACATATAAATATATGTATATATAAAAAATATGTAATGTATACATACATATATACACACACCGAATTTAATACTGTAATTGTCATTTGGGATTATCCAAAGCTCACATTGTAAAGCTTCCATGACCTTCTACCTGTGTAATATCTTTTTTCATTTTCTGTTATTTACAAGTATGCATAATACAAACTGACAAGTGCTATAGCTGAGGAAAAGAGGCGAGAAACAAGGACCAAAGGTCCTTGCTAAGTAGCAGGATGAAAGATGGCTTAGTGTAATTTTGCAGGAGGGATTCAGCTTCACAGATTTCCACCCAAGAAATGTGGATGTTAATAGGGGTTTGCAAACAGCTAACTCAATAACAGTCCTATTCAATTCAGAGGACATAAAGTATTAAGGTATTGTACCCCAGTTTATGTTTAAGGGGCTGTAGAGAGTAATGTCTCAATCACAGGAAAAAAACTCACTGAATTATTCTTGTGCTCAAGCCCTGTATTTGTAGGTGTCATCCATTACCAAACAGCACTTCATTAACATAGAAAATATTTCTACATATTTCCCCAAACACTGATTAGGTTCAAGCAGGAGATTTAAGAGACTGGAGTTTAAGCAGCCACTTTATCTCAGGAGCCCAGAGAAATCTCAGATCTGTCCTCCCAGCTCAGCAGTTTGCTTATCCCTGTGCAAGTAGGGGCTGCAGTGCTGTGAGGTGGCATCAGGATAGATCCATCAGATTCTGAAGGGCTGGATTCTGCCTTAACAAGGATCAACAAGGACTGGAGCTACCAATGTGTGCCAGGTACCCAGCTCTGTACCTTGAGAGCTTGGCAAAAGTCAAATAAAGAATAACTGTTCAAGAGATGCACATACCTGGTTGAGGCACAAGGCATCAGCTTTCACAGTGTGATGGCCCAACCATGGAAAAGACCTGGCCACAACAACTGACGTGTGTCTAATTCTCAAGTTTGAAGGAAAAGAATAAAAGAATAACCTGATGTGTATCTAATCCTCAACTTTGAAGGAAAAGAATAAAACCAACCTCTTGTGAAAACTTTATAACCCCTCTGCAGCTTGTTTAACCTGATCACTCCATGTCTGAATAAATAGGAGATGGAATGAACATGACCCAACAAAGCCTGTGTGGGTTTGATTAATGGAGTGCCCCAAAGTAGAATAGTCATGCTGCAAATCTGAAGAGAAATGCAAACTTTTAATAACATTTTCAAATTATTTAATCATACAATCAGGCCTGACCTTGTTCAATATGAAACTTCATTACAGCATGGAATGTTAATATAGAGTTCCAAATGCATCATAAATTACTGGTTTCTTCAGTGATGCATGGACCTGTCCTGCTGTGGCCAACTGCAATTTTAATATTTTCTTAAGAAATGAAGAATTAGCAAATAATGGCATGATCCTGAAATTACTGTTCTAGGGATTGCAGTTTATTAATCGGCTAAAAAGGATGAAGACATTACTCACTTCCCACAGAGAAATGATGCAGCTTGTCTGTCTGTCTTTTTTTTTTGTGGAAACAAACCCCAAATGCTTATTTTTGAATAGATCCATTAATAACCAATTCAACTGACCTACCTTTCTGCAACACGACAGGTCTGACAGTCAATGAAGGAATTACTACGTGTACCTGGCAATTTTACCATCAGAAGCATTATTTTGTATACATCCAGTACCCTGTAACAACTTACAAATGGTGTTCACTGCTCCAAAAGGGTAAAATAAAAACACTTGCAGTATTGACCGACAGAGATCCTTATTTGGAGCTCACTATTTACCAACAAAAGAAGAAAAGTCAGTTAAATGGCTGGAGAAATCAGGGAAAGGGAGAGGCTGCTGTACTTTTAGGTTAACAATATGTTTTGGAAGTGATCTGCAGCAGCCACACAGTTTTTGGAACTGAGACCAGAATTTGATGGTCATCAAGAACAGCTCGGTCCAGTCATCCAGTTTAGTAGCCCAGCTTAATGGTTCTGTTGATTTTAAGATGATTGGATTGAAATAGAATTTTCTTTATCTAAGCACTTATCAAAGCCTCATAAAAATCTGCCCAGCAGTTCTGCTGTGGATGAGACACTGTCCTAGCAAACACTTCACTTCATGTATTAACATGCCTGTCTTCTCTCAGGTCTGCAGGTCCATGTTGTGCCTTGTATACCAAAGATGAACTCTTTGCTATCAGCACTGAATAATAACAGCACAGCCCTGGAAATAAAGCTAATGAAACATTCTGCAGCAATTAAAAAAATAATTTTTTGTTCTGTAATTTTCATATAATGAAAAGCATGAAAATGTGGAGACTCAGAGGAGCTTGAATACTCGATTAAGAAGCATTTCAAGGTTAGTTCCATTATCATGATGACCAGCACAATGAACCTTTCTCACTCGCCCTTTTTTTTCCCTGGAACTGTTTGTAACCTCTTCTGCAGTCTTTTGAATCTCTACCAGATTCATTCTAAAAGCATTTAATGTAAATAAAACACACACAAGACAGTTCAGCTTTTTTCTAGGATAGCCATCCAAAGCTTTGCTTGCCAAGAGGCAGCAATATTGAGCAATATTGTGTAGAAATCTATAATTCACTCTATAATAACCTCAGTTTGCTTTATTTTTTATTTCTTCTGGCCGTGAGACATGTCAGGAGTTTTCATGGGCAACCCATTGCCCAGAACTAATTGTTTGGAGATGACAGTAAGGGAAGAGTCTCATTGTTTTCAACCATAATATTAAACAACTATTTAGCAAAGTGAAAGAATAATGCAGAATAATTATTAATTGAAGAAAACATTCAGAACACGTGAAACAAACTATTAGGCCCAATTATGCCACTTCTGTGAACATTGTTGTGCTCTCTTTAATGAGCTCACATTTGAAAGCTCCATTTTATATTGGGCAATGGTTCAAAACCCAGAGACACATCAGTCCCAAGCACTAACTCAGAGAAAAGTGCTAGACTGTAACTGACTGACAGCCCTTCCCACTGCAATCTGGGTTTGTCTTACAGAGCTTCTACTCAGCTCTGCCTCAAATCAAACTTCATTTAACTAAGGAAATCTAGCAAGGTCACAATGCAAGATAGTCTGCCTATCCTTTAGTCTATTATACCATCACACTTAGAAGATTTCAAGAACAAAAATGCCTGATTCCTTCTGTAATAACACCTTTCTCAGACAGAATTGCCATAAAATTCAAAACGTAGAATTTGCAGCTCCTAGGCCATGACATAGTCTGTCTGTGAAGGCTGCCACTTGAAAAGGTGACCATGAACTTGTGTTTATCTTAGTGCAAAAATATAACTGGAAGAACTAATATCCCCAAAAATATAGCTGGACAGTGCACTGTGTCAATTACGGAGCTGAGAACTAAAGCTACAGAGAGAAAAAAATGTGTTTTGGTGAGAAAGTCATCTCTAGAGTTACAATTAAGATGAAATTTATTGCCTCTGCTTTATATTTATTCATTCTGATAAAAAAATTATATCCTGGATCCAAAGCTTCAGCTTCCAAAGTTGCAGAATAAATGTTAATTAAATATTTGATATAAAGTCTTTAAAAAATCCACTAAAATTATTCAGTTTACTTAAAATAGGACCCAGCAAAATACAAAGGGTGGTATCAGATTCCATAATGAAGTCTTTCAGTTCCCTTGAACTCTTTTGCATTTAATGTGAAATATAAAGGACTAACTTTTATATTTGTTTCCCTCTGGTATAAACAGACTGTGTAATGAGCTGCTCTGTGATATGAACTGAATGTCACTCAGAAGGCAACACACTCTCAGCTCACTGCTGCCTTTACCCCTCTTAATCTTCACCTTATATCTGAGATGTTCTTTCTCTTTTTCAGGGATGCTCATTATGTACCTGTTATTCATTCACTTTGCTGGGTCCAAATAAGCGTGGACTTCCAGATATGACATAATCTACCAAAAACTACTAGAGAAGTGAACGTTATTTGCTGAAAAGCCTCATGCTCCTGAACAGCTTGTCAGTCTGCTAGCTCCTCAGAGGTCTGTTTCCCCATTAGTGCACATTTCCCCTGTTGAAGATTTAAGGATTTTTTCCCACTGTCACAATAAGAAAGAGGAAAAGGAAGCAAGTGGTGTCATTTCTTAAGTCCAAGGGTTTTTAATGATCATTCTCCATTTCTTCAAGTGCAGAAATTTCAATTCTGATTAAACTGAAGAAATGACAAGCCATTTACAGACAGACCTCCCTTCTCCAAACCCTCCGCTCTGAATACGCAATATTTTTCCCTCTATAATGCATGCACCATATTTCAATATTAATTATATGCAGGTCTCTTTTGGGTCACATGCTAATTATACCTATTTAGAATTTATCATGCTACTTCTAATAATGTGCTGTCATTGTGTCCTGTTGTTTTTCCTTGCCTGAGGCAGAAGGAAGCTACAATAAACCTGAAAATATTGGCAAGAAACGTTCGTTTTAAAACACATGGGGAAAAGCTGCACTAAGGGCCCTGCCCAATGCTCATTGAAATCAACAGGAATCATTATGTTAACCTCAAGGGAAAATGGTTTGAACCCGTTAAGTGTCTCCAGTTCTATATGAGGAGCTCTGTGCATCGCTCACCATGTAATGAGATGGTTCTGCTATAACCATCTGTAAATAATCAAGGAAGCATTCAGCATTATGCCAGAGAGGAGAGGCGAGGAGGAATTTGAGCTTTTCTGATTCTGAGATGCTTCAACTCACTCTAAATAGCCACAAGATAAAGAATCAAACCCTCTGTTCCCAACCATCTTGAGTGTAACCGTTTCATATATTCATGTACAGCATTTTGTGATCACTGGACTCGTGTATCAGGCAATAACAGGGGAGTTACGAGGAGCCACTGTGAGCTATTGGATTCTGATACATCACATCCTAAAAATGTTGCTGTATCACCAGCACTAAAAGTATCAGCACATTTGCCAAACTTACTGTGTTTACAATTCCCTTTTATCAAGACTGCCATAAGTCACTGCATTTACCAACCCATCGGATCTTCTCTGTATGAGGAAGGCTTAAAGTTTTCTACCCAAGTCACAACCAAAGTTACATGGTCCTTCATGCCACCAGCTTATGAACACAGAGCCAAATTTTCAGCTGAAAACCTCACTGCATATGTACAACTATCAATGCTGAAGATTTGCATCTGCTTTCAAGAAATAGGTGCCTGTGGAACTAAACATAGATAACACACAATAAAAATGCAGGCACTGAAGATAAGCATCTTGGACAAAATTATGCCCCTCGAGTTTCCTAGCCTTATAAATTGTTAGTGCTGCATTACTAGTCAGCAATGACACAAATCAGAGTCAGTGACTTAAGTCCAATATGCAGGAGAATACCTCACCCAACTTTACATGCATCCTTTTAACCCATCTGCTGCTGCTGCTACTCCCTTTCTGGCTCACGGACACATCAGGACTATTCTAATCACACCACTCCTCTTGTTACTTTGGTGGTACCTGTAGGTAACCTAACTCCTAGAAATAAAATGAGATACAAACATGAACTGGCATTTACATGTCTGTATCTCACTCTGATGTTTTTATCTAAAATGAGATGTTTTCAGAATAAGAAGGAAAATGTTAACATTTAGCCCACTAACTGTATTTTTTTGCTGATAGGTCTCAACAGAGAGCAAACTGATATTCAGGTACAGAAAATGAATTATCTGAAGCCAAATGTAATTTTGTTTTGGTGGGCCAACAATCAATAGAGCAAATGCACAGTCATTTCAGTAATTGCCACAGCTCCATGGCAGATACTTACTAGAAACTCATGGCTGGGTAATCTCAGCATCCTGTATTACAAAAGCACTCAGGACAAGAAACAGGATGTTTAATGTATGTTAGCTTATATGTTCAGAGATATGTGCAAATTCAGCAAGCATGTATGCATTTTTTTTTAATATCCAAGGCCATAAGTCAGATTGTCTCATCTTGTGTAAAAGCCTTATAGTGAAAAAAGAAACTTAAGTCTGAGAACTTCACTTTACTTATCTATGTAAAAGGTAGCAGAGCCCATTAAGTGGGGGAAATCACATATGAGAACCTGAAGACACTACTCCCAAGATCTAAAGGTGTGAGACCACCTTCTTATACGGAGCTTATTGCCTCCATTCCTGCAAGACATCTCCATTGTAGGATCCCTGTTGCAATTAGCTCTGCCTCATGAAACTCCAGTAGCAGTAAATTCTACCTTGATAATCCTTGAGGGCTCCTCTCTAGGGTCTGTCTGCTTCTTTCATACCTTCTGGCCTCTTGCTTAGCCCAGAGGAGTTTGTTCAGCCCAAAACACTGAGAGAGGAGATGTAGGACTCGCACCTGTAAATGGAGGAGGAGATGTTATTACAACAATGCTCTAGAATCAGACTGCCAATACCTTGGTCCATAAGTGACCTTCCAAAGATTAGATGGTCTGGCCTGAATTCTGTGTGAGCAGCTCAGGCTGATCAAAGCTGCTGTGTATAGATTTCTATCGTTGGACAAGATGAGGAAGAACCTAGACCCAGAAATGATGCAGGAGAGATAAAATGCCAGCAAGATGCTTCACAATTCCAAACTCTAAAAGCTGCATCACTAATATGAAAAACATGGCTATTTTAATATGAAATTATCATGAGCTGTAACTATGGTTCATCAGAGAGCTTGGGACCCTTTGGGAAGACCGACTCCTGCCCTACTTGGGGAGATTCCTGGCATTTTTAGGGCCTTTTGAAGCTCATGCAAAAGCTGATGTTTATTTTTTAAAGGCCTTTTAGGAAACAAAGAGATGTACAATCACTAGTTGTGAGGAGGATTATAGAGGAAAAATGTAAAAAGCACGTTGTTCAAATGTTTATGACTTGGAAATCCACTTTCTCCCAATTTGTCACAAGAGGTGAAATCCTGTTTTACTTAGATCTGGAGTTTTTCCCAATGACCATTTGTCTCAGAGTTCTCAGTTATGCAGATCAGACACTCAAGGAAACTGACAATGTCTTCATTGTCTTTTTTGTTCTGAACTAAGAAATATTCTTTATAGTATCTGAAGGAACTTCCAAAGTATCAGAGAGACTTTAGATATCATTTTTCCTTCAAAGAAAAGCTATTCTCTTATATAAAGCTGAATCCCCCCCCCAAAAACATTTGAAGAGTGTTCAATCAAAACAAACTTAGCCTTGAGTGTTGTTGGGAGAATAGAAATTCCTTCTGCCAGAAATCTTTTCTAAAGGTAATGCCATCTTTAGGCATCCTTTTCCACATGTAACAGAAATAAAAGAGTAAGGCCTTTACTTGTAGCATAATTAGCAAAGCTTGCAAGAAGAAAGGGAATAAAATATTATACACATGTTTTTGCAGGGTAGGAATTGGAAAGAAGAAAATAGTTGAAAAAAAGCAGAGCCCAGTCATAATTGTACATTAAAGAAACGTTGTCCTGCACCTGTCTGTACAGGAACAACACGACTGTTGGTCAGGCCCAAGGAAAGACATCGAGTTCATTAATTTGAAATGAGAGTGAGGGTGCCCACAAAAGCACAAAGATCCCTCCAAGCAGAGAGCGACTGATGGAAACCTTTGGAAACTGTTTTCAAACCTCCCACTGTGAACAGATAAGTTCAGAGTTACAGATGATTCCTCACACCTGAAACAGGAGGACTGGTAGCTTGGTTCAAAGTGTCAATGTGGAAGGGCAGCCAGTGTGCCTATGATTTTTTCCTTGTCACAGTTGTCCCAATCTGGACCAGTTATTTTGGTTAGCAGAGACTAGGCCCAAAATATTAATGGCACAACCTTCCTTTAGAACAACCTTGCAGCATGGTGTCTTCAGTGAACTAGGCTCTCTTCTGCATCCAGGTTATGCTGCACTCAGGAACAAGAGGGAACCTTTGGAACCTCTCCAGTTCATGCCCTTGCTCAGCCACAAGCTAATGCTGTATTTAGCATGAGCATTGTGGTATCACCTGGGCCATCCTTTATACACGTGCCTGATCATCCTGCTCTTAATGCCGATGGATCTCCAACACTTCAGCCATAGCAAGGAAAGCTGGCTAGACTGGGTCCATAGATGTAAGGGTTTGTATCCCATTTGAGATAATCCCAAGGGACTTGAAGTCATTTTATGCCTCTTCTGTCATGTCTGACCACAGGAGACAGAATATTTGTCCCATTACCTAATAACTGAGTCCAGAATCAAATCTCCAGCTTCCTCTCCCCAGAAGCAGGATAAGACTGAACATGGTTGTTCAGGGCAGGTCCTCGTACTTGCAGCTTTCACATTTACTTATTCTGAGTGCACACACAAATGGATAACAGAATGCACAGAGTGTCCACATGGATTTATGCCTGCAACTCTCCAGATCTGCATGTGTGGCTGCAAGAACTGTGTCTACAAGTGAAACACAGCTCTGCTCTGCACTGCCTGCTCTGCACATTGTTTTCCTAACCCATTCTTAACTGAGATTCTTCATTTTACACTGTGAGCACACACTGCATTTGTTCTCGTTAATTAAACAGCATAACTAAAATGTATATTGCAATATAATAATCTGAGTGTTCTTTCCTGAAATGGTTGTTCTGTGTACCAAGGAATTTTACATTATAAAAAAATAAATCCAATCTAGCTGCGTCTGGCTACATGCAGCCACGTTAACTTGGAATAAGGACAAATAATCACTCATTAGCACTTGGATTTCCAAAGTTTTTGTGATCTACCAGTTTTCTGCTCCCATGCTACCAAGTTTGAGCTGCTTCTCTACAAGCCTGAGTGTAGCACAGTATGAGTAAACATTTCTCACCCTGAGGATCCACACTTGATTTTGATATAAAATGTTATTAACTTTAGTTCCTGGTACAAAAGGTCTTGATCAATAATTGTTTCTACCTGTCTATCTTATTCCTGTGTATTTTCTAAGACACTTTTGGGCTGCTGCCAATACATTTTGGTTTGTAAGCACATAACAGTGTATCATACACCTCAAATCTATGTGGGTTTATCTTATCTTTTCATTAGGTAGAAGATGGGGGTTTTTTATCTACATAGATTAGATTAGTTTAAGGTCACCCTGAGAAAAGAGAGAAGAAGAGAGGAGAGGGGAGAGGGAAGGAGAGGAGAGAAGACTAAAGAAAGGGAAAAGGAACAAACCCAAATAATAGAAACTATAACTCCATATATTCAAGTGACTCTTACTGAGTTTTAAAGTCTAGGAATGCAAGAAACAAAACCAGACAGCCGTAAAGGGGATCCTCTGAGCACCTGCCCACATACTATCTCTTGACAGTTCAAACATACATTGCTACTATTCAGCCATAATATTCAAAAGGTCAAGTAGTATGGCCAGATGATCCTAAATATCTCATTCCCTGTTTAATTCTTGAGGAAGCAAAGTCACTGTTTTTTTTTCCCTTTATTCCCTTTAATTACCACAGTGGAAATACCATCAGGAGTGAAAAAAACCACAGAGACTCACAAGCTGGAAGTTTCTGATCTTAAGTGGGCTATTTGTAACTTTTTGTTAGTTGACTCCTAAGTATATCAAAATAACCAAAGGAGGGAAAAAAAAATCACTTATTCTGTCATCAGCTCAGTTAAACCTGAAGGCAAAAAGTGTCACCTTAAGGGTGACAAGAAGTAAGCTGACCCCTGTGAATTCCCCCATGACACCAGGCTATGGATGGGGATATTTAACATACCCTTGCTAGTACAGTCCTGAGAGCAGCCACAGGGCTCTGATCAGATCGGGTTAAGAGGGATGTGGCTACTGACACATGGAGAAGGGCAAGGGTCTAAGTGGGAAGGATGGAGACAGTCCCTGCAGACTGTCAAATCAGCAGCAGTTAGTTTCAGTAATAAGTAAACATTCTGGTGTCTCAGCAGTCACCAGTGGCTCCATATCTCATCCATTTATTCAACTCAAACTTACAAATAAAACTTTCTTGCTGCATTCCTTCACTTGTTAAATATCCTGAACTCAACATATTATTTTCATCACCCATGGTGGATTACCTTAATGACAGTGCACCACGAGGTGCATGTTTACTGATAGCTACAACTTTCTGCAACACTGTTGTGAATATATTTTTAAACAACTCCCCTTTTATAGTGGAGAGAGGGTCGAGTGAGCCGTCCACAGGCAAAGAGAGAAGGAGCCACTCTGCCTTTAAACTTTTATCTTGAAAGGACTGAACAAGAACTCCAAAACAAGGAATTGCACACAACAGATCAAACATTTTTAAGCTCATAAAATCTATTTCCTGGTACACGATACTTTTGCCATAGCTACATTTTAGCTAATTTCTGGGCGAATTATATTCCGCTAGTGATCTGCATTCGGAACATTAGTAAAACACTAAAAATTCTTCAGGGTAAAATACAAATCAAAGGAGGTTTTGAATGTTTGGAAAATAGTACAGAAGAAGAGGAAGTGGTGAAGAAGAAAAAGCAGCATGCCTGGAGGTAGCAGAGAGGTAACTTTTCTCTCTGCTCTGGTTGATAAGGGAACACTTTCAATTCCAGCATTCATTCTACTCATTTAACGTTCGAGGCAACTTTCTGAGACAAAACATAACATGAGTCTTTGAACTTTTCATTGTTGAGAGTTAGTCTCTACCTCACCAGAAAGGGCAAAGAGCTTCCTCATAGAAATGTTGCTACCAAGACACAAATATCATCAGTTGGCTAATTGGGTGGGAGAGGTTAAGGGAGCAGGGCTCACACAGAAATCCTGCGGCAGAGCAAGAAGTGGCATCTCTTGTGTGTGGTGCCTTAACCACAGATTAGCCCACGCTTGTTCAAAGGGATGAAATCCACTTCTGTAGCAAGAGTCATTCAAGCCCTGTATGAATTTGCAACCTGTAACCTCTACCTCAAGCTTCAATGGATTTAATTGGAACACAGCCCTAAAAAATCATCTACCATTGCAATGTTTTTAAGACCATACATTTAAGACCGTTATGCTTAACACATTATATTTAAAAGAAGTTCTGCAAAGTACATGATTTATATTAGATTCTCTCTTTCTCATCATCTACATTGTTTCACAAGATCTGCTCTAAAGATGGAATTTTGGAGGCAGAGCGAGTGGGAGGCTGTGAATAGTTTATTCAAAAAAAAAGTTAATCAGAACTGAAATTGTTCAGCATTTTGAGGCAAATTTGGCAAATAACTTGGGATGATTAAAAAAAAAAAAGGGACTTGGGTGACCATTCACAAAAGTAGGAAGGCAGGGAAGTCTGTACCTACATGTCTTAGGAACCACAAGACTCACTCAATAAGGGACTCGTGGGGTCAAGCATTCCTTCTGCTTGGTTCAGAGCAGGATTTTGGGAAGTGCAGCCTCCCATGTTCCAAGTGAATGCCTAACAACTGGTCTGTGAGTGACTTCAGCACCAACAAAGATTTGTATCTCTTATGAAAAGAAAGAAAAAAAATGGTGATATTTGGAGTTGAATTATTCAACTGCTCTGAAACAAATGAAAGATTCCAATTTTTGGTTTGGTTTGTTTCTTTCCAAGCGAGACAATTTCACTCTCTCCTTCCCCTTCAGCTTCTACCTTATGAGGCATTTACCTTCCTTTCCAGGGTGAGCCTCCTAATTTCAACAAATTGACTTCTCATTTATGGTCTTAAGGGTGATTCATCTCACCTAACTTCAGATCCCTATAATGGACAAAATCTCTTTGAATTTAATCCTCCTGAGATCACTTTTATGGAGTCATTCATCTAAGTTTTTCCATATATCTGCTGTCCAAAAAGATGGAGCACATGTAGATGCCCTACTTTCCCCAGGAGACTCTCGGGGGTGATGAGCAGGGGATGCATTTCCATGGTAGTTATCTGCATTTCGTGATGTGAATCCCACCCTTGATGGGACCCTTTTTCCCCACCTAAGATTGATATGAAAAGCAAACACAAAACTCTCTTATAATCCTGTAGCTTTGCTTTGATACCAAGATACTTTAGAAAACAGACAAATTGGTAACTAGTTATTCCAGCCCTCCTTTTGATTTCATAAATGCAAATTAAAAATACTTATCTGCTGCATAAAGACTTGGCATGTTTAAATAACTATTATCCTTTAAATATATTCCAGTGATGTAGGAATCATTATTGTAACAGATAGAATAGGCATTAAATCCACAGGGGAGTCATTAAAAGATGGCTATTTCTCTCTGTTTGACCGAAGCAGCAGTTGTAATGTATTTATTCAGGATTTAGCAAATGGAATTCAATTAGAACTGAAATGGTGTTAAATTGAGTAATTCCTATTGTATTTGTCTGACAGACAGGAGTGGCATGACCTGAAAAGTTAAAAGGAGCAGTATTCAGCCAGGATCTCTGTGTTCTGTAGCACTTGTTGACAGAATGACACTGAACAGATATATGTCCTGCTTAACTTCTTAATCATCTTAACACCTGTAGCAAACCATGAGGATCAACCAACATTTATTGACATTATGTGATGAAGTCACACCTTAATACGAATAATCTCCTTTATTCATAGCGGCTGAAATAGAGCTTAAAACCCATTATTTTACAGTGGTGTTTGAACCAAGTGTTCTGACATATGCAACAAGAAAGAATTAAGCATTATGCAGTGTCTTGTCTCTGCAACAGTTTCTATTCAGGGACAACACGATTTTAAGGTATACAGCAAAATATTGTCTTGTCTTTTTAACACAGTATGAAGGCGTGTGTATTTAACACCTTCTATAGGAGTCTGTGCATCTACATGCAGAAAATGTAGAAAGCTACAAAGACATATAGTGCATATGGATGAAGAAGGTCAAACGCTGCCTTTAGTGCTTATAAAGCAAGACACTGCACAAGATGAGGTGTAGGTGAGTGTCATAAAATGAGGCAGGTGTGTGAGTTCCCTATTTTTGTTAAACCTCTTCACCACGAGCAGCTGGGGCTGGGGTGGCATTCCCTGAGCACCCCTGGGGACTGCAGCCTGATGCCACTGAGCACCAGGCGCTGCTGCTGCTCATCAACAACGTTCCATCCGTTCGTGCATTTGCTTGGCTGGCCCCCACGTTGTGTCTTTCACACACACACACAGAGATCAGCCTGGAAATGACATCTGGCACATGTTGAACGTAGGGGAAAACCAAGAGAAATTACCTGAGAATGGTCTAGGAAAGTTATGAGCCTCGTGAAGGAAACAGCCATGCTAAGAATCCACTCAGATTCTTCAGCCACTGCCTCAGATCTTCCCCAGTAAAATACTGCATTAAAGCTCTAATCACAGTAAAGGACTTTAAGTAACATGGATATAAATATTTTTTTTTAATAGTGGCAAGTGAAACAGTCTTGTTTTGGTTCTGAAACTCAGATGAAGGAAATAATCATATTTTAATTTTCCAGTATTTCTATAGTTCAGATCTTTCTAGCCTTAAGCACCTACGTGATTTCACTCACATTAGTATTCCCACGAGCTGCCAAATCTCTAATTCAATGAAATACTTAAACTTGAGCACGTGCTTAAGTGCTGGTGGCTGAAAGGGACTGGGATGTTGGTTGGACTTAAAGGAAATAAAATGTCAGTAGAATCCTCACCCACAGCCCGTCGTGATCCTGACGAGAGGGTTTTGTTGTAATTAGCATGCAAGTAACGAATTTTCACAGGAACAGAAGTTGCTCAATCAGGTCAATAGAATTCACAGTTGAATAAAGCTAGATTTTGTTTGTTCTTTTCAAAATGTAGATGTGATTGGTGATACTAAAAGACATTTCTGAGAGCATTTTCGTGAGCAATTTTTAGGGGACCAAATCCAAAGCTCCCATTTCAGAAAAAGGGTCCCTGGTTTGCCTAATTTAATATATTTTCAGTGAGTGTAACAAAAATTGCTTTTGACGAGTATACACTAAGTATCCATCATTAAATATAGAAGTATAACATTTATAAGAAGCATTTTACAACTTGAACCTCAATTTGCTGAAAATACTTCCACGTGATTTTAATATATAAAGATGTATTCTGTTTAGGAGAAAGAATTATTATGCCTTTAGCTGCTCTCTAAAACATTCAGATGTTCAGAAATGGAGGCAAACATATGATAAAAATCCCGCTGGACACCACAGTCCCCTTTGGAGCACTGGAAAGCAGATGGTGTCTTTAAAAACAAGACAAGATCAGTCTTCCCCAAACCAGATGCTCTCCATTTTCTAGGAAAGATCACTAGCAACTACTAAGTTCACACAATAAACTTCTGCTGACTCAAGAAACATATTAAAGACTTTAGAATAAAGAAAATTATCTATTTCAAGGGAGAAATAACCTGAGGGTCATTAAATTATTTTTTTTTTCCATAACTATTATCACCTTCACATCAAAGCAGACCTATTACCAAGACAAAAGATCAAACAGTAAAAGCTCCAAGAGGTGAAAACAGCATCTTGAAATTTAGGAAAAGAAAACAATGCTGCTTTAAAATCCTTAAATTAAAGGCAAATCCAGAAGTGTAAGAGAGAAAAAATTGCAAAGCATTAAGAGGTGCAATTTTGGATACCCAAGGCAGTAGCTACTTCTAGGTTTAGGAGCACAGAGCAGTTTCCAGGGTAGCTGCTGGACCCTCTGTGTGACAATCATTTGCCCTGTTTGTAAATTTTCATGTATCAATCCACATAGAAAACAACAGAACTGCTATTATATTGATTATATTGTATGTATTGATTTCATCATGGCATCTCTTTTTTTTCCCCAACCTACACTGAAAAATTAAAATAACTCCTTTTTTTTTACCACATGCTTTTTTTTAAGGAATGTATCAGTCTGTGGGCTTCACTAAAGCAGGGAAAAGCTCATGAAGTCAAATTCTATAATTGGATTTTATAAGGGAGAGTGAAATACAAAAGACTATATAATGTAAATTTTAAAGACACTGAAGACATTTCTACTTAAACATTCAGAGGAGGGAAAGTGTAGCTGTGAAAGTCATCTGATCACAGCAGGAATGAATTTCCATTTGTTGTTTCCATATGCAGCACTGGATAACTGGCCACTTGCGTTCTTGCAGGGGATTAATATTCCTCTAAAATGTGAGATATGGACATAATACAGAAAATCTCCTGAGTAAAACACTCCACTGACACAAACTGGTGCAGCTCCATTAATTCTGATATAGCAATTACAGTACATATAATTAAAAAGGAATCCAAACTCTCACTTCTAAAGGCCAAACTGTATTGATATGTCACAAGTGGGGTTGTCCTTCTCTTTGTATCTGTCATTGAGATGTAGCCAACCTCTGAAAACAACATACCAAGTGTTAAAATGAGGTGCAACACCTTTAAGAAGCATTTAGGGGTGGGACGTCAGGAGAACTATATGCTGCTGAATATTTAAAACCAGCTTTAGTGAGACAGATACACTTGTGCTGTTAGGGACAGACAACAGTTGTAAAAGGTGGTGTGGATTTTTCATGGCCAAAATCCCCATTTTAAGTCCTGATCTGGATCCTTACACTTGTAGCTAGAAAGTGTCTTTGAATCTGTGTCATCTTTGCCCACTCCAGGGAGCTTCAGACATAAACCCTGTAAACCTCTTTCCTCTCCTTGAGAAAAGGGACCCTTCTTCTGCCTTAGGTCCAACTTTCTGGGCTGCCATGTGCTGCTATTAATGGAATGACCCTCAAATCTAGGCACCAGTTTTTGAGTTTTGTAGATAGATACCTGCAAATAGGATACAAGCATACAAGGAAAAGAATGGCCTATGGCAAAAATCTGATTCACTGTTCTGTTAATGTGACCTTGAGGAATTTATATCTTTAATATAGGGATAATAATAAAAATATAATGTTTATAAAGAGGAAATTCTTAATGGGTATGAAATGCTCAGGTACTCCAGGAGCAGTTATATAGAGATGAATATCTAAGATAGGTATTTTCCAGCCTGGGCCATAGGCAGTTCATACAAACACAAACCAGTGAAGGAAAAAAAGGTAGAAGAAAAAAGAATAGACTTTCCACAGACACGTCCTGACTGCCACACTCCAGTCCTGCAAAAATAGCTTAAACTGAAAATCATTTTAATTCTGAACCTTTCACAGGCCTTTCAAGGGGCTCGTTTTAGTGTCTTTCATAAAAATTCTGCATTTGGCTCATCTTCCCTTCCCTTCTTTCTTTTAAATCACAGTCAAACTTAGATAATAAAAGTCGAAAATAGAGAGATAAAGACTTTCTGCTACATTTTTCTCATTTGGGCTAGGAGATAATTCTGTTTACTTGGTTCAGGTAATATTCCCGTTGTATTGCAAGCTGCCACAGAGGAATGAAAAATTGATTTTCTTCTTGTAAAGTATAGTGTACATGAACACCTATAATCTTTATGCGTTTACAGCGGTTTTAAAAAAGGCCACATAGTACCTAAGCCTGTTAAAATCATAAAATATTCTAGAGCTCAACCTGTCTTTAGGCTCCTTTATGCTGGGGCTGTAATATCTGCAGATGCCAAACCAACATGCAAGTTCACAGGTATGGGTGAGGTGCTGCTCTGCCTGCAGCCACTGGAGCTGCTCACAGGGACATGCTGGATGCAGACCTTCCAGTTGCTTTCTCCCTGCAAATTGTAGCACAGTATCTCTAGGAGGTCCACAGCATATAGAAACACTTAGATGTACACCTAGAAAGTGTAACTGCCCACATTTATTGTTGCTCTGGTCCGTGTTAGTGCTTTTCTCAAGAGCAGAGGTCCAGGCAGGCAGACATGAGGTGAGTTATTTCTCTTAACCCACTGCTACACGTTGAATCAGCTCAAACCCTTGGATGGGAGATGACATTTTCCTTTCTCAGAGAAGAAGTGATTTTCAGATCTGTTAATTTAGTCTTTTTCACCTATTAGAGCTGATTTTTCCTATTTAAAGACTTTGTGGTTTCAGAGATTAAGAGCCAAGCATGTGAGATGCCTGGGAAAGAAGTGCTAGGTGGTTTTTTTTGTCTCATTCCTTCCCAGTCACCTGGGTTTCAAATTTAGCTCAGCAAAACTTGAGTCATGAAAATTACTGACTCTTCACAAACACAAAGCTTTGAGTTAACTTTTTAATCAAATGTTAGCAAGACACTATTTATCAACTTAATTAAGGTGTAGAGAACAACAGACTCATTTTTCTTCCTAGCAAGCAGGTTAAAGAATGTTAAAAATTATATTATCACAATTGGAAAATATGCCATTGTAAAACACTAGGAGTATTTTACTATGCCAGTAAAATACAACGGGAAGGTTGTTTTGTGTATTATAAAGTTGAAGGCACTTCAATGATATTTACCATGTGGGCCTGACACTTTAGGATGTTACAGCCTGGATATGGTTCATCATTTGGCTTTGCATCCTTTCCTAGGATGGATACAACTAGAGCCCTCCTTTTGCTGGGCAGAGCAGGATGCCACAGCCTGGTGCAAAGGGAGCTGGGCAGGAATGGGCAGCAGACCCTTAAATGATTTAGGGGTTGTCTTCATGGGCAAATGAACCACTGTAACCACACCAGGATAACTACAACACTGGAGCTGTGCAGCTCCTCACGTGGAGAACCTGATTCAGCAATCAGAGTGCCTTTTCCTTGTTCAGCTTACATTGCTTTGAAAGGTGTAATTATACCAATATAGTTACATTGATGAATTTCTCCATGTAGACAAGCCTTACATAATGCCAGCCTTGTTTATTTCCCAATCAAATATCACAACTTTAAAAGCTATCATTGTTTCATTTACTTGTTTGGCATTTACCTTTGTTTTGATGTTGATATTGCTTGACATACTATTCAATCAATTGTTAGATAGAGCAATTATTCCTCTTAAAAGCTATTAGAAATGCCATCTATTTTCTTTTCTTAATTTCTCTGCATCAGAGTTATTAACTATCCAATCAGCTAATGTAACTACACATCTCACTGCTAAATGATACGTACTTGCACCAAAGAGAAGAGGCAAACCCTGATCCCTTTCCCACAGACCAATCCTTCTTCCCTCTGGGTAGGATTCTTTGCTTCTCTTTGTTATTCTATGCTCGCAACTAAGTGAATTTAAATAATTTGCTAAAGACATATATATTATATTATCAGAGACACTGTTATTTCTTTCATATACTATCAAGCATGGATCCAAATGCAGGATAAACCCCCTCAAACTATGTAGAAACAATTTTGAAGAATTTGCTTATAAACTATCCATGAAGATGTGCATTGGAGCTGGTGACACAGATTGCCTGTGGCAGTAGCTTCCTTTAGTTCCCATTTGTTTCAGCAAATAAAGATGGTAATATAAAAACCAGAGCTCGAATGTGTGCTCTCCAAGCCTTTGTAAGCCATTTTATGGGTAGGTCACTACAGCATTTTGAAAATTGTAAAGATGGATTGTTGCAAGAGCTGTGAGGTGCAGGGAACAGTCTGCAGGTTTTAAACACAAGGTGAACACCCAGCAAAGTAAAACAAAAACTGAAACAAAATACCCAAGTTTATGAAATAAATCAAAAGAAATTAATGCAATCTTACCCAGCTAGCACAAGGTTCAGGACATTTTCTCCACCTTAACCAAAGTGTTGGTAACAGGGATGGGAGCTAAGCAGTAATTAGTCCATGTGTGCTCGTTAATTTGATTAACCTGAAATACTCTCAGCAAAGCCACGTAACTATCTTAAGCTGACATTAAATATCTGATGTCCCACGAAAGCAAGTGATGCTAAAATGCTTCCTCAGCTGTATTCAACATCAGGGCAGATTGGTCAAGTGAACAGTCAATGAAATAAAACCAGCGACATGTTTCCCTGCAGAAGAGTTTGTGTTTTATAATTGTGTCAAATACCTTTATCCCACTTTTCCAAATAGTAAAAGTAAGGTGCAAAGAGTGATTGCTCTGATATCAGTATTTGCAGAAAGGGTTAACTAGAAGGACCAAAGTCTCCTAAATCTTCTAGCTGCTTTTCTACTAATTAATATCTAAATGATATAGAGAACAACAGTAGACAAGTGGAGAAGAGAGGAGGAGAAGATGGCAAAGACAGAAAGAGCCTCAAATGAAGGAAGGAGTCAGTAAAAGCTGAACAAAGAAAAGGGTATAAAATTGTGTTTCTTTAAAAAAACTGTTTTAGGTGACCATCTGATCTGTTTATTCATCAAACACAAATTAAGAAACAAAAGTTAAAATGAAAGACTGTGGCTGGAGAGAGTCAACCCTATCCAAGAATCCTAATAAAAACTTGTCCATCACTTTCTTTCCAAGTGTGACAGCTTCTCCAGCTACCACCAGCTTGTTTGTCCCTAACATTTTGTTCCTCTCTCCTCTGTACACTTAATTGGCCTTTACACTTAAGCCTACTCCAGTTTTGCCAAATATAATAAATATACCTTTGCTATTTACCAGTTCTCAGGACTTCAGGGAGTGCTGAGTTCCCCAGGAGCGAAGCAGTTTCATTTAGAAGCAACTGAGGGCAGAGGCTGCTCCTTCCTAGGCTGGGAGGGGAAGAGGCCAAGCCACACTATGCTCAAATATTCCCCTTCACAGGGACTGAAAGGTGCTGGGCAGCCCCTTTAAAAGTAGCTGCTGCCTAAAATTTGCCTGTCAAACCTTACAGGAAGATGAGGTGATGGAGAGGAGCACAGGAAAGAAAGAAAAAAATAAATCCCACCAACCCTGAAGCATTTCCCTGGGTATAATTTCATGGTATTTCCCATGGACTGTCTGCCCAGCTCTGCTCTGTGGGTCTGATCTGCATAAGTGCAGAACAAAACCCTGCATTAACAGGAGCAGCAACACAGTCTTTCTTTTAATCACGTGTCAAGAGGAAACTACATCACGACAATGCAAAGAGACAGTGATGGACAGCCAGGTATTTATGGATTTTTCACTGCAAAAACTTGGTTCTCCATGTCTCCAAAGTTGTCTCAGTTACCCTGGAGAGGTAATTCTAGCTTTTGGGAAGCCCAGCTCTGTATGACGTGACCTTCCCCATCCCTAATTGGATCTTTCACCATAAAGAAATGTTATATCCATTTTACAACTTCAGCAAGGTGAGAAATAACATCTTATGATTTACTGTCTTCCTTAGCAGTGCAGCATAACACAAGTGCCATCCATCTCTGGTATAGATACTGTAATATTTGCCCCAGCATGGATATGAATTCATGACCTTCTCTATACATTAAAGACTAGGAGTTCTTGAGTGGTACTGCACTTTGTCAAAATAAAACCATCTCCCCATAGAACAGGGGCCTCGTAAATTAATATAAAAATAAAATTGCTCAGCAACTTCCACAAACTAGGATACAGTGACCAAAACACTGTTTGTTATGAAGGCAGCAAGGCAAAATAATAACCCGTTTGCATTCAAAGCACTAATGTAACCAAACAATAACTGCTGCTATTAATGTGACTTGTCAGGTGTTCTTCCAAAGCTTCTCAGAAAACCTGTGACAGGTTTTGTTGTGACTTTATTTAGCACCCCAGTCACTCAGTCTGTCATGATTTGCTTCTTTCTTGTTACCATTGATGTTCCAACCTCTTGCAGTTTTATGTTTCACAAACTTTGCAAGCAATATATTGGATTTGTCAAACAATTCTAAACTTGCCAAGTTTCTGACCATAACTTAAACCTACTTTTCCTTCCTCAAAAGCAAAACACAAAGAAACAGAATTAACAACAAGCCTAAACCCAATCCCATCTCTGAAATGCTACCAGTGAAGTCTGGGCAGTTTATCTCAGTTAGCTGTAGTTTCTGTGAGCACACACAGCCTGGGATGAGTTTGCTGCATGCTCAGCCCTTCCCACCACCTCTCCTTTTGGACATTGTTGGACACAGGCTGGAAGTTGAGTTCCTCACACCCCTCAGCAGGCACAGAGCCCATGTAAAACAGTTCACTTGCACTACGTTCACATTCTGATACTTGAAACCAGGGTGGTGGGTGCAAAAGAAAGCAGAGGTAAAATTTAGTGTTATGTAAGTATTGGTGTCTCCCCCTTGCTTCTCCTCTATAGAATCATAGAATCTTTTAGGCTGGAAGGAACCTCTAGAGGTCATCTTGTCCAACCTCCCTACACAAGTAGGGACATCTCTACCTAGGCCAGGCTCTAATGCTACATTAAATTAGAAATTATTTTTGCTGCTTCCCAACCAGACCACTGCTTGCCCGGAGCTGACTGGGAAATGCAAACGTTCCTTCCAAGCCTGCAAGTGCCTCTCTCACCAAAGAGTGAACGAAGCCACTGATCTGCTCTGCAGTGACTGCTCCAATCTTCACCAACCATCAGCAGCCCACACGAGGTGGAACATCCTTCCTGCTGGGCTGCCTCATGCTTAGATCTTCAACTCGCAAATGAAGCCCTTTCACATTTTCAATCTGATATTTTTCATTTAAACATACAACTTGCTAATCAGTTACACGATTTGAATTAATCATATTCCTGACTCAGATGAGAGACTAGATGTGGTGGTAATGAAATCACTTTGGACTGATGGTGGATTTGAGGATGGCTTCCTTCCAGCCCTGTGTTTGAGGGAGAATATGGCATTTTGTGAAGCAGGAAGATCTCTAGAAATGTGATGTAAAGGTCACAGTTATAGAGGAAAACACCAACTGACTGTATTCAACTGGGGATACAGCAGTTCTTCATGGAGCTGCAGACCACTGAAAGTCACTGCTACTCTTGGTGCAGATTTTTTCTGCTTGCCCTGCTTTAACTTGCACGTAGCCTTTGAAAGGCACATGCAGTGCTGGATTTCAGAGCAAACAGCTCTCACAACTGACCCACAGAGTGATTTACACAGCTTTCAGTGGCAATATATAATGATGATATTTATAGCCAGCTGGGGCCAACAAAGATACAAACACATAGCTGGGCTTAACAGCCCTGACTAATGGCAAATATCATTAAAGGAGGCCAGGCAGCAACATTAGTAGTCAGTTAATAGCAACACAAACTATCTCGAGGGAAAAAGTGAGGTTAGGAATCATTTGGAAGAGATTTATCTATCTCCACAACTTTCCATGCAGTATTTTGCAAACCACAGTCAGCTGGACAGTCTGAACTTCAGTCAGGTGCAGGCAACTACAGACTAATTTAAAGGTCTATAAACTTGCTAACTTGGGGATTTGGGGCAGCTCAGAGGTGTCAGGATGTAACTCAGTGCAGGTGAACTTAGCAGGTAAGAAGTGTACATGTTGTGACTGCAGGGTGTGCAGACCCTACACTGATGGGTAGAAAAAACCCTTGAATTTCCAGGATTCAGACACAACTCCTAGCAACCGTGACTGACTTTTTTTTTTAAAAAGAACCAGCTTCTAGTCAGACACCTTCAGAAGGCCATGTTTCTGTGAAGACCTGCTCATCCAGGTATGGCCCAGTTGTCAAAACTTAGCAGCTATTCAACCCTCCTTAAAATTCAAGCTAGCTCTTCTTTGGTGCCTGAGCAGGAATGTAAAAGCCATCTTTGATAAATGCATTTTCTCTATCTTCCCTTAATGTACTTGAGTGCATTTAAACAAAAAAATCTCCAATACTAGCTCTTAGTCATCCTGAGTGTACAATACCTGGTGATAATCACATTTAATTTGAAAGGCAAAAATGTCCTAGAATGCACTGAAGTCATGTTAGACTTCACACTCTCTGAGTGTCATGAATTGATCCAAATTCTGGGAAGAACAAGGTGGCCTAAAAACCTTCACCAGACCACATCCTGCATTTCAAATATAATGAGGAAAGAACAAAGTAGAAATGTCATTTGCCATTTATTCTCATGTGGGAGGCACTTGGTCCAGGACTTAGCATTAGTAGAATCCCACAGCATATAGATTACACAGCTTGGTTTTTCTTTCCAAATACTATTTCACAAATTTCTTTGTGTTAAACAGAGTAATTAGTGTATTGGGAGCCCCAGCACACAGGCATTTACTGTACTGTGGGACAAGTGTCTCTATTAGTGTATCATATCTACTCAAATCCAACAGCATCTAGTGCTGATGGCAGCAGCTCCAGTCAGACCTTACTCTAGAGGACCCTTTTCCCTTCCTTTCTTCTTGTCCAATGAATATATTACTTCTTGGGTCCTAATTATACATCAGTGAGATCTAAATTATCTTCCTTTTCTCTAAATGGCACAGAAAACTGGACTCTGCAGCACATAATAATTTCCAGACAATATTGCACATTTTCTCTGCAGCTTTTTTTCAGGTGCTTCAGTGCTGAAGTTTTGCAACACTGTGTAAATTATAGTTTGCAAATTAACAATGGGCATTTGCACAGTGATTTATAAAACAGAGATAGTCTCTTATTTTGTGTAGAGAAGAAAGATGGAACAGAGGAAAGGCTGAAGGCCATATCAGGGTGTGATAACTAGAGAGACTAAGTTATATGCAGGAGTTATTGATTTTGTGTATGAAATCACAAGCAGGTTAAATATCACTGAAGTAAGGTGGTCTGAAACCTGCCCAATAATGGAGCTCCAAGCAAAATATGTCTCTTGTTTTGTTCATGTTCTCCGAATGTATTTTATGAATAAAAGGGAATATGCCAACAATTTATGCCCCTGTATGGAGCCAGAGACTTGAGACAAAATCAAGACCCTGGCTGGTGCCGCTCTTTAAACAAAGACACATGGAAGGGAAGGCAATGACTCTTGTTTATGAAGATTTATGTGACAAGAGAACCAAAGAGAGAAGGCAGAAGGAAGCACCACATACAGCTTAGAAGAACTGGCAGGCTAAGAAAAACTTAATGAGCAATCGGGGGCCAATTAACGACTGGAAACAGCCAGGAGTGATAAGCAAAAGAACTTTCCAGTGGTGATCATGAGCTCTGCATGTTCTTTATGGAGGAAAAAAACCCAACCCAAAAACCAGACTGCATCCACAAAATCTGCATGCATCTATTTTTCTTGCTAAATGAAATAATCTTCAGCATCTGAACCTTGATTAACCATTGAGGTCAAGTGCAGACCAGTGCCTGTATAGCACACCTCCACTCCTAGGTATGATCCCTGGGCCAGGCCAAAATAGATATTTATAGCATGAATTATGTATAAATATACACACATACATATGCATACATACGTGTATACAGGACTATGATTTATTCATTATTCTTAGACATTCTGGATGAAACAAGTGGAAACCAGTACTGGAGGATATGCATTTACACTGACAGTAAAAACTGATGCACATTATTTATGAAGCCTGTTCTGTCAGAGGATGTTGGTTTTGATGATGGTATTCGAGTGAATGCCACCCTTATCTGTCAAGTAAGACACACACCAACCTACTACTTCTCTGAGGGAGAAAAAGGTGCTCCCGAAAAATGCACACCTTCCTATTATAAATATGTATCAAGGCATGGTCAGATAAAAACATAAGCTTTGATATATGTATATTTTTAATTGGCACTATAAAAAAAAAATATACCCAGCACGTGTGTGCACAATCACATGGCCACAGAAAAGCATTTGTAGTTTTCCAATCTAGGTTTATGTTTTCATTTCTGTTGGCGCTGAAGAAGGCAGAGAAATAACTGTCAGAAAGCTGAAGTGCAGCAAAGGGAGAAGTAAAGATATTATTCTTATTTGTCAGAAAATAACAAGTTCAGATGCATCTTGTCATTGAAACAGTTTTGTTCCTAATGCTTCATTTTTCCTCCTTGTAGTTGAAGACTATTATAGAAACCAATAGAGGTGGGCAACAATCTGATTTTCTGTGGTATGTGTCATCCTGAGATTTTGACAGGCTTTAGCTTTTTATAATTAAATAAAACAAAACCGGGAAAGAAGTTTATTGGGAAAGAGAATCTGATTTGTGGGTAGTTGAAACGTGCCATTTGGGTTCCAGAGATTTACATTTTATAACAAGATAGCCCATTTTCAGTTTTTCACAAAGAACCATCAGAGCTTGTGTTTCTGTGAAATGTGTTACTTTGATTAATGAGAAAAAAATGGAAAAACATTTCACTGAAATATTTTTGTTGTCTAGAATTTAAATTTTATGTGATGCTGGGACTCAGGCTCAGAGCACTGATTTATAGCACTACAAAAATGAAGGAAGCTCCATGACAGCATTAAGTTAATTCTGGATTTACTCCAAAACAGTAAGAGCAGTATTTACTTCTATATTTTAATAAGAAAAAATGTGCACAAGGTACAAAATATCCTCAGAATCACTAATAAGAAGGAAGGAAAAAATAGAAAAGAGGACTGAAAAATATTGCAGAGAGGAAAGGATCTATACATGAACAGGGGCTTCAGATTTTGCATGGAGTTTAATGAAGCAAGCACCAGAGATTTTAAGAGATGACAGCAAACATCCATTTTCTATATTTGTACTACTACAGTTTCTAAAGGAGCTAACTGGAGATTGGAGCCTTCTTGACTGAGAAAATGCGTGAATATTACAGCAGAAAAGGTAATTATTTTTCCCCTCAAATGTCTACCCCCAGGTATTCTTAAAAAAATGAAGTCCTTGAACGTTACTCTTTGATCAATGACAATCTTTCCCATTGCCTCCCAAAGTGTTTTCAGGGGTGTATGTGTGTAAATATTGTCTGTGTAACCAAATACTGTCTGTTTTCAGTCAAAATAATTCATCCTTAGGCAAAATTTTGCCTCCAAGTTGCACTGGCTCATACCAGAGCAATCCCACTAACCCAGGAAAGCACAAAAATCTGTTCTCCCTCTCAAATCCATAACTATAGCTGAAATCAAATGCTGCACTTTTCTACTCGATGTAGTTAATCTTGAATCTCCATCTGCTTAAAACCATTTCGCATCAACTTTTACAATTTCTGCATGCAGCTTTCTAAGCATCAATTCAAACCTAAATTTCACTCTGAAACATCAGATTAGATCTGCTTGCTGCAGTTGTACAACGACAACATTTCAACAGGCTGCAGAGATGCATGATGAGAATACACGACATTAATCAAGAGCATGGTGTCTGAATGGATGAAGCAACCCCAAGTTCCTACTGTGTTATTCCCACCAGCCAAAGATGAAGAATAATTTTGTAGGTCATGCAGACCTCATGCAGTAAACCAAAATCTCTCCACAGCATCAGGATACAAAAGTCCACTAATGATGAGATGACACTTTTGAACTAGGGTTGAAACTAAATGCTGTGTGGGTGTTGGAACCAACACGGCGAGATACGACTTCCCTAAGTACTCATTGTAGTGAAAGCCACTTGCAAACAAACACACAGGCATAAATTATCTCTCTCTGGTTGGTAATGTCCTGGTTTAAGTCCATTCACTAAGAGAAATAAGCAGTTTTTCTAGAGATTCATGTTGCAGATGTGTTGGAAGTGAAGCCAGATCTTATTAACACAACTGTTTTCCTTTCCTTCTTGCAGACTTGGTCATTTTGTGCTACAGCTAATAATGGTTCTGCATAAACTGTATCCAGCTTAATAAATATGATTAAATAAACAAAAAGAAAAGGAAAACTCATTTTTAAATAAACTGAAAGTGAAGATGAGTGAGTATGGAAGCATTCATTGCTTTATCTTTTAAAGCTAGGATTGCCCAGAAATGTTAAAAACCCCATAGTATAAAGATCTCATCTAACTTCACAGTCATGATGTGCTCTCACCTCATGACACAGGTTCTTGTAGTGGAAGAGCTTCAGTGACTGATGGATTGATTCACTTCTCCTGTCCTCATGGATCTTGGACTCTGACATTTGTTTCATCAATGAATAGAGGTGGGAAAACACCCATCTCCTAAAATACCTCTTTCCATCGTAAGAAAATTTTATTAATGAGTTTGAATTACAGAAATACTGACAATGCTTATTGGGACCAGACATGGACTTCATTTTAGAGATACAGAAATCAGCTGAGACTGTATCTGATGAAACTGGAGAGGCTGAGCAAGTATGTCAGCGATCTACATGTCTAATGAAAACTTATCATTGAGTGCCAGCTGGGAATGAAACAAAGCAATTATCACCTTTGTGTTTAATAAACAGAGAAAGGAAAGCAAAAAAATTACTGTGGATCTGTTCTTCCTGCCATTTTCTTAACAACAACAATCCCCTGAAGTGGTTGCCAGGTATTTAGGAAATACTTTCAACCTTCACTGTAATTTTTGCAGCAATATTTTTAAATTTAAGCATAAACATAACGTTAAATTTCACAAACAGCCAATAGTACTTTCCAATGGCATCCTCTCTATTTATAGCATTTTCCAGAGAGGATGTAGCCTCAGCCAGCAATATTTACAAAAATTTCACTATGTGAGAAAAAACGTTAGAGACCGAGTGTAAAGCCTGAAGAAGATGAATGTAAATGACTTTACAAAATCTACTGAAGCTGTTAATTTTGTTATGGCCAGGGGTGCTTGCTAATGACTAGAGGGAAAAACTTTCTAAAAAATGAAAGAGTTTGCACGGAAGAAGAGAATGATTTCTGTTTGCTAACTTGGACTGATGAAAACAACTGCCAATCACGTTTGCTCATAAGAAAATGTCTTGTAGCAGCAAAAATAGAGCTCAAATGTTGAAAGGCATTTCAGTGCTAGGTGCTACAGGTTATGAGAATATGCTGCATACATCAAGCAGAGCCGATAAAATGTGCCTGAACTAAACTCAGTTATGCTGAGCAAAATGTCATCGGATTGCACCCGAGTCAATACTGTCACCACATTAGCACAGTGAGGACCAGAATCTGTTCTCATCTTCTAACATCTCAGTCAATAATATATACATTTTTATTTCACATTGCTGGGTTTAGATCACATATGCTGCAGAACAAACAGAGGTAGTGACATTATTGGCTCTGAACTGTGTGCCATACATTACTGTAACTGCTATTATCATATGACAGTACTGGAAATGCTGTTACAGGGAATAGCTGAGCAAATAAAAACAGCCAATAGGTGGAAAATTAGAATGGGACCACAGAGGATTTGCTGGAAATCTCTCACACAGTAGCAGAGAATGAAGGCAACTCTTTACTGAAAGACAGGTTGCCTTCTGTTTGCATTAGCTTTGGAACATTTAACAAGCATTTCATACACTTAGGGGTTATGTTTGTATTTTATTTGTTTAAGAAAAGTCTTTTTTATTTGAAATGGATTACTTATGCCAGCTATTATCATTACAGTCAGTGATATCTTGTTTTATTGGAAAGGCCATTTTAGTTCTGTGAGACTGCTTGGGCAGTGCCTCATGGCACTAAGTACATTTGACTTATTCCAAATAAGATTTTTGATCAAATGTCCCATTTCTCCCAACTACCCCATCCCCATCCAGTCTGTCAGGAATAGTCTAATCACTCAGCAATTAAAAAACCCACCCAACCTACATTAAAAGTAGGAACCTTTTGTGCACTCTCAAGAAATTAGATTGGACTTTTTTTTAAATGTCTCTAGGGAATTCTGATTTATGTGTTCAAGTAAAATTTGCATGAAAGTTTACAGGTCAGAGCAGCTGACAGGAGGTTTTGCAGAGGAACCTGGGAGTAACATGGGGAGCCCACATTGCTTTCACCAGGCTGGCAGCCCAGCTTGCTCTGTGTGGAAAACCCAGAATTTGTGCCCCTGTTCTGTACACACCTCAGTGCCTAGGAAAGCAATACTTTTCCCCTTAACTTTGTCCTTTCTATTTGGAGAATATTGATCTTTACCTGCTCTCTGTTTTTCATGGAGTGCAGCAAACACTATAACATTTTATTTATCTCCTTGCTTCTACATTGCATTTTTCTCCCAGAGTGGTCAATAAAGGACTTGGTTGTCATTCTCTGAACCTCATCCGAAGCCCTAATTGACCTCCCTGGGTTACCCAGTCCCACATCATTGTGGGCTCCCTTCACCCTTAATAGCCATTGTTTCAACTCTTTATTCTCTAATCACACCCAGAGCTGCAAGTGCCTTTACCAGGAAAATACAAATCTTGTTCCAAACTCCATTAGAATAAACAGAAGAAAAATCCTATTTAAAGAAGAGGATTTTGTATCAAGTCCATAAGAGATACCTTCAAGCAAGGGAAGCTTCAGCTCAAAAAGGAATTGGTAGAAGGCCTTGTGGAGGGAAGAGAAGAATTTCCTTATTTTCTGTTTGTATGTGATGCAGGAAGAAGCACAAAGGACTCCACACTGCATGGAAAGGTCCCTCCTCTTTCTGAAGTGAAGGAGCTGATGGAATAGCTGAGGTTCCTCACGACCCACCACTGAGCCTGCAGGAAGAGGAGATTCCACACACACTGGTTGGAACACGTAACACAGGGTATGGCAATGACAGGTTGCCACAGAATGACATCAGTTCTCTAGATTTCTTTTTAAAATAAGGAATGAAGATTAAAAAAAAGGAAAACTTTTTAGAATATGGATTTCAAGTCCCATGCAAGAAATGTTTGTCCAATGACAGCAACCTCTCCATGTGCACTCCTGATCAGTTCATGGTGAGTTGGTGGCTGGTTTAAGCCAAGGCCACTAAGAATAAGTTTATATTTTCTCCTGTGCTGTTCTGGGGCTTGATCCTACTGATTTTACACCAGACAAGCAAAACTGTCAGGTCCTAGTCATTGAAGAATTAAGTCCTGTGGCTTCCAACTATAGACAGGATTGAGACAATCTCCTCATCTAAGCCTCCAAAATATACTCTAGCAGGTAACAAAGTCAGAATAAGAGCACAATGTAAAGCTGAATTTGATTCCACAGCAGTATATTTTCATACTGAATAACATTTTATCAATCCTACTAGCCTTTCACAATTGAAAGATTTTTTTTCCTTTTTTTTTTTTTTATTTCCTGATGCCAATGATAACTGCATTTGCCTTTTTTTATCCCGGCATGATAATTTTGCAGTAATCTTTCATAAATCTCAGCGTGCTCTCAGAAAGTAAATGATGGCATAATTTATCACTATTGAAAATGCATTTTGTGCCATGACAGTATAATTAGACATTCTTTTCAGGAGACATATTAAGTATATACCAATGTATTAAAGCTACTGTGCTGCAGATCCATTTAGTTGATTTATTCCTTGTCTCTGGCTACCTTGCCTTATCATGATACCCACACAATCATGCATTCACTTTGTAAGGGGAAAAAAAAAAAAAAAGCTCAGGCAAGGAAACAACACATTGTAAGAAACAGTATCTGTAGGTTAAGTAATTCAAGTGGGAACAGGATGCAATTTGGCTGCACTTTTGTACCAATTCAGAACGCATTAATTATGCAGTGATCAAAATAATTTCCCCTGCATAATGCTGACCTCATTCACTAGAGGGCAACAAAGCCCCAGTTTAAAAAGCCTCCACCTTCTACTTTCAATGACAGAGCACTTTTAATAAGATGCTGCATGGATTTCATTATGAATACCCTATTAATTTTACATAAGTGCAAAGTTACTCCTGAAAAGCCAGTTAGGCTGTTGAATATACATAATCCAGGCTCCCAACAGGTGCCAGGAAGATATTCCTGGAGTCACAGCCAGCCCCCCAGCACCAACCTGTGGGTGTGTTCATTTATTCCAGTACTATTTGGCTCAGGTTCCCCTACTGAGCTCCATTCCATCAAGTCCCCTTGAATGTTACACTGGTTTTGTAGATCAAAGCAAGAGGGTTTATCTAGAGATCATAAAGCTACCAACGTTCAAACTACTTAAACTGTAGCAATGAAAACCTCTCCTCCATCTGACTGGGCTTGGCTTTTGATCAGCATGTGTCTGGGGGCTCTTTTCTCTGTCCCTTGGCTGCTGCTCCTGACATCACCTTCTCCTTTTGACTAAAGAAGATCCATGCTTTCATGCTTGACCAAAATGCAATAGGAAACCTTTGCTTGTAATTTTGAAGGATGTTTGTTAGGAAGTCTGGAGGAGTTGATGCTATCTCTGCCAACAGTCTAACAACTAATTAGTTTACTATGGGCCACCACGTTAGCTCTGCTAATTTAATTTTGAAAAGTTCACTCTCTATAATAAAATCTGGTCGCTGCATTTTCTTCCCGAGTTGTAAATAAGAAATAGCTATTGCTGTTATGGTCTACTGAGAAAGGGCTTCATACACTGTGAAAAAATGATTACACAGACACAGACCCAACCAATTGAAAAATAATTATGTGAATTTGTCTTTTGTCCTTAGATGCAAATAATGGCTAATGCAAATAAACTGCCAGAGAAGTATTTTTATGTGTTCTTTATAGCAAGAATAAGAATATATTTAACCCATTTTTGATGAATGGCTGAATAATTCTTTTTTTCACCGGCTTTGCTGTAGATGATGATTATTAGGACCAGATGCAAACACTCATCTCTTAAAGCAGTTGCTCCCAGAACCAAATCCTTGGCCTCTCCTTTAAAGGGGTTCATCCCAAGAGGTGACTAGATATATACAAATGCATTCTTGTGTTTCAGAGGCAGTGCAAAGATTAGGAAGGAGGAGGGGGCTCAGAAGGGGAGAGATGTACAAATACATTTTTCTATTACACAGTTGACAGCCCCTTGGGAAAACAAGTCTAAGAAATGTGCAACCTTGAAATGTGTGCATGCTGCAAGGGATATTTTCAATGTGAACCCTGTGTTCTGATTTTCAAAGTCCTTAATCATTTGGCTATGCTGTGGGAGAGGGCTGTGCTGAAGCTCCTAAAACAAACAGCAAGGTTTGATTTGGTTTCCTTCTTGCAGAAAGGCAGAGGAGACCATCCCTGCTGCACCATCTTGGCAGGGCACCACAGCCTCCCCTCTGCACGCCTGGTTAGCAGTGTTCTCCTCTCCAAACAGTGCAGCCTGACATGTCCCCCTTCCCACCAAAGTATTTAACAATTTCCTTTGAAATGCAACTCATTATACAAAAGCAGAACTAAATAAAAAATACTCCAGAGAGAGAACAGATTGCTAGATATAGATTAGATGTGCAGCCTAATCCTTCACAAGCATTAAATATTTAACATAATCACACCACAGGTGACAGGCAGATGTCTGCATTGTTTAATTAGACTTAATTAAACATAAGGAAAATCTAATACTAATTCAGGTCTAGCTTTTAAATTGATTACAAAACTCCCTTTTTAAAGTACTTTTGTATCCAGAGAAATGGATTCTTTCTTTCAGTAGCTGGGGAATCCTTGCCATGCAATGCTCAAAACCCATGAAGAGACGATCTGTTGTGTTCAAAAGCCCATGGATGATACTAACTTTCCTCTGCTGGGTTAAGGACAAAGCCAAAGGACTTGGCACTTGCAGCAGGCTGTAATGCTGTGGTTTTCTGGCCGTATTTTGTATAAACCATTACACTCAGGACATCATTTTTTTCTATTACCTCTTTTATGGTCTTATTGTTTACAAGAAAATAGATAGAGCATTTAATTATGAGATGGACTTAATGTTCTATAACAACTCCTGTATGCAATACATTGCCTCTGGAACCCTGCTCACAACTCACATTAATGCGACAAATAAAAAAAAACCCCAAACCAGTGTAACAGAGAAGATGTTCTGCACGAGCAGGGCAATATCTTATGCTATGAATCATTCCCTGATAATATTCCCACATCTCTTGGTTGAAATTATGGTTCAGAGCTGTATTTAAGCAGAGAGGAGTAAAACATGTATTGTCAAAGAACAAGAGACAATTTATGACACATTCCTGTTCCCCAGTCATCTGATTTAGTGAAACTAAGTAGGATGACCTGGTAAGGGTTGAACCTAAAAGGAGTATCCTCATGGTTGGTTTAGAACTTAAAACTATTATTTCCTCTACAAACTAAAAGTTAGAAAGAATTAAAGAAGTCAAGCCATAACCTTCCTAGAAATAATGAATTCAGTGGTCCCCAGCTCTGCTGGGCAGCAGTCCCCTCAGGACCAAAGGCAGCTGCAAAGCCCCCCAGACTCATGGTTGTTGGGATATTAGATACCACTGTGGCCCCTTAGATGGAATCAGGGATTGATGCAATCTTGTAACACAAGTACTACAACTCTAAGCTCTAAAAGCTCTGTTGTTTACCTGACACCATGCCTTCTTTTCTTCTCCTCTCTGGATTCTGGGTCACTGCAACTAATATTCACGGGGGGAAATGCAAGTTGTGGAAATGGTATGGGCAGAAGTCTGGTTTCCAGTTGTGCATTCTCTGAACGTGGAAGCTGCAGCTCCTGCCATGCAGCCTCACCCTGCACCTGCTTAACATGCACTCCTCTCATACATGAAGGAGTGTTTCCTACTATTCATATGCAAATATATAGGGTTTATATCTATGGGGCAGGACTTTAAGCCTCCTCATTCTTAAAAAAGATTAGATCTATATTAAGTGCTGCTGTAAGTTTGGAAGAGAGGACACCTCTCTCATGAAAGAGCAAGACACCCATAAAAGAATTACAATAATAAACAGACGTCATGCAGGTAACACACAAACTCTTGCTCTGGTCACACACAGCAAAGAAGTATTTTTTGCTGATCTCTGGCAGAAGGAGGTTAAGGCTTTGGGCTTTTTTCTAGGCTAACCTTTGTCATCTGGTGGTGGTGAATCACACTCTACTTATCCTTCCCAGTCCTTAATACATACAGTTGTCTGACATGTTTCTATCTGCTTTGTTAGATAACACAGCTGATGAAAGCAATAACCATATTCATGGTGCAGTATCTTATTCACTATTTTCCCAGTTAAATTAGGGTTTATCTACAGAGAATAATTGGGTAAGCTCTGGAAATTGCCACACTTACAATAGAGAATAGATAGTAACCTTGCTGGAAATACATTTTAAATGATGGGCAGAAATCAAGGACAATTTCTATTTTAGGCAGGTTTTTTTCCAGGAACAGAAAAAAAAATAATGGAAACAAAATTCTACAAAGAATTCTACAAAAAATAAAGAACGTCAATCAGAGGAAAAAAAAATTAAATCAAAGGGAAGTATTTTAATAGGAGGACACTAACAAAAAGACTGAAAATGAGTGAGTAGCACAAGCCTTTCATATAGAAAGTGTAAGGTATTCTAACACTAGATAGAGGAAACTAAAATTCATGAGTTTAGAACTTTTTACTCACAATAACTCAGTAGAAATTTGGAGCATTAGCACATAGCAGAAGGTATTCAGCACATGGAGGGAGTGGATTAGACCATGGAGGTGATTAATTCCCAGTTACACCAAATCAGCTCAAGGTTGATGTAGTATATATATTTTAGGGCTCTCCTCTATAGAAGGCACATTGATAAACTAGAGACACTACTGAAGAGAGCAATAAAAATGATAAAGTGGACACATTGCTTGTCCTAGGTAGTCAGGTTGAATGAAATGGATATGTGCCGTATGGAAAGGCAGAGACAAAAAGGGGACAGGTTACGGGTGTATAAATAACTGCAGGTTAGTAACTGATACTCCAGTGAGAGATCAGAGCATCTGAAGTTGAAACAGAAATTCCAGAAGGCTGTGATTCACTAACAGCAGTCTCTAAGGGTGCTCAGACCAGCCCACAAAAACCCCCAGAGTAAGGCAAACCATAAATATATCCCTGGCATTAATTCCCGTGTGTCCTTCCCCCTGGAGAGAAAGGAGAGGTGATGATCCTCACTAGGAGGAATCCTTGATTACTGCTCTCCTCCCCCAGGGCTCACATACAGACACACTTGTACAACGAGACAGATGGGGAGTGACCTGTCCATCCACCCAGCCCCATGGAGACACATCCACCAGGCAGCTCTGGCTCTACTGCCATGTGCCTGAAATGCCAAGTGATGTCCAGAGGTGAAAACAGGCAGTAACGTTCCCTTCAGGCAGGCCAGAAATGAGAGTCACAGTTTGGGCTCAGTTTTAAGCCAGAAAAGGGAAAATGTCAACACAGTAACAAAAAAAACAACTTTATGCAAATTTCCCTGTTAGCAATCCAGCAACAGAAGAGGAAAAATGGTAGAAATGACTGAACAGGAGAAGTGCTGAGGTGTCACGTGTACCATGAGCAGTGCTAACAATTCAGATGCTTGTGGTCATCCATGGCTAAAGTCCCAAATACCTTTGATAAAGTCCTGTTAGATAAGCTTGTGTTACAAAACACACATAATCAACACCTTAACACAATGATTCAACTTTCTGTTTCAGCGTATGTCACAATGCTTGGGACTTTACCTTCTATAAACCGTTTCCAGCATGAAGACATCAGAGCAAACTAGAGACAACCATTAACAAATCTGACACATCTTTTGTAGGTTGGTTTCCACCAGTGTGTAGGTTTCAGCTCTACCACAATCTCTCCCTGGAAGACACAGGGAATCCACAGCTCTGTACCAGAGTTTCAATAGGGGAATATTAATGTTTAAACTATAATGGGTCTGATTTAATCTGATTTCATTAACATTTTATTAACAGCTGTGTCTGGGCTGTCATTTCAATCATTTAAGTGTATTTCGGGGGTGGGAGGGTTGGAGCAATTCAGGGGAAATGACAATTCAAAGTCAATTCAATGCGGCAGTTTTTGTCAAGCAAAACTCATATACAATTAAAGTTAAAGTGAGTTGGCCATTACCAGGACACAGCATGTGCTGTATAAATGCCTTCTGACAGCACACATTCCTCCTGAACGTCAAGCCCATGAAGAATGACATATGCTGGGTCTGTGCTAAGTCCCACCGGCATATAACCAAATTAATATTTATAATAAAACCCCACAGCCTTTCAAGGCTTTGGAGTTGTCACCAAAGACGTTTTGAGGTAAAACTCACAAAACTCTTATTAACAGGAAAAGATATTTCATCTGTTGATGAACTTTGAACTGCCGACCTTTATGTTGGCAGCAAAACCAGATCTAGATCCCTGTTCTTCTAATTACTAAATCATAGACATCTAAACACTCTTCAGACCCCTCAGCTTTTGGCTGCAGTTCTGGGACAGCTGCGATGCTCTGATGCCTTCCAGTAGAAGGCAGCGAAGTGCAAACACACCAGACACTCTAGTGCAGAGAATCTGCTTCTTGCTGGCACAAGATGCCAACTCTAGCAGCTGTTTTTTTAACCACTACTATCTGTAATGCATGGACCTGAGTGGAAGAGGAGAAAGGGAGCAACATTTCACTTCTTCAGGTGCAGTCCAGCTATTTACTAGGTATATAATTTGCAAAGGAATGACAGAATTTATCAACAGCGTTGTTGCAAATAAAATCCAATATAAAATCCTCTAAGACACAACATACTTCAGTACTTCTTCATGCTTCCTAAGCTACCTCCAGTTATTCTGAAGCTCCTAAGCTTTCAGCATTTTACACCACCATCATTTCTGGATCACAGAGAGAAAAAATTGTGCATACTATACAGCACTATAACAGACTCTGGCAGTTTTAAAAACTAAATGACTTGAGAAACAACCCTCTGCTCCCCTTTCCCCCACCCCCAAAGACAGCAACACACAACCAGAACTGTAAAATAGAATTAAATGCAGTTTATCTCCTCCATGACATATGTATTACATATCCTGAATCAGAAGAAGTTTACAATAATAATTTTCCCTCTGTAATACGATACTTCTTTCAAGCACTTGAAAACAGAAAATAGCTCAGAACGTTCTTGCTCTAAGCCTGAGTTCTCATTTCTCTTTAAATTTCAGCCTCAGTCATAATTCTTAGCCTGGTTTATTCAAGAGCAAGCACTCCATCTCCCACATAAATTCTTCTGGATTTCCAAGAACATAGATGCCAGCTGAATTTGCCAGTACTAAGTAAACCGTGGGTTCAGTGAGAGGTTTCTGCTGCCACAGTGACTTAGTTTAAAACTTGAATTGCAGAGCAATAAGCTAAAATTACAAAATACAGTCACCTCTGAAGCATTTGTTCAGGTAAACCTAAACAAATTGGCACTTTGATTTTTGTACTTATGAAAACAGATTTTTCCAGTTGTTCCATTGCTTATAGGTCAGAACGAATTTCAAAGAGCCACGTGCTCCTTTTAGACACTTCAGTGCTCAGATCCACTCAGCACGTCACCTGTATGTGATTTACTGAGGTTTGCAGAGTCAGAGGACTCTGAGTCAAGTGAACCTGACCTGCACCCACCCAGAAAGTCAATGGATGTTGTTATTGCTGCATTGTTCTTATTAAGCTTAATACAGCGTTGCTGCTCAACACACCTTTTAACAAGCACCACCACATATTAGCGGGATGTTGCCAACACTGTACACTGCCAAATTAACACTGTTAAACACAAACTCTTTGTTTACAGTGTGAAAATAAGCTGTTGTTGAACAGCCCAGTAGGTAAACATTTACAAAGCTGGAGAAAAGGCTGCGTATCTGGAGCTGGGCTGAGGGTGAGACATTCCTTTCTCCTTTAAGAAAAACTAGCACAAAATTATTCCAATGCAGTCACTTGAAGTGGAGTGGCTTTTCATGGTTAGTTTTCTTCATGGAACTAAGTGAACTTGAGTAAAGCGCCAGAAGGAGAGCTGCTTTCTGAAAATATTTAACTTGAAAGCAAAGATGCTTTCTGTATAGATAATGGGCTCATTGAAGAGACATCCAGATAACACATTTACATGAAGACTGGACTGAATATAGCACAGCAAGAGACAGCACACTGTTACCCTTAGAAGGAAGGTTTGGCTCCTTAACATCTCTGTCCTCCTCCACATCAAACCCTCAACAATGGTCCTCTGTGCTAGCACCAAGAAAGGAAAGCCTCACCTCACGTCCCCAACAGGTATCAAACCCCTCCAAAGCAACCAGATGCAAAGGGATTGTAAGGCTCTGCCACCAGCGTGCTGGCTCAGGCAGAGATAAGAGGTGGGAAGCTTTGTGCAGCTCCATTCTTTCAGCACATCTTTATGAGCAGCTTGGGTCTTTCTCAAAGCACTCGTTTTGTTCAGGGTCTTATTCAAAGCAGTTTTCTATTGTGACCTCATTTAAGTCAATGGGACATAAAGGAGTAAAGTAAAGCAAATATGTAGGAGCTGTATTTTTAGCAGGCTGAACTCAGACCTCCTTTAGCCAACACAATTTTGGAATTCAAGTGCATCCCCATGAGATACTGTCCACATGTACACAGCAAAATGCAGGGACTAATCCAAAGTCATAGAATATGTTGCTCGACTTGCTCACTGAAAATAATAATCCCCATTCACAATGGACTCTTTTGGCAAGAAATAAATATTGAGATTCTCCTTCAACTTCAGGTCCCTGCCTCCTCAAGGACCACATCCCCACTGACAGCTGGACATTCCTTAAGACAACAATATTTCTCAGTTCTTCTATTTCTATGTCCAATAGATAACTAGTATTCACCCAGTAAACCATAAGGGGAAATTGGAGAAAGAATCCATTTGCAGAAAATGAACTTTCACAGA
>VYZX01005686.1:0-14213 GCA_013401335.1 Brachypteracias leptosomus
TGATTCTGTGATTTTGTGATATAATTTAAATGTACGTATTTTGACATGAGATTTAAAGGTATTACCAAATAAATTTATGTTTATAGCTATATCAGAGAAAACAGTTTTTTTTAGTATTTGAGAAATGAAAGATTTAAATACCATGCTTGCATCTGCCATAATTTCTTTGGACATATAATGATCAACAGGAAAAGAATAAACCGTGAAACTAGTAACAAATTCATCGTCACATATTTTCTGATGTAAGCATTTGGCTGTATCAAATCCTGCATCTTAAGATCTAGACCAGAGAGATACTCACACCTCTGCAAAAGAACCAAAGGTTTTCTCTTGTGCCACATAAATAAAGAACAAGTATTTCAGGATTAGGAAGCATACAGTATCTAAAGAGTTTCTTTTCTACGTTTCTCAAAACCAGGAGAGGAAAAAATTCTGCCTGGAGCACTGTTGTCCCTCCTTAATAGCTTCAATAATAATGCAATGAAAAGGAGCCCATGGGAGTGCAAGGAAAGTAGCTGTATCTGCAAGGTGGAGATTGGTATTAGAGGCTTCATTCTTGGGAATCAAATTATTCATTGGTTCTTGGATTTTAAACATCATCTTGACTAAAGCTGGGAAAATTTTGGAAGTTCTTTCTACTGAGCTCTTTTTCTTGGCCCTCCCTAGCCATTAAGTCAAAGTCATCATTTTCCTTGCTTCCTGTTCCTCTAGATCAAACCCTGAGATGGATAAATTGTTTCTCAATGGAACTCAATGGAAGTAATGCCAATTTAAACTAGCTGAGTGTTGACAGGTTTATATTGCAGCTCAAAAACCCACAACTGAATATGTCAAGTATGAAAAAGTACATGTTTATACTCCTTTCATGCAGCACAGTCAGCAAACTGAAATGCATTTGATGTATGCTCTATCTGTCACAGCGTGTTACCAGCAGTTCTGGCTCCCCTTCCTGCTCCAGCCCCCACTTCAACTTCTCTGTTCACTCCAACACCTTAAATCCCTTTCAATAGCTCAATACACAACAAAACAAATCCACCCTATACAGGAAGAATAGTTTTCATATACAATACCCATGGATTTTATAAACATTATGGTTGAGACTTTCTAAAGTATACCTCTTCAAAATATGTATTTTGATTTTCAAAAATGGTGTGTGAAGATTTAGGTGACTGCCTCTAGTCACTCAAATGCCAAAATCTTGGCCAATATGTAGTTATATTAACGCCACAAAGGAGAACATGGAACTGGATTTACACAGTTAGCTAATCCCTTAGCTTTTCAACAAATATGTAAAAAAATTGAAAGTATATATTTTTAACTATTTAATGAAAACATAGGCTTGGTTTTCATGTCCTGTCTTTGAATTTACAAACTGGGAAATACTTCTTTATAAAACAGATGCTTTCTTGATTTACTGTGTTGTCCTGATTTAATATGAAGCATATACTATAAAAGCTTTATCTCTAAAATTTATTTCAAATATTGAGTTTCCACAACCCCACACCTCCAATTAAGAATGCTAAAGAGTTAAGTTTTAAAAGGTCTTTACTAATGGCAGTAAATGAAAAATTCTTACCATAAAATTTGCATTTTCTTTCTAAGTGTCACAGTTGGAGTCTTCCAATATTCTTCCTTTTCTAAAGCAAAAAGAAGTGAGACATTTTAAAAAGTATTTTCAAAAAGGCACCCCAGGCAGAAAGAAAATTCCTTTTTATAACCGGTGTGATAGCACATGGCATTACTATATGGCACTGATGTACCAGTTGGTCTAAACTTGGCCTGTAGTATGCATGGTTTAACAGATCAGAATATGTTTTAAATCCTGTGATATATCTTTTGACTCCTTCCACTGAGCAAATTAACATTTTGACTGTTTGGAAATTAGATGGTTCTGGAGACTGACAGCTGCATAAGCAGAACCGCTGGCGTAAATGTGATCTGGGAAAGTAGTAATGAACTTTTTTGATTACTAAGTGATTTATTTGAAATTAATTTGAGTCCTTATTCAGTTTCCTATTAGAAAATGTATTTCCTCCTTTCTTTACCTTTCTTTCTCTCTTTCTCTGTCTTACATGCTTGTGAAAAAGTGACATTTGGCATAGATAGCCAAAATGGCCAGTACCTCCTGCTATTGTTGCTCTGAGGTAATTTTTTGAGTCACAATCCTTAATTCAGTGAGTTTATGTTATCAGAATATCACTTGCTCTTCAGCTAGACAGAGTGATTCCAATACAGCTGGTGTTTAATAAGCTGGTACTAACGAATTACTTCAGTTCTCATCTCTGTCCCTTCTGAAAGTTTGCTAGTATTTTGACTAAAAAGACCCTTATTTTAAAATTAATTCCTTCAGTAAAGTTTCATCCTAAAAAAAGATTTTTTTAAGCTTCATCAGTATCTATAGATACAATTTTTGCAGTGCATCTTCATATACGTTCTTACGAACTATGTTATAATTCAAGTCAGTTTAAAATTACAATGAAAAAAGGCAACATTTAAAGCAGGAGGGTGACTCAGTGGCCTGAGGGAAGGCATTCCAGACAGATGAGGCAGTGTAAGGGAAAGAGTGACAGAGTCATTGGGAGGGGCTGGTAAACTGATCTCCAGTGCACGGAATAAGGTGACACACGAAAGTGCTGGTAGAACAGTAACTATTTTTCAAATCAGTTACCTAACAAGATTCAGATTTCGGGAATGATATGCCAATCATGTTTTCATTACAAAATGGCATCGTTTTAATACAAAGGAGGAAAATTCTTAAAGCCATAGAACTTCTCCAGAAGTTATTTTTTCTGTGGAATCAGAGAGCTGGGCAGAGTCAATGCTTCCTGAATGCTATGCACAGGGGGTCACGTAACAGCAGCTAGCGCTAGTGCTCCTACCTATAACCAGACAACATGATTCCCCTCAGCCCACAGGTCATTACTGCACTTCATTGGTTGGCAGAAAGATTGCCGTGCTTTTCTGCTGCCACCGTGTGTCGAGATGATAAGTCCCTGTAAACAGGGATATCCTCTCTCTTCCCTGGCTGTAGCCCTTCAGACTGACCATTTCTCAGTTCATCCTGTTGCACCATGGTAATATACTATACACAGTCCCTCTCCAAGGGGTTTGCTTCTGTCATTTTATAGCAAACTGTTACCAAGCTACACTCTCTGGTTACTTTATCTATGCATGTCAAGCTCTCGTCTTTAGTTAGTTCCTGTAGTCACCTCACTGAACAATCATGTTTCTGCCCTCCAAACTGTTTATCCCAGGCCTACCTTGCTGAGGTGATCTGATGACCACAAGTTCAGAAAGGAGCTGACTGCCACACACACTGCAGAGCAAATGCTGAAACTCTCATCTGAGTGTGCTTGGAAAGCAAGAAGTCTCAAGGAACTGTTTTTAAAATGTAGATTATCCATGAATGCCCTCTCCTTATTCTCCTCCAGCAACAATTCTTTAGGACATTCTAATTAGGGGTGTATCTCATGAAGTATATTTTTGTCAACTAAGTTATTGAATGTTTTGTCCTGTTAAGCATCTGACTAGAGCTGATATACTCTACAGTTCTAGTCATCTGTGACAGGCACAAAAGGCTCTGATGCTCAAAACCCCAGCCATTCACCCCGGTTTTGATTACTCTAAAATCTTAAAGGTCACCAGGCTGAGCTGCCTCAGGCTCCTGCCACCTAACTGGCCCTTTGTGTTCAATCTGCTGTAGGCCCCAAGCCTCTAATATAAAACAAAGAAATACACTGGAAATCTAATTAGAAAAAAAGATGCTGAAGATACCTATATTTTCTATAAATGGTACATATATTCTTAGTTCAGATAGAAGGCAAGAGCCTCTGAGTATATTTTCCTCATTACTGTGAAACTCAATCAGGTTTCCACAAAAAATAACCACCCTTATCTTGTTCTTTTATGTTAAAAGAACTCACAGATGGACTCTCAGTGAAGTCTCTTAATTCTTTAAGGATTTTGGAATTTCTTTCTAAGTAGCTTGGATACAATTCTGCTCTCTGTTCTAGATGTGCAATGCCAGTTAAGTGATAAGAATAAGGACTACACTGTAAACTTCTGTTTGCCGAATGTGTAATTGGAAATAGAGGCTGTGTGGTTACAACATATGCCTCACTAGACTGACTCTTAATCTACTTTTAAAAATACAATCCACAATGTGTTGTTGTGTTAATCTTAACCCTAAGTCAAAAGCAATTCATGTATATGGTCCAATCTCTGGAAAACAGTAACCAGTTAACAAAGGCAGGAAGTGTAGATGTCAGGTCTGCTTAATATCAGCCATAGAAATAGCTACCATGAGAAAAAGAAAAGTTTTATTACAATATAAATAAAAAGGACAAAAAAGTTCAAATAAAATATAAAGTATATAATATGGCTCTCACTTTAGTAATGTTCCTGTAATTTCTTTTTCTTTAGACTTAGGTAACAAGATAACCTCCAGTGTTTGTAGCATTCCTCCTGACACTCTGTTCAGTTGGCATTAATCATGATGGTAAACACCCTTTTTAGATGCTTTGGAGATGTATGTTCTGAAGAAAGGTAAAGAAGCCAATTAAAATTGATAGATCTGTAGCTGCCAGGGTTTAATCCTGTTTTATCTCAAGAACAAATTAGATAAGCCATGAAACAGAGGAGAGCAAAACCCAGCAAAACCACAAACACAGTGTTTGGCCTAGCGCCCTCTCTTACCAATAATCTGAGGAAATCAAGTCCATCATTGTATTAGCTACAGCAAGATCTGGGGCAACCTGTCCCAGCATCGGACTGAGTTGATGCCAAGCTATGCCTCTTAGTTAGACTTGAAACAACAGAGCAAAATTAGTCTTGTCTACTAAGCCAGGTTCTTATTAAACACGAGAAGGAGAGGCACAAAAGACAAGAAATAAAGTGAGGAAATAAGACAGGGAAGGAGACATAGTAGGAATGCAAATCTCACATATCACAGTGTCGTAAATTAGGTGAAGACAGTAGAATTGGCATTATCAGATCCCCTTTTATGGCTTGTTTAGGACTAGTCATGCCTTGCAATCAGAACAGTGAAATCCTATAGTGTCAGAATGGATCCCGTAGTCTCTGACGATGTTGGGAGTAGTAACCCTGACTGTAAATCTCACACCTTTCAATCAAGCTGTTTTTTGGTATCAATGTCAAAACAAGCTTCCTATTGCTTCACTTGCCCCAAGAAAGTCATGAAGGGAACAGCACATTGCCTTGATATTTTGTTCAGTAATCAAGCCGTTTCTGGGTTATTAATTTTAACCCATTGATTTTTGATCTTGTGTTTCTATTGATTACAAGACATAGTCTCCACCAAGTCCTTGGATTTTATAGATAGAAGACATCATTAGCATTATCACGATTTTTTCTGTATTTGTTTTTTTTAATGATTTTTAAAAGCAATCTTATATAACAGGTTGCACCAAACGATTGCTTCTTTGGGCAACTCCCAGTCTCTATATATCAATATTTGCTGTGTGCCCTACAAATCATCAAAATCTTGTAGCGTTGACCCCAGCAAGAAGGCTGTTGTGAGCTGAACCCTGCACCCAGGGATGGTGGTAACTTCAAGGAGATCCTACTCAGCCACTGAGCACTTCCAGGTAGAGCTCACACACTTTATAGTTGAACCATAAAGGGAAACAATCCACTTCAAAATCTGAACACTAGCAAATTAAAGAACCTAGCTGTTTTTACAATGTTGTTTAGACATCCCAAGTTAAAAAAAGAATTGCTCTTACAAAAAGAAGAATGTAGGAGAATACAGTAACATACTGACTATACAGGGAACAGTAAAATAGTTGTGAACAGATGCTTTTTGCCACCTCCTTTGTATTACAGGCGTCTTTGCAAACTGATCAAGTTCTTTGAAAGGCTAATATTATACAAAATAGTACTGTACAATGGATCATACTGCACAAAAAAAGTTTATAATTAAAAAGAAGGACACATTGTTCTCCATGTTTTTTAAGAAGAAAATCCACCATGAAGTATCTGACACTTTTACAATTGAGTAAAAGTTTTTTACAAAAGATTTTACAAATCCCCTTTTACAATTGTCACCCGTAACAATTACTTCATGTTCTGGGGATTATCTCTGGGTTTCATAGAAATCTTTATAACTTTTTTCAGCTGTATCATTTCTACTGCAAGAAAGCAAATACTGGTATATTTTTACCTATTGATTCATTTTGAAAAGCGAATGGATGGGACATTGGATGAAGCTGGATGAGGATAGTATTGGAGACTGTGGCTCTGTGTGGATGACTGAAAGACTGCTTTCATTACTGTGGTTATAACTAACTTTCTGGAATAGTCTGACTCTTCTCTTCATGGAATCACGGAATCACAGAATGTTAGGGATTGGAAGGGACCTCGNGGTGTTATTGATGTTAGTGACAGAACAATCATTGATCTCCTTGGAAACAGCAACAGGCCCCATCAATTACTAGTACATTTCATCTAAATAATTAACAAGACTGAAAAATTCTGTAGTAACAAGTACTGCCCTGTTAAATTATAAAGCCTGTTTTGGGCTGGGTGAAAAAGAAATAATCATTGAAGGAATGTTTCAACATTATTATTTGTGCTTTCTGCTTCTATTTGTGCTTTTCATCCTTCTGATATGTATCCACTTCTTAAATTAGAATCTGAGTTAGAATCACACAATACCTGGCAGGCTTATGCTAAGAGATGTACTGCATAATGATATGAATAGAAAATATCCAACTCATATTATCTTACATAAGGTTTGCAAATCACTATTGAACTAGCATTACCAGAAACATCCATAAAATTGCTGTTAACACTTCTCTTACCAAAAGAATAACGGCCTTAAGATAATTTCTTAAAGTCTAGAATATAAAAGAGAAATAGAGCTTGCCACTGTTGTTCATGTTACTGGACCTTTAAATGTAATACCTCAAGTAGCAACTAGTCACTGATGCTTCAAGAAAAGACATCATTGCTCTTTTCCAAAGCTGTAGGGAGCAAGTCACTGCCCTTGGAAGAAGTTAGTGTAACAAAAGACAAAGTGGGTGCTTCATGAATCAACATCCATATTTGACCAGCAAAATGGGTACAGGGTTGCTGAGCCTGTCTTCTGAAGTTACTCCTTCACCTCATTAGAGTAAACTTGTTTAACATGCTATTTCATACTCCATATTAGAAAAAAGTGAGTTTAGCCTTGGGATGACCAAGACCAATGGTTGGTGGGATGCAAACCAGAAGTGAGTAGTGACCCTGTGCTCCACAGGACTCTGGAGTGATCTGCAAAATTACCACCTCACTAGAACTTGACTGCAAAGAATAATAAGGAAGCTTTCAAAAAAATGGAACATTTAGTATTTTGGTTTCAGAATTTTCAATTGGAATTTTTAAAAATCACAATCTAAAAACCTATCAGAAATTTGGGACCAATTACAAAGACAATATTAATATTTTTGACAGTAATTTGAAATTGGATTACCACCACAGGCAAAAACCTGGTCTTGTACAAAATCTTGTTTAGATATGGTGAGATTTTCTTCCTCCTTTTCCAGCTTTCCCCATCTCGCCAAATGTTCTGTTTGTGAGATAACACCATCTTCCTGCTGTGTATAATAGAAGGTCACGTGTGGTAGTCACAAGAACACAATGATTACTGCTGCCATTGCACATATTTAGGGGCAATAACAGCATCTGTTGTTGTACTGTATATTGGGTGTTTCCCAATCACCACTCAGAAAAAATCCAATTAAACCAATATGCAAAAGGTGGAGTTTTGTGTCTTTTCTCAAAACTTTTTCTTCTATATGAAAATTTAAGACAAGTGTAATTATTAGTATGATATCAGTTTCTTTTGAATGTCTTTTGTAAACTGGGCTTTAATAAAGTCCATGTGAAACCTGTCATTATATCTGATAGGCAGTATTTGATTTTCAAAAGCAGGTACTGTGTTTCTCTAAATCGAGAGCAAATTTCTATTGCATTGTATAGCACTTCCATCAGCTTAATGGCACGCACATTTCACAAACCCATTTGTGACAGCATGACAAGAAGTTATTATGACATATCTGATACCAGCTTTTCTTGCTCTCAGCTGGAGCCCTGTGGATGTAAGCCCCTTCGTTGGTCTCAGAGAGATGGGGGGCATGAGTTTGCTGTCAATCCAAACGCTGATTTGTCACTTCTATCATTTGTGTATCAGTTCCACACAAAGCTCCTGGAGGATCTTCTTGTGTACATTCACAACTGTAATTCTCAGAGTATGCAGACCTTCTACACAACAATATTCCATCTAGTTGTACTCAGTTGTCCTTTTAGAGCAAGAAAATTGCCCAATTCTTGCTCGAATGATGGTCTACTTGTTTTTTGCAGTGTAGAAGCAGTGCTGGACAATCATTTTCCTTTTTTTGTTGCTTGTTATTTATTTGCCAATGTGATATATAGAATATATCAACTCCCTGAATCTGTCTTGGCTGTTTTTCCTGTCCCTTGCAGAGGCAGACACGGCAACAGTAATCCGTATTTGCCCATCAGCCAACACTTTTAGTAAAGAATCACAACCTGTGACATGCACATCATTGCCCGTATCTTTAATCATGCTGCAAACTCCTTTTATTGGTTTAAAAATGAAGCCAAGAGATTGATGAGCTGTAAACCAGAAAATTCTTTCTCCTGTAGACACTCATAGCACTTCCTAACACTCCAGATTAAACTCGCTGAACACTGTTATGTTTTCCTGAAACAATGACAGAACAAAGGAATGAGCTTTCCTTACCAGAGATGCTGCCATGTGAGGAATTATTGCAAGCTCCTCTAGTAGGCAAAGACACCTGAATATATCCAGACCCTTTTGGATGATAGACACTAATCTAAAACACGGGACAGGTTGTAAGGATCAGCTGCAATTCTGGTTGTACAGGGGAGAGAACACTCTTCCATGACAGCAGGGATTGCTGACAGTGACTAATCAGCTCCTGACTGATTATGTGGCACACTCTGTGGCTTGTGCTTCTTAGATCTCTCTGTGACTTCAACATCTTTTTCTGACTCTGCACATGTTTCTTGATTGGTGTGTCCACAGTATGCAATTAAATCATTGATAAATTTATACTTTCCAAAAAAAATCACTTTATAATGGTTGAATGAGTTAGGAAGCATCACCTGAGCTACAGTACCATTTCACATATTTACCCTTAGAGAGTAACAGCAGAAACTCCCACTCCTTTGATCTCTCCACAGGCATGCAGACAGCTGCTGTGTGCAAACTGACTGGACCTGACCTCCAAGTGGCTTGGTCTAGTCCAGTTCAGCTTAATTAAAATCAGAGTCACTTCACAACCCAGCAGTTAAAACATGTTGCCAGCAAAGTTTTCCTTTGTGCAACTGATGCCCTCTTTCCTATGAGTTGCACTGCTAAGGTTCAGCTTGGTGCAGATAGTTTTTCCTTTCTTGGATGGCCTGAGGCTCAGTCTGGCTCCGCGTATATGGCCACTCAGCTGGCTCCTGGTCTCCCAGCCCTGTCTCCATCCTCTCTCTGCTTCTGGCCTAACTAAACGTCAGCAGCATTTAGCTTTAAGCCTTTTGTTCTAAGATGATATTCCTGCTCAGAACACAATTTTGAGGTTTGTCCAGCTGTTTTTTATCACTAGCTTATCTGACAAGTATCTAACTAATCAGGATGTCCTGTAATTTATGTCCCAAAGCTTACTACCAACTTGCAGCTGTCAGCACTATTTCCAGCACCAACCTCTAAAGCCGGAATAAACTTTTGTATGTGCATAATCATGAGCTTAAGGTAGCCTGAATTGGAGAATTTCTTCCTCCAAACTAATTAAGCAAATATATGCTCTATGCTAGGTACATGATACTGACTTATATGTACTACTGGCTTAATGGTAAACTTGAAATGACTGCAAGTCATATAGCAAGTCTCTGCCTTAAAGAAGTGTTCACCTGGGGAGCAGTTTATCTGGGATAGTAAGCTAAGCCCTGCTTCTTCTCTGAGCTCTTTCAAAAAAAAAGGATGGTAGATCAACATTGTAAGGAATAATGACTTCTTCAGATCTTCAGGTGCCTTTTCCTTTTTCTCTTCTATGGCTCTCAAACTCTCCAGGACTGTACTCTAGATGGCTTCTTCCAGCCCCAGCCATATTCACAGGCTTACTGTCAGGCTGGATAATATGTGTGGTATTAAGGCATGACCCTCAAAAGACAGCACAGACTCCTTATATAATTTTGGGCAGTCCATGTAACCCATCTTAATAAATGGTTCAGCACATGCCATTAATAGTACTGTATTAATTTCATCCTAATACTTAGAAAATCAAGAATTTTCCATTTATGACAAATCCTGAAAGTTTACAGTCTGATAATCCTATTGTGGAATAACAGACAACCAGACATCTACAAAGTTCCATTTTAAGATTCACTCCTGCTTGTAAAGGTACTTGACAGACAAGATCTGGAGAGAATCAGCGTTCATGTAATTTATTCTTGGACACTACACCTTATCCTAGAGAGGCTGATGTTCCTTTCTGCCAGCCAGCAAAGACAATAAGACATAAAGCTGGAGGTCATGATGTCTTGAAGTGTTTTCTTAGTGCTCAGCAGTCAAAAGCCTCAATTCTCTGTCTTCTACAAAAGCAGGTAGAAGAACCACAGTATTATAGGCTTTATGCTGTTACTTGCAAAGTAGTGACTCTGAATTTCTGTGATGTTGCTGTATCAAGATGACAGCTCCGCAAGACCTGGCATGTTTACTGCACATGCTCTCACTTCTTGTGGTTCCTGGAAGGTTTCTCCTTGCACCACCTGCTGTGACAATGGTTGGTCGGTCTGCCACAGTAAAGGCTTGTAACTTTTATGGTTTCTCAATGCTGTACTTTCTGCATAACCCTTAGCTCATTTGTTGCACAGATTATTCAATGATTTTGCAATTCTAGCATCTTATATGAAACTCTCTCCTAAAGTGGAAATTTTCTGCATTATTTTTTATCAGATCGAATAGTCAGTCTGGATTCCTTAGTTCTGCATATCATGCACAAACAGCAGCTGACAGCTCAGCAAGACTCCATGCACATTTTATAGTAACTGCATCCCAGCAGAAGTCCACATAGATTTACAGTTATTTTACCAGACACATCAGGCTTTATTTTCAGGCTTCAGACTTTGCAGCCTAGAGATCTACAGATTCTGTAAAGTCCAAGCCACAGTAGCTTGTGGTACAGTATCAACATGCATCTCCTGTCAGCACTGTATGGCTCACATCTACTCTTATATAAAGAATGTATTAGATCTCTATTCCAGATATAAAGTTACATTAGACATCACCCAACCCATAGAATGCCTAACCTGCCCTCAAAAGAAGGGCTGACTTCACTATACAACTTCTCCATATCACTACAGAAACCACACCACAAACTAATGCTCACAGGCTATTCTAACAATGATTAAAAAAAAAAAAGAAAGAGAAACAAAAGAAAATTAATTTCAACGCATCAGGACATTTTTCATAAAAGAACTGCCTTTAACTCTGTTTTTCCATACTGTTATCATAGAATCATAGAATGCCAGGCTGGAAGGAACCTCAAGGATCATCTAGTCCAACCTTTCAAGACAGAAAAATACAGCTTAAATGAGATGGCTCAGCACCTTGTCAAGCTGAGTCTTAAAACTGTCTAATGTAAGGGAATCCACTACTTCCCTCATAAAACATCTATGCCTCATAAAACATCTTTCTGAAGAATTACATTGCACAGGAGAACCTCTTCTCTAGCAAAGGTGCTCACTCGCTAACATTTTAAGAGAACTGGGAGGTCAAAAAGGCAGCTAATTACATCATTAGCTGTGGAAAGGGCTAGATAGCAACTCCCCATAATAAATACATAACACTTTAGTAATCTTTTAAAATTGGAATTGTGACAAGCATTTTTAATAAATAATGTATTAACAACCAAGCAGCATTTTTGGTAAGCTGACCTGTTTGGAATTACAGATTATTTTCTGTTGCTGGTGCATAGGATGAGTAGAAAAGAAAATCTTCATCTCTACATTTTCCAAGTGATGTGGCAGGTTTTAATCACTCAAGGTTTTAATCAGTAGCTCAGTTTTACAAAAAAAAATTCTATATAGTAACAGGTCTTCTCTGTGTACTGCTTTAAGTATTTTGAAATTATTCCACCTATGTTTATATCTCAGCTTTATTTACAGCTAAGTTTCACTTGCCTCTTTCAATTACTTTTCCCCCAACAGTTTATTTCTGTGCATTCAGTTACAAGTTTTGAAGTTCTAGCTTTTTGAGGATTTGTAGTTACAAGCCATTCTTAAGGATTTCTGTATTGTTGCACTGTGTTTATTAAATCACAAACTTCAAAGAAGCCAGGAATACTTTACTATTAAATCACACGTGTTTGCTGAGTTTGCCTTTGGAGTTGCTAAACTTTCACATTTTCACCAGCTGATGGGTTTCCCAGTGACTGTAATCTTCGAGTTCTGATCAAAACATAAAGACAAAAGCAATAACTAGTAATTTTAAAAGGCTGAAGTCTAAATCAGCTGACAAGACTAATACAATGCCACTACAATGCCTCTTGGATGAATCAGCAAAACCCACATAAGCACCTACAGGGGCTGTTTCATGCGTGAGGAGAAGGCACTCGGTGCCCATAGGTGCTGTCCAAGCAGTGGATTCCCTGTCCAATGAGGTGGAATGCTCCGCGGGCACATGGTTTACACAGCTCAAAATAACTTGGGACCTGCAAACTGACAAATGCTATTGCTCCAGTGGTGACAGGTTGTCCAGCTTCTTACAGCCATCCGCATAATAACGAAGGTTAACTTCCCTCAGTGTATGGACTCCTAGCTGTTGCTGTTCCTGAGGACTCGAAGAATTCCCTCGCTTCCTTAACTTTAATCTCACACTTCTGGATAATTGTCATCGCTACTAACTGCCAGGGTTGGGCAGCAACATCTGGAAGAATTAAAAAAGGTAATCCCTCAACTTTAGATCGGTCTACATTTTGATTTTGCAGCACAGGTGCAGAAGGGTTTGATGAGCATATGTATTTGAACGCTAATTATTGCTGTTAAGACATGCATAGGGAACAAATAATTTTTAAACTGACTGACTCAAATTATGCTGAGGCTTGTGTACTGCAGTGAAAGAGAAACAATATTCTGCAGCATTATAAAGGGCTTGGATAGCATTGGTGGGGTTCAGAAAACTCCTCAGAGCCAGTCTGACTCCTCCAAAGAGTCAACAGAAGATTGTAATGACCTGAAAAGTTCCTTGCCAGACTGTATTCTTCTTCCCACTTATTTTCCCTCCATGTTCTGAAAATACTTACATTCTGGTATTCAGCCATAAACCAAGACACCATAATTTGGATTTCCTTCTTAAGCAAAATCAAACCTAATTTAACATGACCCCATAGTTAAATACTTTCTATTTATTTATTTATTTATTTTGTCATGTAAAATGACCCCACTGGCTATATTTAGTGCCGGGAGATCTGCTCTCTGGATTAATGTACACAACAGCTGCAGAAACAGCCCTGCTAGAAGGGCATAGCTCTCACCCTTGAGCTCTCACTATCTCCCTTGCACTCTTTCTCTCTCTCAGAAAAGTATTTGACTGTCAGCAGCAAATGTTTGGCCCAACATATTGCAACATTAAGCAGTAATCAGAAGCCCATCTTAAGTTTTACAAAATAATATGTCAGCAATTGACAAGAGAACAGAGTAGCTCTTGAATTTATGTCAATAGAACATTATACAAATCATGCTAAAGACACTATTTTATTAGGACTTTTGCTTTGGTCGTGGGGTTTACATTTGTGAAGAAAGTCTAGAGTTTAAGAGTGGAGACAAAATCAGTAAACGTTAATGGAACAATTTCACAAACTTCAACTCTGCTCTTCTGCCTCTCCCGCACCTCCTGAAGGTTCCTAAGGTCAGGTTATTTCCTTCTTTCTGTCTTTTTTTTTCTTTCAGAAACAAAATTAAACACCAATAGGAAGTGTGTCAGTTCCTGTGGCTGAGCAGAATGACATTTACATATTAGAAATTATTTACAACCAATTCAGGAGTTAGCTGGGTTTTGTATTTGACAGACTACCAAAGACAAAGGAGAACTGTGTGCTCTGTGCTGGTTTGCTATTCCTGTGCATTCTGTATAGAGATTTTACAGCAGGTCTTGTTGTGGCACTGAAGGAATGTTTCTTATG